>CM040241.1:41599513-41627356 GCA_022545495.1 Chrysanthemum lavandulifolium | reverse complement strand
ATCTTACGCCATTACGACGGTGGTGGTGGTGGTAGACGCCCTCGACCACGGTGAAGGAGCGTAACGTCCTCTACGCTCACGAGGAATGTTTCCAAGTTCGAGAAAGTGGACTTGTAGAATCGGAAGAACGAGTGCGCATGCACTAAGTATAAAAATCAATTTTCAAAACAAATGCGAGGCAAAACGACAAGTGAACTTAACCAATAATCACAAATGAAATGGCTTCTTTGAAAAAGGTACACCAAATCACAAGGACAAAAGGCAAGTTTTAAATCGATGTTCGGAACTTATTATGGTCACACCCCGCTAGTAGGTGTAACGCCTTGATTTGCGGTGGTTGATTTTATGTATATATTAAGTACCACCGAAAAGACGAGGTAATGATTTGTGCAAAGGGTTTAAAACTTTTGGACAATATTTTGGTATCGTCTCGTTTAACCAAATCGTATCTCTTTAAGAATCACCTTAAAGAAAATACAAGATAAAAACGTTCCGATTGTTTTGTTGTTTTATATTTTTTGGTGTTTTAACACTTTAGGAAAAGTGTTAATGAAATTTTGATATTTTTATAACTTTACAAAAACATTTTACAAAAGATGGGGTATGTGCGTGAATGGATCGAAAATGGCTTAACACACGCTAAAGCCTCCCGGCGTGGCGCTAAAATTTGATCTGTCTTGAAAACAGTCAAGCTACCTCACAAGCTAGCCACTTGTGAATGGCTAACCGTAAGAAGCTTAAAACCGCTTAAAACACAAATGCAATGAAGATCGAGAATATAATGAATTCCGGGTCGTTAAGTCCCACTTGAGACTCAATGGTGTGTAAACACTGATCGATGATAGAATGATCACTAAGGATAGTGATCGATGAGGGTTTTGATGAATTATTACACTCTTGATTGATTGGAATGTATTTGGACACGAATTGGAAAGCACAACAATCGATAAAAGAAACGTAAAAAGTGCGTTTAAAAACTACGATATCGCACAAAATAAAAAGTGAAATCTAAGAAATAAAAGACCTAAAATATGAAAATAACATTTTAGAAACCTAAAATAAAAGAAAATTATTAGAAAAAGAAAATTATTTTTACAACTATTTAATTAATTATTACTAATTAAAGACTATTTTAAACTATTTATTAATACTCTAAAATAGAAGAAAATACAAAATAAGGCTAGAAAAATAAAATTATGATTCAGAAAAATCTAAAATATTATAAAACTAATTTTAAAATTAAAAATATATTTTTCACACTTTTTATCTAATTATTACTAATTAATTATTATTTAAAATACACTTAATTACTAGAAAATATAAAATAAACGTAGAAAAATGAAATTTTAACTTGGAAAAATCTAAAATATGATAAAACTAATTTTAAAACTGAAAAGATATTTTTTATGCTTTTTAATTATTTATTACTAATTATTTAATACTTTTAACTATTTAAAATTATAATAAATACTAAATAAACAGAGAAAATTATGAAACTTTTTCTAAAAATAACTTAAGGTGACAGAAAACTAATAAAAATATAAAAACTAGATTAGCTTAATAATAAGATGAAAAGAAAAATCAAAAAGCTAAAAACTATTAAATAAACGCTATCACTATTTTTAAATTGATGTTTTTCTGGATTTTCTTTTTGAAAACTACTTAACTACTGATTATAATATACTTTTATGAAAACACAAATTTTACAAACTTAAAATAAGCTGTTTGAGGGCTTATGAGCTCAACAGTAGGCTTAAGAGCTTATTTTGGTGAATTAAGCTTAAACAAGCTCACACACTGAAACAAAAGCTAAAATAAGATGAAAGAAGCTACAAGCTACTAAAATTAAGCTAGAATACACAGATAAGCACACTGCTAAGATGGAAATAAGCGAGATAAGCACTTGTGATCTTGTAGTCGAAAAGACGAAATGGGACAAAGAAAAGGCTTATTGCATTTTCTAGCTAACAAGCTAAAAATGAAAAGCTAAAGTTGGAGCCTCAAGAAAGCTTGGTTGACTTTCCAAAGAACCAATAATCACAGGATGAGGCCAACTAATAAGCTATTTGTGAGCTTATCAAATTGGACCTATTCACTTGCAAGCATGTGGCATCATTGCATACAAGGTACTCAAAATAAGCCAATAATTAAGCACTTAAAAAGCTGATTAAAGGAGAATGAGTATTTTTCTAATTTAGTTTAGCAACTGAACTTTAATATCCCAAGAGCTTTTAAACTAAAACTCAATATTGAACACACAATAAAATTATCTTTTTTAATCAAAAACGACCAAATGCAAATTTTTGACTTTTTATAAAAACTATAAGAGTTGACTAAAATGAACTTTGAATCACTACTACTTACTGATTATGTTGTTTTAAGGTGTAATAAGACTATTTTGATCAATGATAACAACTTGTAAACACAAAATGATGACCATGAATCATTAAAACCCAACAGTGGACACACAAGTTTTGATCAAAAGAGATTTTGACTTTTGCTTATGAGCACTGATTTTTTCTTGCTTGCACTGACTAGTATGACCAAGTTGAACACAAAACAACCAAAAGTGATAACACAAACACTCAATAACACAATTTAACTAGCAAAACCAAACAAGCCTTGATATAACTGTTTTGATTATTTTCAAAGCTAAACACAAATTTAAACCATGAGATTGATTACGCACCATATATTATCATATGCGAGAGACTAAATAGACATGAAACAATAGTACTAACAACATCAAACACAAGACCGATGATTATACTAATTTTATCACAAAATGAGATTTGGCTAGCTACAAATTTAAAAGAACAAACCAAGGATTTTATTGGTTAATTATCCTTAACTAAGACTAATTAACACTAAAACACAAAGATTAAAGCTACTAAACACTAAAACAAAGGAAATAACAAAATTGAACAAAAGGCTTACAAAGGCTATCCAACTGAAAACCAAGAACTAGGAACCAAGAACACTCCTATAGGCTTACCACTAAGCCACTAACCCAAGGCCATCCAAAAGTCACCCTGCCCATTTGTGAACACCATTTCCATATGATTTTTGATTTTTCAACTATTTAATTTGTATTTTGGTGATTTTTGATTTTTTGCTTCTAAACTGGATTTTAAGATATCTAATAGCTTTTATAAGCTATCTAGGAGCCTACATGTGCTTATTCATCCATGATAACACCTAACAACAACATTCGAATCATAAGAGATTTTGAGCACTTGAAAATTGCATAAACCAATTTGATCTCGAAAACTTGAAATTGATTATTAAAAGGATTCAAATACACTTGAGAAACTTAAACAAAGTACTTGGAAGTGAAAACATACATCGGAAAGCTTAGATTAAAAAACGACTAAAGAAAATATAAATTACACTAGATATATAGATACATTGCTTCTTCCTCCTCTTTATAGACTTTTGTGAACTCGATGACATCTCGATTGTTTCCCACCAATTTCCGACCATTGGATCTCTAATTCATTATATCCGTCCAAGTGGATTTTTGGCGCCAAAATAGTCAAGAGCGCTTTGATCAATAAATGGAGTGGTTTCAATCAATTAAGAGTCTTTGGGTGTTAGTGGAGGTGGAGGGACAAGTAGGGGGTGTTGAAAGATGGAAAACCATGACCGGTTTTGGGTTTCAACAAGTGGAGAGGAGGGTGAACAGGTCTTGGCAGATATTGCCTGCTTGACTTTATTTGACCGACTTTAATAATACGGGTTGGGTTGGTTTTGGGCCAAAGGATTGATTTGGGCTTGATATATTAAAAGGATCCGTTTGGTATAAGCTTATTAACCCAAGGACCAAACTTGCAAATCGCCAAACATGAGGACCGAAAATGCCATATTTCCAAACTTATCACAAGGACCAAATTTGACAAACTTTGATAGTACAAGGACCCTTTTGCATAAAATTCCATTTTTAGAAATCCAAGGACTATTTTGCAATTTTTCAAACTTTAGGGCCTTTTCGCCATTTGACCAAAGAATCATTCAAGGACCATTTTAACAACTTAGAATATTTCAGGGACCTTGAATGACAAAACTTCACATTTTTGAATTCCGGGACTAGATTTGACAACTTTTGAAACTGGGGACTAAAGCGCCAATTTTGCAAACTTGAATCATTTTTCATCCGATTTTGATATTTTGCATTTAAAACTCATAAAACACTGATTTGTGATATTTTCATCAATTTGATGCATTTTGAGTGTTTTCGATGATTTTGCGCTTAGATTGTACAAAATGATGAGTATTTAGACACTCATCATGGCCTTTTCACGCATCCGGTTTATAAAGCCACGGAGACCGGAAATTTGTTGAGCCTTGAAGAAACTCATGTAACCATCAACAGATGTCTCCGCTAAACTCAATTAGGTCATCAATAACACGCTTAGCCAAATGGTTTTGTGGTGATGGTGCGCCATTGATAATGAAATTGGGTAAAATATGATATTATTGAAAGATTGCAAAGAAAGGTTGAAGAAGAGTTGTGGGGATAGTGTGATAGAGAAGATACTTGTAACTCCTTATGAATTCAAACTATAAAGACCTAAACTTTAAAACCGCAAAACAAGTCCTCCTTTAAACTATCACTATAAATTAGGGTGTTTATCCGTTTGGTTATCGGGTTGTTTGGTTTTGTAAAATCGGTATCTTTTATTCGGTTCAACACGAAACCGAACCGAACCGAACTATAATTAAACCGGCGAGCCGAAAACCGAATATGAATTCACTTCGCTTCGTTGACCCGAAAAGTCTTAAAACGGATAAAACGGAAAGAAACGGACTAACGCAGACGAAAACGTAAGAACGTAAGAAACGTATGGAACTTAAGAAAATGTACATTAATATGTAAAACATATGAAAGCGTATGAAAACGGACGAAGATGTCTAAAATAGATGAAAACGGGTAAACGGACGAAAACTCAAAAACTTATACAAACGGACTAAAACATGAAAACCCGACGAGAAAGTGTAAACACGGACGAAAAACGTAAACAAAACGTAACATATAAAACTAATTAAAAGGACAAAGTCATACGAAACGGTTGAAAATGTATGAAAACAGACGCAAACGTGTAAAACCGTATGAAAATGTGTAATGGTAAGAAAGCGTGTGAAACGGCGAAAAGTCTTCAAAACATATGAAAATGGCTAAACGGACAAAAACGAACTAAAGCGGACGAAAACATATAAGATCATAATAAAATGTACGTTAATATGTAAAACAGATGAAAACAGACGAAAACGTCTAAAATAGATGAAACGGCTAAAGCAGACGAAACGGTCAAAACTTATACAAACGGACTAAAACATGAAAAAACCAATGACAAAGTGTAAACACGGACGAAAACGTGTAAACAAAAACAAAACGATAAAACTTATTAAAAGGGACAAAGTCGATTTAAAACGGTGGAAAAGTATGAAAATGACGCAAACGTAAAAAACGTATGAAAATGTGTAAAAGTGTAAAACGCATAAAACGGACGAAAACATGTGAAAAGAGACGAAACGTAAAACGCATAAAATCGGAAGAAAACATGTACAAAACTAAGAAAACGTATGAACACGGACGAAAACGTATAGGACCGACTAAACGCACGAAAACGCACAAGGGTTGTGTTACGCGCCCAACGATCTAACGCAACCCTAAACACGGTTTCACACAATGTTTTGAGTAAGACACGTGAGTTAATGATTTTATGTCATCCCGAAATGTCAAAATTAACGTGCCCACCTTTAATAACTTTAATACAGCTTCATATAACCTTCACACTATAATATGGGTCAAAAGCATTGGGTTATAGTTGCTTAGAGTGTCATTTACGACATGATTCAATCAATAGTATATATAAAATTATATCCGAAACCATGTTACGGTTTTGGAAATTCAAACATGTTACGGTTTTGGAAATTGCGTCGGTTTTGGAAACATGTTACGGTTTTGGAAATTCGTTCGGTTTTGGAAATTAAAACATTCAATCAATAGTATATATAAAATTATAGTCACACATGTTACGATTTTGGAAATTGCGCTCGGTTCGTGATCGGGTGATAAAGAATAATGAAAGATATTTGGATTTTGTGAATAAATTGATGAAACATAAACTAAAAACAAAAAAGAGCAAGGTTAGATCAAGTGGTTAACACTCTTGCCTCGGAGAAAGAGTTCAAGGTTCGATCCTTACCCTTGCAAGGTCGGAGGTTCTTTTCTACCTTTGGTAGAATCAAAGCACCTCTCAAGGGTTCGATCCTCACCCTTGCAAGGCGGGTGGTCCTTTTCAACCTTTGGTAGAACCGGAAGCAACCTCCCACATACACCGTGGAAGACGATATTGGTACCCATAACCCGTGGAAGACGGTACTAGGAGTTAGTTTACTTTTTTTATTTTATTTTTAAACTAAAAACAACTAAATAAGCAAATAAATCAACTAACAAAAGTCGAAATAACGTAAAATGCACTTAATCCTAAAAATACCAAATATTGTAAATTTAAGCATAAAATTTAAAATTATTTTTTAAGAGTCCTAAATACTTAAACATATATATATATATATATATATATATATATATATATATATATATATATATATATATATATATATATATATATATATTTTAAATTATACTTTTATGAATTTTATTTTATTTATTATGAATAAAAACCTTTTAAACTAATTAAATGAAAAAATCATTAAATCATAAGAGAAAAACATTTTAAACTAATATGAAAACTTTTCAAAATTTAAGTAAATTTAAAATTCCACCCACAAATTAAATTTATTCCCCAAAAGTTTGCATCAAGGCATTTCAAACTAATTGCAAAATTAACCCTCATCCTCCTGCATCGCCACACCTCCCTCTCATCTCACTACAAATCCCGTCACCACCACAACTCTCCCATCATAGACCCACCAGGTCCGGCCACCACTGGTAAGTATTGTTATCATCCTTTGTACACATCGTTCTAACACATAAAATAACCCCTGTTAGCCTATTAGCTAATTGAACATTTGTTTCGAGATATCCTCTTGTAAATTATGTCGGTTTCTTGTTAAATTTAGATAGATAATTGGTTAAAAATTTAAGAAACCTGTTAAGCACATTACTACATGAACATGGAACCATAATTTAGCTAGTTAATTTCTTATTTTTCCTTGACCCAAACATCCCTTTAGGAACTGTTTATTAGACTTTATTCAATTCTTAGCATAATTCAATACCACATTCAATCTTTGAGCTATCCTCATTACTTGGAATGTCTTTTTAACTTTAATCATCAATTGAAGTTTGATGTTGTCTTGTATAATCTTCAATAACTTGACTCTTTTTTAACATGCCTGCAGGGACTACATTTATAAACATTGTTGCTCGGATAAGTGGGACACATTTATAAACATGGACAAGTCTTGGATAGGAACTAATAGGACCAACAAATCTTATGTTGATGGAGTAGCAACGTTTATTGATTATGCGAACACAACTTACGGAAGATGGGAACATCGACCCACGAGTTAAGAAAATGATCTTTCAATGCCATGTCCGTGTATGCATTGTTTAAACCACATAGAGCATAAAGTGGAGAAAGTGCAGCCCATTTATTCAAAGAATGGGTTTGATATAAGCTACCTAAACCGGACTAAACATGGAGAGAAGGATGAGTCATCAATAAGTACCAAACACCGTTAACGCTACAATGAGTTTGTTGACGACACGGATTTTGCTTCAGATATTCCAACAGATGCCCCAAAGAATGAGAGACATGGTTAATGCTACAAAAGATAATTTTGATGAGGATGATCTTGTCAAGTTTCAACAATTATTATTAGACGCAGAGAAGCCTCTTTACGCAGGATGTCCCGACTTCACAAAGATGTCCGCAATAGTTAAACTACTCAACTTGAAGGGTAAGTACGGATGTTCGATAAGTTCTTTATTGAATTACTAGGATTGTTAAAGAAGATGCTTTCTTTGGTAACGAAATGGTGGAAAAAACTTATCAAGCCAAAAATATTTGAAATTGAAGGGATCAGATACAAAAGATACATGTATGTATCAAAACCGCCTTCTTTCTTTGGAAGGGTGACAAGGATTTGATCACGTGTTGAACTTGTGGGATATCAAGATGGAAGGTGGATAATAAGACTAAGAAAGTGTACGAAAACATTCCAAAGAAAGGTAATGTGGTACTTTCCAATTATACCAAGACCGCAACGACTATTTAAGCTAGAAAGTATTTCGAGGATTTAAGATGGCACGCGACACGGAGGATAACCGATGGTGTGTTACGTCACCCACAGATTCAAAGGCATGGCATACCATAGATGAAAATTCTCGAAATTGTCAAGATCTAAGAAATCTACGGCTAGGAATATCGGTGATGGGGTTGACGTCAACTCGTGAAATAGGCATCACAGTGTATGGCCGCTTTAACGGTCATATACAACCTTCCTCCATGGTTGTGTATGAAAAGAAAGTTTATCATGCTTTCGGTATTAATATCGGATACCCGGAAATGATATCGATGTTTTTAGAACCGTTAGTTGATGATCCGCAAACCTTATTCGATCATGGGGTTGATACATATGATGCATCCACAAAAGATAACTTTAATCTACGTGTCGTTGTGTTATGGACAATAAATGATTACCCGCACTTGGTACATTATGTGGCTGCCCGTCAGACAAAGGATTCAAAGGTTTTGTAGTATGTGGAAAGATACAACCTGTAGTTAGACTTTCGCGCCATCCGCTCGTAAGGCAAAGGAAGGCATTTAATGGACAACAAGAATTTCTCCCGGCTCCAAACCCAATGACCGGGGAACAAATATACAACGAGGTACAACATATTAAAAATAAGTGGGGAAAAGGAAAACGAACAAACAATAATGCCAAGAAGATATGAGAGCGAGGTAGGAAGATTCAAAAGCGTAAAAGAAACATAATGTAAGTAGGGTAGTTCAAGCCAAGTAAACGGACAAAACGGTGCGTATTGGAAGAAATTCAACATTTGGTATCGAAAACTTAGGTATTGGAGGCATAATTGCTCCACATTGTATTGATTTTATGCATGTAGAAAAGAATGTTCTTGAGAGTCTCGTCGGAACTTTGCTACATGTTCCGTGAAAGACGAAAGATGGACCAATGCTCGATTGGATCCGGGTGAGTTGGGGTAAAACAAGAGTTGTTTGCTATGCAAGAACAAGACAAAACAACACTACCTCCAAGCAGTTACACATTAACGAATGATGAAAAAGATATTTTGTGAAACTTTACACAACATCGTGGTACCACAAGGCTATTGTTCAAATTTCTCTTCTTTGGTCACCTAAAGGATAGGAAGCTCATTGGCCTAAAATCGCATGACTATCACATGCTAATGCAAGAGTTTCGCCAATTGCAATACGCTCAATCATGCACCCACCCACACGATATGCTATTATCAAGTTTTGCTTTTCTTTAAATCAATATGTTGCAAAGAAACAATATTGCAAGAACTAGACAATATGCAAGCGTAATCGGTAGTGACACTTGTGCCTAATCGAGAGGTAAAATTATGCGGTCCCATATGCTTTCGTGGATGTATCCATTCGAAAGATGTATGAAGGTTATTAAAGGACATGTGCGGAATGAAATAGACCGTAAGGATGCATTATCGAGGAGACTATTGCGGAAGAAACAATAGAGTTTTTAGCGAATATCATAAATCGATGAAAACTGCTGGTATCCCACCCGAGAAACATGAAACAGATGAAAATGAGGAAGGAAAGCCATTGTCGGCGGCAAATCAATCAAATTTCTGCGAAACTCTTTCGTAAAGCACATTTGTATGTAATAAATAATACAGATGAAATTGTACCGATATCGAGTAAGTCTTACTAACACATGTCTATTTCACATCGAAAATGATGTATCAAATATAATAATCAAACACATTGTTTCAAAGACACAAGCAAGTTGTGAAAGCGAGAAAACCGGGTAAACGAATAGCATTTACGGAGAATGAGCACAACAAATCTTTTGCCAGTGGTTACGCAAAGAAGTAATTAATCTTATGTTACTCAACATACCCTTTCTAAACCTTATTTCTCACTCATTTTGATCCGAAAATTGGTGTACTTATTCTTTGAGCTAATATATACTTGTAATGAAATTCAGGTTGAGATAGAGTTAGAAATCGACAAAGAAAGTGTATCGAAACCGTAAGGTGGATATCCTATGGACCACGCGCCACCGTAGTGAAATACGATGCATATCACATCAATGGGTATACTTTTCGCACGAAAGATCATGAAGGCAAAGTTTACCGTAATAATGGGGTTAGTGTTGAGGCATTAGATATGCACATATCTAAAGAAGTTGCAACCACAAGAAAAGCATATTATTATGGGGTTTTACAGAGATATGGGAACTAGATTACCGTTACATGCAAATTCCTCTTTTCAAATGTGATCGGGTTAATCACAAAGTCGGTGGTGTGAAACGCGATACTACTCTTGGGTATACATTGGTTGACCTGAATAGTTTAGGCCACATGGTTGATCCGTTCATATTAGCCGCACAAGCACGACAAGTGTTTTATGTGAAAGACCGTAGATAAAAATTGTCTATTGTGTTTAAGACACCTCCCAAGAATTACAAAGATAAGTATGACGGGCCGATGAGGAATTTAGTACCGCTATTCACCAAAGACAATGATAACATATTGCCACGTGTGGATCGATGTGACTTGGGTAACGAATCACGAACCGACTACTATCGAACCGATTGTGGAGGTGTTGTTATATGAAAATCCAAGTGAACCATGTTATGGTCAAGTTGTCACACTCTACCTTTATCATATTTCACTCTTTTAAAGCATATAGACATTCGATTTTTGTACTTTTTAAGAATTTATGTTTATAATACAAGACTTAATATTAGTTAAATCTGTTAGGTATATTTTTTGTTTAAGGATATGTTGAAAAGAAAGAATTCTCACGATTGAGATGTATGGAAGTCGTGCTAGTTGGTGATGTCATTTTAAGTCCGTTTGACCATTCTTTAGTCAAACAGCCTCGCGCATCGCCATCGCTAGAACTATTGTCGATGGGACACTAGAGTTAAATGCAACTATTGATACGTTAGAGTATTCAATCACCGAGGAATCACCGAAGCAAGCTTCAATTGGTCGATGCCTCGTGATTTCAATGTTGGCAAATAATGACCTCTTTCAAGGATTGGAAAAGATTGGATATCCAACCGATGGAACATTCACTTTTGGAAGAGTCATTTTACTCCACAATGGCGTTTCCTTGTGCATCATATTTTACATTGTATGAGCTCTAAAAGTGGTGGATGGGATCAATTTGGAAGCAATATTGCTTCGCATTGGTCTGTCTCTCCACCGCGCGACTCTTCAATTTTTCAAAAATGATTTTTGATGCCATGGTTGCTAATTCCAAGAATAAGAAAAGTTTTGATGTACCCAAGATTAAGGGGTTTTGAAGGGGCACACAAGCCACTTTTGTCTCGCTATGTTGCCTTACATTACTCCGACCACGAAGGTACATCTACATCTGCTCCATCTCCCATCGCTACATCAAGCTCAGCTCAACCTACATCCGAACCCGAAAACAGAGTTTGAACAGAGGACACCAACACCCCACCACCTTCACCTTCACCCATGAGGAAGAACCACCAAGATTCCTCAACCACAACCTCCAACACCCACTACTACAAAGAGAACCCGCCCTTATCTATGGAAGATCTACTTCAACCGGTTCCACAACCGATTTAATGGGTTGATGAGTTGGAGAAAAATTGAAGAAGACCAAGAAGTCATTGGGGACTACTCGCAAAAGAGTTAAGAAATTGGAGGAAATTCAAACAGACGGGATAGAAATTACAGGACTCGTAAGGTGAGGAATCCTCGAGGAAAGTCAAATTAGTTCTCAAGGATTGAAGCAATGAATATTGTTTAAGAATTTCACCACAAGAAATCCTTTAAGAAGATATTGGATAAAGAAGTCGCAAGTTCTAGTGGAGTGGATAAGTCGGTGACTTTACTAAAGATAAGTCTGGTGGTGCGAAATTAAATCGCTTTTGATGAAGATTTTAATACCGGCTTTGATGTTGAAGTTAATACAATCCCGGTAGTGATCCGTAGTACCGTGAGGAGTTTGTGCATAGGGAAGGCAAAAGGAATAGTGCAAGAATCTTCTCGAGCCGTTGAAGACCAAAAGCAACTCACGTAAGAGGAAGCTAACTTTGCCGAGATTGCTAGGATTCAAGCAGAGGATGCGGTCAAGAAGCTAAACGTCAAGTAACAAACAAGGGATGATGAGCCGATTGCCAAAAGTCCGCATGAGGAACCACAATTAATCAAGAACAAATGAAAAGGAAAGTCAAGTTCGAATCGCCAAATTCTACATCGATGAAGACGGGATACTATAAATGCCGATTATTAGTAAACAGAGATATCCTTCCCGATATTGGCGGAGAAGACTATGCAAGTAAAATGGTTGAGCTAATTAATGAGAAGAAGAGGCTTCGCAGAGAGCGTAGACAAAGAGAAAGGATGAATGCACCCTTGACCAAAGCCGAGCAAAGGGATTATATGATCCACTACGTCAAAAGTCAAGGGAATCCTACCGAAGTTGAGCCGCTTAAGGAAATTGAAGAATGATGAACTAAAAGCGAAATTTGAAAAAGTAGTGTACCAAAATAAATTTTTTTCCAATGGATTCAGATTTGGAAGCTTCAACGCTAAAAGGAAGGGTTACAATCTTCAACCAAAGGATGCTAAGAAGCACAAGATTGAAGAGATCGAAAAGGTTCTTGTCGAAAAACTTAGTGATAAGCCAAAAGCGTAAAGAAAGAGGAGGAAGTCGAGGTTAAGCAACCGTTTGAATATGACAAGGAAGAAATCCATTGGAAAGAAAGAAGTGAAAAGGATAAGACAAATGTTAAGAAGGAAGTGGAAGAGTACATGAAGGATAAGGTTGATGAACCGTCATCGAAAGAGTTTACCATGGGCTCCATTCCTACTGTGTTCAAGACTTCCGCTAAGATTGCAAAGGTTCGAGATCATCAAAATGGGAAAAGGTAGTTTACACGATAGTAAGGGAAAATCACACACACTATATATGTGAACTTTGATGGTTTATTGAGTGATTTGTCCAGGATGATTTGAAGACCATGTACCGGTGATGATGGAGAAGCATGGTGACGAGAGACATGAAGAGAAATATGAAAGAGTCCTCCAGGGTGACTTGAAGACCATGTTTGAGACACCGGATGATGATGATGAAATGTGAAGTCGGCTGTCAAGAACAAGTGATCGATGGAGATATTTCCACACTTGTCGGTGCACTGTTTGGAATTAGAAACAAGAATTTTTATATGCTTACGTATGGAGTATCCACTTCCAAACAAGATTCTGCAGGCTATGCTTGAGAAGAAGTCATTTGGTGAAAAAAGGATGATGCATGCTATCGCCTTTGAGGTTAATTGAATCAAAAGCTCAACAACAATAATCTTGGCAAGATAATGCTTAAGTCTGGTAGTATTCAGTAGTTAGTTCTGTTTATGAAAAACATAATAGTTTATTAGAGTTTAGGGAAGGCATATGTACGCGTAGAGATATCTTAGGAAGAGATATCTATATCCTTCTACACGTTTTGTATATTAGGTTTTCTTAAGTGTATAAAGGAACTTGTACTTAGACGAATAGAAATATTAATAAAAGAAGTTTATTAGTGAAATAGTATTTGTGTTCTTCTTGCTTGTTGTTAAGATTCCGCATTAACAATCAAGTACTCGTTGTTAAAGAGTTCTTCATATATATAATTAGTTTGGATTTATCCAAGTTTTGTTAGATTGTGGTGTTGCACAAGTGTTAATGTGTGTGTTGTGTGTGCATATCAATGTGACTATAAAAGCCATCACCTACAAATCCACATTTTCATTAACAAAGACAATAAATGCAACAAACTTGACCATATGGTGTTTAAAGTGAAGAAATGTGTGTTTTTGTGACTATTGATCATCCAATTGCCACATCAAATTTATGTTTGTGTGGCCTTTTATAACATTTAGTCACACAAAGAATGTTTGTTTTGGGTATTTAGTCACATACAATTAATCATAAAGTGGCTAAAAGTGTTAATAAGGGTGACCATATATGGTGTTTCAAGTGAAGAAAAGTGTATTTTATGGGACTATTGATCATCTAATGGCCACATGTATTTTATGTTTGTGTGGCATTTTCTAACATTTAGTCACACAAAGCATGTTTGTTTTGGGTATTTAGTCACATACAAGTAACCATAAAATGGCTAAAAGTGTTAATAAGTGTGACCATATGGTGTTTAAAGTGACGAAACGTGTATTTTGAGTGACTATTGATCATCCAATGGCCACATATTAAGTTACGTGACCATATGTACTGGATTTGGCTACACTTAAATAATATGTGTGATAAAACGTTTAGCGTGACCATATATGGCATTTGGTCACGGTGTTAGTAGCAAATATGCTTATAGATTAGCTTTTGGCAAGCTAACACAAACTAAACTTTAAACACACATATTAACTTACCTGAACATATGTACTGGATTTTGGCTACACTTAACGAATGTGTTACAAAACATTTAGTGTGACCATATATGGCTTTTGGTCACAGTGTTCAAGTGTGTGACATATATTTGTCACTGTTTATATGTATATCGTGACTAATGCTTCAACCTTACTTTTCATTTGTCACTTGTTCCAATTTCGGATGTGGCTAAAGAGTTGGCAAAACATATCACCACCCTTAAATAATGTGTGACAAAACTTGACTCTATGATTTAGACACACAAAAATTACTTCATGTGACTAACGATCAAGGTTACTTGTATTTGTCACGCTGCTCCAAATTCATATGTGGCTAAATGATCCAAACAAAATCACGGATACCTTTAGCCACACAATGTTCAATTGTGTGGCGATATAGTTCTAATGGTCACACAATCAAAATTTTCATGTGTGACTAATTAGTAAATGTTGTCAATTTTCGCACCTTCACCACACAAATATGCAAATGTGTGGCGTTCCATTTCGACAATGCGTGACCAAATCCGCTTTGTACTAGTGGATGGGTGCCTCTACCCAAATATATATCAGAATTTATGGTCATGATTCACACAATATGAACACACATTATACCAACAATATTGCATAACTAACGACAATTATATACACATACATGTCTAAAAGAATTAAATATGAATTTAGCATAGAAAAAGAAATAATGTAAATGAAATAGTAATTGAGTATTATTTCCCCCCAAAAAAAATATCGGAAAATGGGGCCACGAGTACTCACCTGAATGCGGATGAGATAATGAAACAAGTGCATGCAAATAATCGAAAGAATCACAAGCTACTCCCTCTTCAATGTATCTACATAAATTTATAATCATATATTACTTATATGACCAATTTAATGTTATAACGGGTTTTAATGTTCATAATTATATTAACATATTTAAGTTTTTACTTAGAGTTTAGGTTATTTGCATTGTTGTTCAATTATTTAGGGACAAGGGCAAGCTCGAGACCACGCTCAAAATAGACAACACCGAGACTCAACATAACACTTGATTAGAGGAAGACGCACTTATAATTATACAAATAAGAGGACGTAAAATGTAAGATGAACACATGGATTAAAAGCTTAGATTGACTCGCAACTATTCATTTTAACCAAGTTTTATGTGTATGAAAATATATATCGAGTAAAAAAATATAACGACCCATTTTAACTAAGCACTAGGACCTAACGAGATACAACAAGAACTTAACGAGACAAATAGAATCATAGAACCTATACTCCTTTATACCGATTATAAACCATTATACCTTAGTAGTTTTAGACTCAAATTGACTCCAATCATACGCATATAAATAACCAAGCCTGACCACACACCACCAGTCTGACCATCACACATGCAAGCGTAACTCTTTTTACATAAAACTTAGCATACATGTGACCACACACCACGAGACTGACCCAATGATTTATGTTCATGAACCAATTTATTTATTGTTTTAAAACTCGCATGACACAACAGGTTTTACATTTATAAAACAGTTTATTACTTGCTTTAAAACCCACACGACACAACATGAGATTAGACGTTTATAAACCAGTTAATGTTTGCTCCCAAAAACGTACTATGCAACAGGTTCTACATACACCAATTTAATATTCGACAACACTCACTCAACATACCTCAGATTAGACTTGACTTAAGTTATCAGAGAACATGCCAAATCACACATGCAAACTCATATTCATCACCAAAATTAATAAAGCCAGGTTAAATATCATGTAAGCATGCAAATGATCATAACCAAGGACATACATGCAAACTCAAACACTAACCAGTGTTCGACTTCGTTCAAATGAAGACATATGAATTACGAGACATGAATTACATGACACTAACCAAGGACACACACATGAATTTCGAGACATGACCATCCTTTTCTTTAGCATGCATGCGAGACCACGAGATACGACAAACGAGAGGGTATATATATTTTAAAGCGACAACAGCCACACCACACCCTTATTCCTTTAGTCATGATTTATAAGCGTGAATGTGTTTATGTTTTAGACATGGTCGACACCACGAGCCATGTTAATATTCCAATAACCAAACTTGACATACACACACGAAACATGTCCACGTTAAATGTTTATACCTTAATGACCCAAAACAGATTATGTCATGATCATGTGCATGATTCGCATGAGACTCGTTTTATTGAAAGCTCAGCAATGAAAATTACAAGACTCGACACCAAGACTCTATGTGACGTTAACTTTTATGTGGGTAGGTATTCGAACGATTCTAAACATTACTTAACGAGACATAGCAGAGTAGATAAAACATAACAAATTAGGTTTAAGTGTTTTATGGATACTTAGTTTATAAAGGTCCATGTGTGTCGAATTGGTTAAAGAGGACAAGAGCATGATGATACCTGTTGATGAATCGAGACCAGAACAGAAGACAACGAGCAAAAGAACGAACACGAACCAATTCCTTCCAAACCCTATGCTACAGCAGTAGACTTCATGTGATTGCCCTTGTGTTATTTATTTCGAATTATGGGGAAGGAACAGGAAGAGAGCGTATCTTATAGAGTCAAGGGAGGGAGGAGCGCATGGGCATGAATGGAAAGTTATAATAGCTGAAATTGAATGGGATGAAACAGAAATTGCTGGTGATTGATCATGGGTCAAAATTTGTGGGATTTGATTGATGTTACAGGTTTATTCTTGGAACAAAATAAGCTGGTCGTGTGATGGCATAGGAGATATTTTAGGAGATGTGTTTTTTGGTAAAAGTATGTATTAGGAAAAATAGTTTAGGTTTTTATTACTTTGCATTATTATTATTATTAGAAAAAAAAGATTGCACAAGTATTTTATTAGATAAAAATTAGCTTTGTTATTTACAATATATAAGTTGAAATGCAAATTAATTTGGTTTTGTATTAAATTAATTATACAAGTAATTTGAGAGTTTGGAGTTTACAAGTTTTTGGAATACGGTAACGGAAGTTGAGTCAAAAGTCACCGTTGACTAACCTGATTAGATTACGGTTCTCACACCTACCCAAAAGAGAGAGTGGAGGATTCTGAGAAAGGTAATTAAAGAGTATTAGAATATTTGTCGCATGAGTTCAAAGATTTCTTTTGACTATGATCTTGATAACGAGGGTGAAGATTCGCTTGGGAGAGTTTAACCATGATAGAAGTATTCTTCAATCTAAAAGTTACTACTCCGTCCTAAAATTATAGTCGTTTGACTTTTTGGTTTTTTTTTTCGTTTTGACCTTAAATATTTTTATTTGTGTTATACAATAATTGATAAAAATTATACCAATGAAAATACATTAAAAAACCCAATCAATCCATATATATTGCATCAAGTATCATATAACACATACAAAGATATTCATGGTCAAAGTTGTAATAGAAAGACCGAAAAAGTCAAAAGAGGACTATAATTTTGGGACGGAAGGAGTAGTATCTTATTGTCTCGATAAGTGTTTTGTGTTTGAATATTATATTACAGTATCATTTAAGTTTTATAGCTCAAACAGATTGGAGGCTACTTTATTTAAGTTAGAGGTATATCATCTAACAATTACAAAAAGAATAAGATAGCATAAAACAAACACATCAACATCAACAATATTTCTTACTATACTAACTACTTTAAAGTAAAATGTAAAGTCAAAGCTAATAAAATCTAAATGGTAATACATGTAGAATAAAGAAGGAAAAAGAAAACAAGCATATATATTCTTACGTTGCAAAAACAGTTAGGTATTTGTAGTTTTATTATAAAGCTTACATTGTCAAATTAAATTTGACATATTATTTATGAAAAAGTCAATTAAAGGTAGAATAATGAAATGGCTAGAGTGAATACAATTTATAAAAATATATCTATAAATGAGTTATTTTGATATTATACTTTTAGAAGTTTTTGATTTGCATCTCGGTTCTTATGCACATGTGCTAGTAGTATCATAAATTTTCATTGACATTTAGTCATATACTAGTATTAGATGATTATCCATACATAGGATCGATGTACATCACAAAATAATTGTAATTGCGAACTTTTGGTTCTAATGCGGCTTTTTAAGGGTTCAATTTGTATAAATAGTCTAAGGTCCAAGAAAAGAAAATTGATAAAAATTTGAGAATTAAAAAATATATAAACTATTAGTTTAATGGTGGATATTGTTACCATTTTCAATAAAAAAAAAAAAAAAAAAAAAAAAAAAAAGATACTTTTCACATTTTATGAGTTTTAAGCATAATTATACATTTTTTATATGTAGTAAAGATAAAAAAAACATTGATTTTCATTGGAATACAATACACAAGTAATAACCAAAATACATGTATAAAGAGGGCATAATCAACTCATCATTTCACATATATACTATTTCTTCTTATTTTATTATAATCTTTAATGTTGATTTTGTTATGCGTCTTAATCTTATCATTAAACATTCTCTTTCTTTATTGACTCTTTTTCCGAAGAAATAAAAGGACATATTCATTATACATGAAAGTTACTTTCATTTTTAAAATTGCTAGTTTTGTAACAACTTATTATTGTAATTGTGTATTGTAACGGGTTTCATATTAACCATTTGATCTTTATACACCTTTTTTTATAAACAACATAAATATTTATTGTGAAGAAAACAAAAATATGTTATATAGATTATGTAAACTCAACACGATTCGCATATAGCAATTCATTACGGATATTGTTAGACACTATAATGTGTTTTTCCAGTTCAAAACCATTGTAATGTGTAATTTTTACATGAGGGGTCAAATGATCATTTACTATGCATTGTTACATATTGGGACACATACATATTACAAAACATTGCCTCAACCCATGTTTCATTGTTTTATATAGCAATATTTTTAGAGTATTTTACGAAAATGAACTATACATGTTACCTGTTTACGAAATAGGTTCTCGCACATGCTATTTACGAAAATGAACTTTCCAGGCGAGGCCCTGGGCGTGGTACAGCTGCTGGGCGTGGCCCTGGGCGTGGCCCTGCCGGGCGTGGCTCTGGGCGTGGCCCTGCTGCTGGGCGTGGCTCTGGGCGTTGGAGGTGCTGCAATGGTGGGCTTGGCGAGACTGCTTGTTGGGTGTCATTGTCATGGCATGAAGAAGGGTGTTCATGGCATGAAGAAGAAGAAGAAGCTATGTTCAAAGTGGAGATATTACATCAAGGTTTAGCGAGCTAGACTCGTGTTACACACATATCTTCCGAAAACTTATGTTTTGGTCTCTTGATCAAGCCTTCACATGGTTCCAAGACTCAAGTCGGTGACTTTGTTACATCCAGTTTTGCATTGGTTGTGCGGTGAGTTGCGCGTTCTTTACAACCCTATGTTGGGGTCAACCGCAAACACCGAGCGCTTAGCCCAAAGGTTGTCTTGCACTGTTATATCACACTATAGCAGGCTTTGGGGTGATTCTATCTTTTACTTGCTTTCAATAAACAAATTACATGCATATGCCAAATATGTGCGGTTTAGTTATTTTGATGAATAATTTAGCTTGGGCATATAATGGAAAAGCTTCCACCATGCAAGTGAAGTCGAGATTTGAATTGGTTTCACTCAATTGTAGCACAAAGATTTAAAAGGAGAATATGTAGAAAATTGGTTCCCAGTTCTCGTTCTATTGGGAAAATTTTAATGCTCAACTTTGCCTTATCGCTGTATTTGACTTTAGTTACAGTGAGAGAGAGATGGAAAAGCAGTGTGAGAGAGAGAATGGAGAAGGTGATAGTGACATCTTTTGGTCATTTGGTAAAATATTTGAAAAGAGTTCGGTTTAGTAATATGACTTGGGATATGGATTGTTTTGATAATTTGTTTTTTTTTTTATCAACTTTAACCTTATATGAACCCGTTAGTGTGCATATCTTCAATCACAATAAGCGTTTCAAAGAAAATTACCAAAACAATTCATATCCCAAGTCATATTACTTAAACCGAACTCTTTTCATATATTTTACCAAATGACCAAAAGATGTCACTATCACCTTTCCATTCTCTCTCTCACTCCCTGCTTTCCATTCTCTCTCTCACATCAGAACTAAAGTCAAATACAAGCATAAGGCAAAGTTGAGCATTAAAATTTTCCCTATAGAACGAGAACTAGGGAACCAATTTTCTACATATTCTCCTTTTAAATCTTTGTGCTACAATTGAGTGAAACCAATTCAAATCTCGACTTCACTTGCATGGTGGAAGCTTTTCCATTATATGCCCAAGCTAAATTATTCACCAAAATAACTAAACCGCACATATTTGGCATATGCATGTAATTTGTTTATTGAAAGCAAGTAAAAGATAGAATCACCCCAAAGCCTGCTATAGTGTGAAATAACAGCAAGACAACCTTTTGGGCTAAGCAATCGTGTGTGCAATTGACCCCAACATAGGGTTGTAAAGAACGCGCAACTCACCGCACAACCAATGCAAATCGATGTAACAAAGTCACCGACTTCAGTCTTGGAACCATGTGAAGGCTTGATCAAGAGACCAAAACATAAGTTTTCTGGAAGATATGTGTGTCTAACACGAGTCTAGCTCGCTAAACCTTGATGTAATATCTCCACCTTGAACATAGGTTCTTCTTCTTCTTCATGCCATGAACACCCTTCTTCATGCCATGACAATGACACCCAACAAGCAGTCTCGCCAAGCCCACTATTGCAGCACCTCCCACGCCCATGGCAGCACCTCCCACGCCAGGGCCACGCCCAACAGCAGCATGTCACGCCTGTGGCCTCACTTTGGTGGAAAGTTCATTTTCGTAAATAGCATGTGCGAGAACCTATTTCGTAAATAGGTAATAGGTATAGTTCATTTTCGTAAAATACTAAAAAAAAATGATTAAACATGTTGAATAAAGGAGAAAAGAAAACAAACTTATAAATTCTTACCTTGCAGAAACAACTAAGATGTTATAGCTTTATGTTAGCACAATATATAATCAAAACATTATAATTAATTTTGAGATGAAAAATTTGACACTTTTATTTATGAGTATATAGCATGTGCGAGAACCTATTTCGTAAATAGGTAATAGGTATAGTTCATTTTCGTAAAATACTCAAAAAAAAAAATGATTAAACATGTTGAATAAAGGAGAAAAGAAAACAAACTTATAAATTCTTACCTTGCAGAAACAACTAAGATGTTATAGCTTATGTTAGCACAATATATAATCAAAACATTATAATTAATTTTGAGATGAAAAATTTGACACTTTTATTTATGAGTATATCAATTGTTAAGCATTTGAAGTTCCTAAAGTGACCAACAATTTGAAAAAGAAACCATTTAAGGGTGGCCTAGTGGCAAAATGCTTATGACTATCACTCTAAAATGTGTGAGGTCTCAAGCTCAAACCTGCTAAGTGCAAACAACTTTAAATGGTCACGAAAACCTCCTAAAAATTTGAAAAAGAGAACAAGATAACATAAAACAAACACATCAACATCAATGGTATTTCTCACTTTACTAACTATTTTAATGTAAAATATAAAGTTAAAGCTAATAAAAAGTAAAGTAATACATGTAGAATAAAGAAGGAAAAAGAAAACAAACATATATATTTTTAACTTGCAAAAACAGTTCGGTATTTGTAGCTTTATTGTAAAGCCTACATTGTAAAATTAAATTGGACATATTGTTTATGAAAAAGTCGGTTAGAAGTAGAATAAATGAAACGGCTACAGTGAATACAATTTACAAAAAAATATCTTGAAAAGGACTTTCAAACGTATTAGAACTCTCAAAAAGATATGAGTGTAGCACATTATCTATAAATAGGTTTTTTTTTTGGGTAAAAGGATATCACACTGGTAATTATATTACTTCAAAAAAAGCTTAAGTACAACGGATGAGAGTGAGTATCTCATATCGGCCCGTTACATGGGCAATAAACAAGCACCAAATGTGCAACAACCAAAATCACTACATAAGAAAGACATAACAATCTTATGACCTACCAAACATAAAATACTTCCTACCACGACCTTGAAGCTTGAAATCATACAGGTCACAAAAAACATCCAATTGCCATGGTAAATCATAAACCTGAGCAGCATAATCATCGTCAAAATAATCTTCAAGCTCATGATAGCCACCAGACGATGCAAGAAACTTTTCCATATCATTATCCGGATCAAGTACCTCATCCTCATTACTGACAGTAACAACTACTTCACCCACTTTAGAGTATGGGTTGCCCACCTTTTTTGAATACATACACGGAGGAGAAGAAGAACTAGGCGTAGTAGCCTCAACATGCACCTTTGTAAGAGGCTTACCATCATCGTCCACCAGAGTAGCTTTCCCATCAATAATAAGCTTTTTAAGCTTTCTAATTTTCTCAACAATAGGAGTAGTAAAGGAATACCATTCACATCAAGATCGTCCATATCAAGAGCATCAAATGGGTTTGATGTAGCAATATGTCCCCGCACTTGCCTCCTTACAAGCATCCGCTTCTTCGAGACGTGAACATACTTCTACTTAGGTTTGAAGGGGCTAAATTTAGCCCCTTTACCCACATCGATACCACGAAACGGCTTCTTTTTAGGCATTTCAACCCCAACCTTCTTACCTTTATCTTTAACCTCGAGAAAACCATCATCATTATTATCCTAGGAATAGTAGTAGAAGCCTTGGTGTTACATTAGAATCATTACGAACGACCTCCTTAACAAATGTTGTACAACAGGTACGGTCATGTCCAAACATTTTACAACCGTCACAATGAGGAGGCCTCCATTCATATTTGACCTTGTTGATCGCCGTAAAATAACCACTACCATCCTCTTTGGGAATATCCATAGTAACTTCGCGTTTCAATTCGTTATCAGAAGATAATTCCACTAAGGCACGGGCAAAGCTAATACGGCCCAAGAATCAACACACATTGAGCTTGTAAAAGCATCTAACATGATCGGTTTTTCTACTTGAGTAGCAATCAAACTCAAACCATCTTCTGAGTATGTAAGTAGAGGCACATTATGCAATTTAATCCACACCGGAACCTTAGTTACCTCATTTTTAGTTAATGCCACATTAGGAGTCAATTTATTAAGAATAAGAGATGAATTACGGATTAACTAAGGGCCTAATTTAAGAACATTATCCACACCTTCTTTTGAATTAAACTAAAGAACACACCGGCATCATTTTTCATAAGCTTTTTCAAACCAAACTTACCCCACGTATTGGTAACGTAGTTTTGAACAATAGGGAAGGCAATATTCTTTCCAACAAAATAGCCAATGAGAATATTGTCATACCTATTCAAAACGCTCTTCATAGCCGCCGTTGTTAGTAAAGTATCATGATTTTCAATACGAATCTCATTAACCAATGGTCTTGTTAGGTTCCCATATTCATAACACAAGCATCCATAGAAGAAATAGAAAAGAAGAGATCGGATGAACAAACACACACACATACAATATGAAATAAAGAAGAGTTATGCGTATAGGGGAAATATGTGAATTGAACAACCAACCCTCAAGTGAGGGTTTACAAGGATTATTTATAGGGCAAAGAGCTAGGGAAACACTACTAGCATCCTTCCCTTCTCATGGGCTTGGGCCAAGGCTCATGGGCCTTCTACACAAGCCTTAGCTTAATAACAAACATAAAGGCCTAATTAAGCTAACTATTACATATTAATCACTAACACTTGTAATCTAGTTTAGGAGTGATTCCAACAATCTCCCCAAGTGTTGGTGATGAATGAAGAAGTGATAAACGATGTAGATCTTGTTGTAATAGTAGCTTTGACGTCTTCGACATTTTTTTTTCTTGTGAGAAGAAGTGCCTTGATTCGAACAATTTCCCTAGTGTAGGGATCTTGTATCTTTTGAAGTATTCTGCTTTGACGTCTTTTGATTTCTTTGTTCTTAAGTTCTTTGTGGTGAAAGTGATAGTATATTGAGGTTATCCGCATCAGGTCTGCTTCGTTGCTCCAGTGTTCCACGTCTTTCTCCAACATGCTCACACGCTCTTTAACGTTGGATTTCAGCTTTGATGAAGTTCTTTTAGTCTTAAAACTTTGTAGATTCTTTGTTGATGAAGAATCATTATGACTTTGTGTTGCCTTTGAATATGAGAGAACTTCTTAGATGATGTAGTTGGCGTAAGCATGTGGAGAATCTGCACGATCTCTTTCTACACGCAAGCATCCATAAGAAGAAAACATAAAATATGGGTTAGAAATAATCCGGTATTTACGAGTTTGAACTCGAGAGTGTTAACGACATAGTGTGAAAACACAACTCTAATTCTCACAAAGGTCGTTCTGAACCGAGTCCCACAAGTGAGATAACACGATGTACCAAAGTACATCTGATTCGAGATGAGTCATTGAGGTATATCAAGCATCACCCCACGATCAGAGACCGTTTGAGACATACTAATCGTAATCCACGGGAGTTAACGGTGACCGCTTGTCGGTCATTTGATGTTGACCGGCAGGAGTTTCCATTCGATCACCGAGGATCACAAGTGTGAACCTCTCATAAATGTTCTCGACAGTTGCTAAGATCCGTGAAGGACACGATAATATATCACTTGTGTTCTTATTGTTGAGCGACAAGCAATGAATTGTCAAATGTACCTAAGAGATCTTTGATGAATCTCGTGGCTCTAGACTCAATTAGTGCGCTTTGGTTTTCTGAGCGGAGACTAGGGAGAGGGTCTCCTTCTTCAAACCAAGCCGATAGTTTACGTGGGTTCCACGTGAGAATGAAACAAGCTTGAGCTTAAGAGAAACTTGAGTGGCTAAGAAGGTTTAGTGCATGTGTCATCGGGTCCATGACGACTTTGATCTTCAATACCGGTGTCATCAAGTGACAACCAAGAGTATATGAATTGAACCGGTGTCGCCTAAGTTGAATAATACGGAGGCTATTTCTTTTCACCCTTTTCTTTACTTTTCTTTTAATTCTTCAACTCCTTCTTTCTCTCGATTCTCAATTACTCCTTTTATAATAATACCTAAGGACTTCTAATTCTTACTATTAGTGGTGTCCTTGGGTAGATCCCTCCACTCAGCGGATCATAGGACGGCTATTCCTAACCTTAATCTCCTTATACCTCCATTGCCACAAAACCAATTTGCATGAAAATTTCTCAAAGTATTTATAAGTAAGAAACATTTTTAATACTTGAGAGTTTTGTATTTTGCAGAAATACTTCCCCTCCACACGTGCTTAAGTGTTTTGATAGAAATTTGCACGGTGAGAGAAGAGCGCGCACTTTTGAATTGATCAACTCAAGATAGACAATTCCCGTGAGACACATGATTCGTTGTATAGTTAAAGAGATACATTTTCGGTTTTAGGTGACAACTAGCTCTAATAACTACCTTGAAGATGTGGACAACCCGAAAGGTTGTCAAACCCGTCAAGGTTCATGTCTATCGTGAGTTTCTTGAAAGGTACGATCTACTCGGATAAGTCTTGGAGAACAAATCTTTTCGATGTATGATTGATCGGTTTCGTCAATTCATGGGTTGAAGTCTTTTCACACGAAGATTCAATAGCAATTCACAACATATTTCTTATCACATAATTTTTCTCCCCTCAAAATGGCATATAAATGTTAATTTTGACGAAGTTTTGATATTGAATATGTCCATTTCGAGTTTTATGGGAAGATTACCACGAAGAACAATTTAGTGAACAAAGTTTAACATCTTTGGATTTATAGTGGTTTTAGGTGGTTTTGAGTTTGAAAAAGTTTAGTGGTTTTGCATCATTTGGTTGATTTCTTGTGTTAAAGTTTGAATTTTGTTGGTACTTTTATGTTTAGAATCATCAAAAGTGTTTAGGTTTTCATTTGGTATGCTTGAATCATCTTGGTTGGGTTGTTTTGCATTGAAAAGTGATGTTTATATGGTTTTCAAGCTAGCGACTTAGTTCACGAATATTTTCTTGGTAGCGACTTGCTTCACATTTTTGTAGCGACTTACGGTGTTGGAACTAGCGAGTTAGATCTAGCGAGTTAAAGTACAAGTAGTGGACTCTCCACCACGGGTAGCGACTTGGTAGCGACTTGGTGCAGTGTGAGTTGCTCTTTAGCGACTTGCATCGTTGGCGACTTGAGTAGCGTAATCTGCACGAATTTTGCTAGCGACTTGAGTGTTAGCGAGTTACCACTTAGCGACTTACATCGGCTAGCGAATTGGAAAGCTAGCGACTTAGCGTGGTGGCGAATTAGTGTTGGCGACTTGGTGTAGTATTTTCTAGCGACTTGGGATTAGTAATATTTAGTTGGTAGCGAATTGATTCTAAATTCTCTAGAGACTTGGGAGTAATTCATAATAACACAATGTCGGTCATCACATTCTTTAATCACCAAAGTACTTGCCTCTATGACACTGTAGACGAATAGTGAAATGCAATGCCCATCCCAAGACCTCACACTTAATGACTCAAGATCGATCAATCGAACAACTCAAATAAGTCACTCTTAATATCTTCGATGATACTAAGAATGTGGAATGCACTAGTGAGCCGCTTCAACATCTCGATCGACTTCTCAAATTACTCTTATCAACAACCATGGATCGAACAAGTTGTGCCATCCTTCGTCGATTTTCCCACTTTAACAAGAGTCTTTTGCTTAACCTAGAACGACCGAGGTTTCAAATTACCAAAGAAAAGCTCTCAACCGATGATTCTCATGTCGCTCTCCAAACCATCTTCAACCAATTTCACCACTTACCCGGAAGAATACTCCTCATTTTGATAATACCATGACCGGAATGTCTTTCAAGCACACGGAATGGAAATTCATGAGTTCAGAGACTCATTTATTCAACTCATGAGTAATATGAAAACATACATCGAGGAAGCCGCAAAGAGAATAACAAGTCAAGGAATTGAATGAGTGTCAAGAGTGTCCATGGAACAATGATGACGTGTCATGCTTCATTCCGTTGAACCAAAGAAGACACCGATTGCGTAATCTCGGTTGTGATGGAAAAGGATGAAGAAAACAACATCGATCTCAAATTCTCGAGTCGGAAAAGGTATCAATCAACAAGGTACTCTTATCTCGATCACACTAATTCTCACAAAAGGTACATGACTCTTACCTGAACATAACAATGTGGAATCAATCTTTGTTTTATCTCGAATCTAATGCAAGTAACATGATTGAAAAAAAGGTATATGATGA
>CM040241.1:41573716-41599413 GCA_022545495.1 Chrysanthemum lavandulifolium | reverse complement strand
GTGGTTTTGGAAGGTGGATAGAATTCATTCACAAATTTCTTCACGGATCTTCCCATGTCTCAATTGACCGAGGGGGTTGTTTTTCAAGCCAAACCGGGCTTGCCCTCAAGAGAAAATGGGAAGGAAGAAGCTTAACAAAGATCGGTAGGGACATTCTTGTATTTGATGGTAGATGCAATCTTGTTAAACCATCGAATATGAGCATGAGGATCATCCCGCTCAAAACCATAGAATTGATTTGAGGTTACCAGATTCAAGAACCCGCTTTTGAGTTCAAAATTTTCACCACGATGGTCTGGTACAACGATAGCATCTCCATACCCGTCGATGGGTGCACGGAGAAGCTCACATAGGCGTTCTTCCGCCATGATAGCGGAAGTAGTGAGCGATCCGGATCTCGATCCGGATGAAGGAGAGAAAGTATCTGAACACGCCTTCTTGGAATCTTGACAAGCTCACGAAATGGGCTCACGGATCTAGAAGAGCGAAAAGCATACACCGTAGTTAACTCTAAGGAACCTCAAAGTTAAGGAGAGAAATGGGAATTATGAAGACGTTTTATAAAAATGGGGTGAGAAGAATCTTTATAGGTTTTCCGGTTCGATAAGTAGATATAACAACAAAATCAATCAAAACAAGATCGAGGCAAAACAACGGTGAACTTGAACCAATAATCACAAGATGAATGGCTTTTTGAAAAGGTACACCAATCACAAGGACACAAAGGTAAGTTTTGAATCTTTGGTCGAGGAACTTATTATGGTCGTACCCCAGGTTAGGTAGTACACGCCTTGGTTTGCGGTGGTAATCTTTTAAGTTGTTATTATTAAAGAAAACGACAAATCTTTTGTATTTTTATATTTGATACATATATAGAAACAAAAGGAAAATATTTTTGTGTTTTATACGTTTTTTTGTTTTGGGTTTTGGATTTTTTTATAAAAATATGGATATATATATAGATAGAGATGGATGATATAAACAAAGAGTGAGTATTCAAATTACTAATCGCTAAACGTAAGATAGATCGGCCTGACTCGCCGTGGCGCCAAAATTTGATCCGTACAAACAGTCAAGTTTTCTCACGCATGGTGACCCCACATGAATGGCCAATGTTGTAAGAAACTTAAAACAGCTCAAGCACAAATGCAATGAAGATCTGGAGAGTATAGTGTTTCCCTGTCGTTATGTCCCAATGAGCTATGCAATGGATTACCAAACGTAAAGTGATCGAGAATTTGAATGAAAAGAGGATTTGATATGATTATAACTACAAAAAAGTCAACAAATTACGAGGCTTAAATGCAAATTAAAGGAAATTTAAAAGATAAAAATATTAAATAAACGCTATCACTATTTGCAAAATGATATTTTGTTTTATGTTTTATAAAACTTAATTAAAAACAACGTAACGCATAAATAAAAATGTGAAACTTACACAATATTAACCCTAAAAATATGAAAATGATATTTTACAATCCTAATGATAAAAGAAAATATTTAGAAAAGAAAATTATTTTTATAACTATTTATCTAATTATTGTTAATTAAAACTATTTTTAACTATTTAATATTAGCCTAAAATACAAGAAAATATGAAATAAAGCTAGAAAAATAAAATTAAGACTTAGAAAAATCTAAAATAACAAAATAGAATTTTCAAAACTATTTTGTATTTTTCTCGATTATTTTGGATTTTCTAGGAATTAAAACTATTAAAACTAATTAAATTATTTAAAAATACAAATTTAACTAAGAAAAATCTAGAAAAATATTTTTGTCTTTTATATTTATCTTAACTTAAGAAAAATGAAAAATTATTTTTTGAACCTTTTCTTAATTTTTGTATTAAATGCTAATTAAAAATGCTTAAAACTAATTAAAATCAAGAAAAATAGCAACCGACTTGGAAAATCTGAAAATTTCAGGAAAACTCTAAAATTATATTTGGAATCTAGGAAAATGGAAAAACAGGTGCTTATATGGAGGAATTTGAAATCGATGTGCAAAGTGCTTATGAAATAAGCACTGGATAAGCTAAAGGACAAATCAAGCACCAAACCGATACACAAGCTAAAATATGCTAAAAGAACTCTAAAGTAACTAAAATCAACAAGCCATAACCACTGGATTGCAAGATACCAAGATTTGGCTTATTTGAGTTTAAGCACAAACTTGAGCTTTTGGGAGGCAACTTGCGACTTTAAAAATAAGACACCTAATAAGCTAGAAAATGGAAAACCAAAGTGGGAACCTCAAGAGGACACAGCTAGCTATGTGTAACCCAAAGTCGAGACCTAAAGGAGCTAAGATAAGCTCTGCAAGGTCTCAAGAATCGCACAACACCTGTCAGATTCAGCACATGTGCACAGGGCATCTGACCCCATTTTGATAAGCAGTTTGAGACTTATATAAAATTCAAAAAAGTGTATAAAAATGCTAATAACAAAATAGACCAGTTGAACTTTATGAAATACCAAGTTACACTTGTTAACACCCAGAAATGAATCAATCAAAAATCAACTTGTCTTGGCTCAAAATGGTTTTTGCAACTTTTGACTTTTGAAGAGTTTCTGAGAAATTGACTTTTATGAACTTTGGGCTCAATTTAAGGTAATCATGAAGTAATTTGATGAAATGAACTTAATGCAAGTTGTATCTATGATTTTAAACACAAAACAAGTGTTTTGATTTCCAAAAACACAACAGATAAGTCGCTAAAAGCAGTTAATAGGTAGTTTTGACTTTGCGAACGAGTGCGAGTTTTAGGACTTGAATGAGTTTAAATGAGCTAACAAAGCATAACACAACAAGTACCTACCACTGGATAAGCATCTAAGACAGTTATGACAGCAATTCCAAACACACCTTTATACACTGATTTGTGAATTAGAGTGAGCTAAACACTGAACCTCCTAGTTTTAATGATCAGACTAAGTTAAATAGACCTAAATACAACTGTTTAAACAGGTTTGAACCAGTCTTAACTACAAATTAAGATAATGCAAAGAAACCTTAAAATTTACTTACAACAAGTCCTTAGCCACTATGGCTTGAAACAGAACCCAGTGACCCACTAGCCTATCCAAAACCAACCCAATTACTCAAAATCAACCCAATGCCAACACTGCTTCAACCCATATCCATTTCTTTTTCCAATCCTTGCCCATTTTGACTTTCTTTGACCAAGAACAAAATTTGCTAGAAACTTGAACTTAAGCTTACAAAAAGCTATGAAAAGCTTGTATAAGCTTATTAGAACTGAGAAGCAAGCTAATTGAAGCTTGGGTGTAAGAAATAGCAACTGAAATTTTCAACAGTGGACTCAAAAGTAGGAATTTGAGCTAAGCTTTGAAACTGAAGCTTAAAGTAGATTATATTGATAATTTAACATGAGTTTGATACAAGACAACAAAAGATTACAGATATTACACTTAATTAAAAACTTTTAGATAAAAACGACATTAATAAAACTTAAAAACTACTTGACTCTCTTTACTAGCTTCTTCATGCTTCCTTTTATACTCCATGCATCTTCTCTCTCATCTCTGATTGTTTTCCAGCAATTTCCTCAGCCATTGGATGGCTTAAAATGATCCTGGCCATTAAAACAGATTTTGGCGCCAAAAAGAGATTTTACAGTTGGGGTTGAGTGAGGAGGGGGGAGGTGCATTTAATGCATCTTGGATGTTAGCCGGTGAGGGGGAACAAAAATGTAAAGGAGAGGAGGGGATGGGAGCTTGAGTGTTTGTAGAGAGCGGTTGAGGAAGAAAGACTTTGGCGCCAAACTGGTTTGACTTGGGATTTTGACCAAGGGGCTAATATCAAAGTGGGGTCAAATTGGTTAATGACAGGGGTCCAAAGCTTATATGGGTGGGGTCTAAATTGGATTGTGACAAGGTCCAATGGTTTAGGCTTATTAATGACAAGGACTCTTTGTAATTTCTGAAAATACAAGGGCCTTTTCTGCCAATTTTGAAAAGTTGCTCCAAGGACTAAAAGTGACAATCTCAAAAAGTACAAGGACCAAACTTGCCATTTTCAAATTTCAGGGCCATTTTGCCAAATTTCAAACTTAAAGGACTAATTTTGTAATTTCTCAAAACTTTTGACATTTTTCACCAAAGGACTACTTTTGACAAGTTATGATTTTAAAAGGACCTTTGGTGATTTTACTTTGAAATTATGTGCTCGTGGACTGTTTTTGATAACTTTTGAAACTTGGGGACTGAAAGCGCCAATTATGCAAACTTAGCTCATTTTCATCGATTTTGAACATTTTGCATCCGAAACATATAAAATGCGCTTTGGAATATTTTCGAGTATTTTGATGCATTTGTGAGCATTTTTAAACGCTTTGCGATTCAGATTGACTAAAATGATGAGTATTTACACACTCATCATTCGATGTGTGCATGTGTGCTAGATACCGGGCTAAGCCTACTAAAAAGCACCTTGAAGCGCTTAAGCGGGTCTTTCGGTATCTCCAAGGAACCATCAATATGGGTCTTTGGTGCACCAAGGACACCGGTATGTCACTAACGGCCTATGCAGATCTTGATCATGCGGGTTGTCAAGATACACGTCGAAGCACGCCCTGGAGGTGCTTAGTTTTGGGTGATAAGCTTGTGAGTGGTCTTCAAAGAAGCAATTGAGTACTTCTATTTCCTCTACAGAGGTTGAATACATAGCCATGTCATCTGTTGTGCTCAAATCTTATGGATGAGATCTCAATTATCGACTATGGCTTTGAATTCAACAAAATCCTTTGTACTTGTGATAATAAAAGTGCTATTGCTCTCTCATGCAACAACGTTCAACACTCAAGAGCAAAGCATATCGACATTCGACATCATTTCATCGGGAACAAGTGGAAAAAGGTGTGGTGGAACTCTATTTTGTGAGGTCCGAATATCGGTTAGCGAGACATCTTCACCAAAGCTCTTCCAAGAGAACGTTTTGAGTTTATTCTTCCACGTCTTGGCTTAAAAGCCTTCAACCGTAAACACTCAAACGCCTTCGAGGAGAAAGACGAGGAGTAAAGGTCTATCTTCATCATCTCTTGTAAATATTTATTCGAAAAACAAAATACAAAATTATAAAACCTTCAAAAAATCAAATAGAAAAATATAAAACTTTCAAAATCCATAAAAAAATTTGAAAAATTCGAAAAATCTTCAAAAAATATTGTCATTTTATCATGTTTCTCTCGATTCGATTATATCTACGGTCTTGTTGTTGTCATTCAAAGAATGACATGGGACTTTAGATATTGTTCGAATTTTATTATTTAAAAAAAAAAAAAAAAAAAAAAAAAAAAAAAAAATTGAGAGAAAGAGAAACAAATGGTTTATTGTCATTTTCGTGCAATAACCCGGTTTTAAAAGAAAGAAATGAGCCATGTTTTACCATGTTTTCAAATTCCATGCTCGATTCTATAAACATTTATCTGTGAAAACTAAATGCTTTAAAAAATAACTCGGTCTCTATTTTTGATAATCATCGGGACTTATTTGTCAAAATCTATCTCTCAATCAACAACCTATGTCATTGATTGAGAGGAGAATGATTTTAATTAAATTAAAAAGTTATTTGGCATTCAATTGTTTTCAAAAGATATTCATGCATGTTTTATCAATGGAGTTTAAAGTCTTAAATTCCGATCCGTATCAGTTAAAACGCTTTCATAATCAAGTCACAATTCCCCTTAAAAGCTTTCTAAATCAATAAGAGATCACAAATCTCAAATGATTTGATAATTGTGATCGGGGGAGAATGTGTGATTTAAATTGGATTTAAACTGATAATTCGATAGATGGTTTCATAAGGATGCACATGCTATCCTTCACACATGTGACAAACGATTTCAAATTTTCCATGCACATTTTGAGGGGGAGCATCTATCTTAAAACCTATGATTTGAAACGTGATCAACTTATCTCAATGTGTAGGTTCCCTCTAGTATGTGCAAAACTCTTTTCAAATCTCGAGGCACATATTGAGGGGGAGCAAACTTATGAAAACCTCATCCTTCCTGGAAATGCCTTATCTTCTTGATTTGATCAGGGAAGTGATGTTGAGATATTTTAGAAAAACGTAATCAAAGAAGTAAATTATTCCTCTTGCCTCCGTGTGCAAAACGATTTCAAACATTTGATGCACATGTTGAGGGGGAGCACTTGTTCTAAAAATGTCAAAAACAATTCAGGTGCAAAATGTTTTTGATAATATATCACAAGTATCTGGATTGATTTTCAAATGGTTTTCAATTGGTTCCATATGGAAGATGAACAATACCTAATAGACTGACCAACTTTACTTTATGTACGGTGATATAAGGATGATAAGGTTAAGTATTGGTTCCCATGATCCATGAGAACGGAGGATCTACCAGGACGATTCACTAGTTAGTGTAGAGTTCTTAGGTATGATGATAAAAGGAGAAAATGAGATATGGGAAGAGTGTGGGTGAGTCCGAGCTAGTCTTGAAATAAACCCAACAAGGTTCTAGCTATGAAGTCTCGGTAAGCCTTTGAAGGGGTTGAAGAATTAAAAAGAATTGAATGAGAAAGGGTGAAAACAAATAGCCTCCATTTATTCAACCTTAGGGCGAAACCGAGTTCAATTCATATGCTATCGATGGTAACATCGGTATTGAAGACAAGACGTCATGGACCTAGTGACGCACTACACTTCAACTTTCCAAACCACTCAAGTTCCTCTTAAAAGGACTTGTTTCATTCTCACGGGAACCGACATTATCTATCGACTTTCTCTTAGAGATTGTTGATATTGAAGAAGGAGACCTTCTCCCAGTCTCCAACACAGGATCCAAATATGCACAAAATTGAGTCTAGAGCCTCGAGATCATCAATCAATCTCATTAGGACACTTTCAATGAAGACTCTACGCTTCACACAATGTGGAAAGAGAGATTATATCTTGAGTCCCACGATTATCCTTGTGGTATTGCTGGAACATCCGAGTGATATGCATACATATTCACAATGAAGATGGAAAACCTTCTCGAGCCAACATCAAACAAGCTCCCTGGTAGGTGGCATGTGAGATCTATTCATTAGATCAACCATGTGACAACCGAACAGAAACAATGGGCGATTCAAGTCTTGAATCAATCACGTTCAGTTATGGATTGACGGATACCTTTGAAAACCGGTCTTTGTGCTTAACAACTCTTTTCTTTAGCACATCGACCGTGTACTCATTTTTCAAACCAAAAGGTGTTTTATGATTGATAATTGATTTTCAATAAAACCTTCGTTGTATTGCAAAACAATTTCTATTGAGCAATACACGATTGTTTTTCAAATCTCTTTTCATCAATCGGTGGACTTAAAATTATTTGGTTCACTCACTCCGTGTTGTCTTCTATGAGATGTTCGGTTTGAGAACAATTAGAGCATTCTGAAACCCCGTCAAGGAAATTCTTGAATTATACCGATCACAGGCGGTACATGTATCGATCAACGGGAACCGTGGGCGTGTACCTCAATTCAACGAAGTGATCAAATACACTTTCGATGCGCTTTATTGCTAGCTGTTGTGTGCAGTGCGCCCGACGCTTTCTGTTGATCGTAATGAAGCGGTCAATCCATAGCCGCATGCTCACTTAACACATTCAACTCAAAAGAAATCATGATTAGTGCATCAATGACTCGATATTTTCACTCCATGCTTACGCTTCGCTGCGCCAATATCTTGAATCAACGAAAGCTTACACTCGATGAGAAGATATCATGATCCGAATGTGAGCATGTCGGTCCTAAAGTCACAACATCACATAATTCTAACACCACAATGGATGTCTCGAGAGATTTTTATAGTCGATGATCTCAAAAGCGGCTCATAATTATTATCACGTGGATCGTTAAAGACCTCCACTTGGAGTAACTAAACATGCAATATGAAGAATCAATGACTACGAGCTTAGGAGCAAAGTACTACATCAAGAATGCAAGAACAATTGTTAATGTAATATCTATTTGTATTCAATGTAATTTTGGTACATGATTGAGGTGACCTCCTTGGGGAGATTGTTAGGAATTAGAAATTCCGGTATTAAAGAGTCGGTCACCTCAAGCATATGTAATCGTTAGGAAGCTCGTAGTCGTAGTTCTTTTAGTTAAGTAGTATTTAGTTAAGTAACACCGTGGAGGACTGGACGGTCTTACCCATCAGATGCCCCGATCCACAGCCCGAGGTGTGGCGATTTATGTAAGACTATAAATACTCTACCTTCCAAGGTAGAGAGTTGGAGCTCATAATAATATCTTTCACTTTCTCACTAGGTTCCCTAAACCTCTAACTTTCTCTCTAGAAATTCATTCATACGCCACTTTGTGTTATGGTTTGATGTGTATGTGAAAACTAATATCTTACAACTTAAGTATGAAAAGGATCATCTTTGTTCAAGATGTTAAGCGGGAAAAAGCAAGAAGTATGCCCTTAAACCCAAACCTACTAACTCACACGAAGTTCTTCATACAATTCACATGGACTTATGTGGACCCATGAGAGTGCAAAATATCTTTGAGAAGAAATATGTGTTAGTTGTGGTTGATGATTTCTCTAGATTCACTTTGGTAAAATTCTTAAAGACAAAGGATGAAACTCTAGACATCATCATCAAACTCATCAAACAAATGCGGTGTTCGTCTTAACAAAACGGTCGAATCATCCGAACAGATAATGGAACGAAGTTTGTTAACAAACAACTTAGTGAGTTTTATGAAAGTATTGGAATCAGTCATCAAAGAAGTGTTCCTCGAAATCCTCAACAGAACGGTGTAGTTGAAAGACGAAATCGAACTCTTGTGGAAGCTGCAAGGACAATGCTAATTTACTCAAAAGTTCCGTTGTTTTTCTGGGGTGAAGCTATCGCCACTGCATGCTACACCCAAAATCGATCCCTAATTCACACTGCTCATGGAAAAACTCCATATGAACTTGTACACAATAGAAAACCTAATCTTTCATTCCTTCGTGTGTTCGGTGCATTGTGTTATCCAACTAATGAGGGCCAAGATTTAGGCAAACTTAATGCTAAAGCAGACATTGGAGTGTTTGTAGGATATGCACCAAATGTAAAAGGATACCGAATCTACAACAAGAGAACCCGAAATATCATGGAAACAATTCACGTTACGTTTGATGAGTCGACCGGTCAAATGGCTCTGGACAATCCATTCGGGACCCGTACTTCAAAAACAGTCCCATTGGTTTATCCCTTGTTCCATACTCTTCTCAAGAAACTCCATATGTACCTCCATCTAAAGATGATTTAAAGAAATTGTTTGATCCTATGTTTGATGAGCAAGATGAGCCAAGTGCTAATGAACCGACGATTCCTACAACAGGTCTCATATTCCTATGAATGAAGTCAATCCTTGGCCTCAATATCATTAAGCCAAGAAGCGCTGCTGCGATCACCCATCTCATCGACAATTCATCAATCTTGAATGTACATCATGGGGCATTTTCGCATCAATGATGAAGACAATCCCTTTGCTACTCCTCGAAGATGCTCCATTTGAAAACATATTTGCTCTCGAATCTTCATCGAACCATCTTCTTCGTAAGACATCTACTCGCTACGTCGGTCTCCCAACAAGCGCCACATGAACACCTCGTAAAATGGACTCATGATCATCCATTAGACAACATCGTTGGAAATCCTCTCGCCCGAAGATCAACACGGAAACAACTTGCAACCGATGCCTTATGGTGCTTCTTCAACTCTGTACTCTCTAAGATCGAACCAAAAGATGTTAAAACCGCCATGAATGAAGATAGCTGGTTCAATGCCATGCAAGAAGAAATTCATGAGTTTGATCGACTTGATGTATGGGAGTTAGTACCGCCTAGATTGTGCTATGATTATTGCTCTAAAATGGATCTTCAAAGTGAAACTTGATGAGCATGGTGATGTGTGAAGAACAAGGCTCGATTAGTTGCTAAAGGATACCGTCAAGAGGAGGGTATTGACTTTGAAGAATCTTTTGCTCTGTTGCTCGAATCGAGGCAATCGTAATCTTTTGGCTAATCTTGCTAGTAAGAACATGGTAGTCTATCAAATGGATGTAAAGACGGCATTTCGAACAGAGATCTTAAAGAAGTCGTCACGTCACCAACCTAAAGGATTTGTGAATCAAGAGCATCCTTCTCACGCTTATCGTTTGAAGAAGGCTCTTTACGGTTTAAAGCAAGCTCCAAGGGCATGGTATGATACACTATCAAAGTTTCTTCTATCTACCGGATTTAGCAAAGGCAGCGATTGATCCAACATTGTTCACCGTGAAGTCAGCAAACATTTAATTCATGTTCAAATTTATGTTGATGATATCATTTTGCCTCGACCGACCCCAATGAGTGTGACCGTTTTCAAATGAAATGGGTTCAAAATTTCAAATGTCAATGATGGGACAAATGTCATTTTCTTGGGATTACAAATTTCACAAAGTCCGGAGGCATCTTCATAAATCAATCTAAATATGCAAATGAAATGTTAAAGAAATTTGGATTTGATTCAAGTGACCCGTTGACACTCCCATGATTGAACGAACTAAACTAGATGAGGACCACTCGGGGATCATGGTAGACCAAACAAAATATCGTAGTATGATTGGATCCTCGATGTACCTCACAACTAGTAGACGGACATCTTGTTCACAGATGCATGTGTGCTAGATACTGTGCTAAGCCTACTAAAAGGCACCTTGAAGCGATTAAACGGGTCTTTCGGTATCTCCAAGGATCCATCAATATGGGACTTTGGTACCAAGGACACCGGTATGTCACTAACGACCTATCTGATGCCGATCATACAGGATGTCAAGATACTCGTCAAGCACGTCTGGAGGTGCTCGGTTTTGGGTGATAAGGTTGTGAGTGGTCATTCAAAGAAGCAAATGAGTACTTCTATTTCTTCTACAGAGGCAGAATACATAGCCATGTCATCTTGTTGTGCTCAAATCCTTTGGATGAGATCTCAATTAACTGACTATGGCTTTGTATTCAACAAAATCCTCCGCATTGTGATAATAAAAGTGCTATTGCTCTTTCATGCAATAACGTTCAACACTCAAGAGCTAAGCATATCGACATTCGACATCATTTCATCGGGAACAAGTGGAAAAAGGTGTGGTGGAACTCTATTTTGTGAGGTCGAATACCGTTAGCGAACATCTTCACCAAAGCTCTTCCAAGAGAACGTTTTGAGTTTATTCTTCCACGTCTTGGCTTGAAAAGCCTTCAACCGAAACACTCAAACGTCTTCGAGGAGGACGACGAGGAGTAAAGGTCTATCTTCATCTATCTCTTGTATATATCTATTCGAAAAACAAAATACAAAATTATAAAACCTTCAAAATCAAATAGAAAAATATAAAACTTTCAAATTCCACAAAAAAAAAAAAAAAAAAAAAAAAAAAAAATACGTCAAAAAGTGAAAAATCTTCAAAAATATTGTCAATTTGTCATGTTTTTCACAGTTCGATAATATCTACGGTCTTTGTCCGTCATTCGAGAGAATGACACGGGACTTTAGATGTTGTTCGAATATTCATATTAAAAAATAAAAAATAAAATAAATAAATAAAAAATCAAAAATATTTTTGGGAGAAAGAGAAACAATGGTTTATTGTCATCTCAGGCAAGAACCGCTTTTTAAAGAAATAACGAGCCACACTTTATCATGTTTTCAAAATTCCATGCTCGATTCTATAAACATTTATCCTTTGAAAACTAAGCGCTTTGAAAAATAACTAGTGCTCTATTTTTGATAATCATCTCGACTTATTTGTCAAAATATCTATCTCTCAATCAACAACCTTTGTCATTGATTGAGGGGGAGAATGATTTCAATTAAATTTAAAAGTTATTTGTCATTCAATTGTTTTCAAAAGATATCCATGCATGTTTAATCAATGGAGTTTAAAGTCTTTAAATCCGATCCTTATCAGTTAAAACGCTTTCATAATCAAGTCACAATTCTCCTTAAAGCTTTCAAAATCAATTTAAATCTACAAGAGATCACACATCTCAAAGGATTTGATAATTGTGATCGGGAGAATTTGTGATTTAAATTGGATTTAAACCGATAATTCGGTAAATGGTTTTATAAGGATGTACAAGCTCGCTTCCCACATGTGCCAAACGATTTCAAATTTTCTATGCACATGTTGAGGGGGAGCATCTATCTTAAACCACAATGATTTGAAACGTGATCATTTATCTCAATGTACAGGTTCCTCTAGTATGTGCAAAACTCTTTTCAAACCTTGAGGCACATATTGAGGGGAGCAAATTATGAAAACCTCATCCTTCCCAAATGCTTTATCTACTTAATTTGATCGTGGAAGTGATGTTGATATCTTTAGAAAATGGTAATCAAAGAAGTTAATTCTTCCTCTTGCCTCGTGTGCAAAACAATCTCAAACATTTGATGCACATGTTGAGGGGAGCACTTGTTCTAAAATTATCAAAAAATTCGGTACAAAATGCTTTGATAATATATCACAAGTATCCGGATTGATTTTCAAATGGTTTTCAATTGGTTAAAATGGCGGATGAACAATACCAAATAGACCGACCAAATTTACTTTATGTACGGTGATATAAGGATGATAAGGTTAGGTATTTGTTCCATGATCCGCTTGAGCCGGAGGGATCTACCAGGGACAATCCACTAGTTAGTGTAGAAGTCCTTAGGTATGATGATAAAAGGAGAAAATGAGATATGGGAAGAGTGCGGATCGAGATGCAGGCGAGTCTTGGAACAAACCCAACAAGGTTCTTGCTATGAAGTCTCGGTAAGCAATCAAGGGTTGAAGAATGAAAAGAATTGAATGAGAAAAGGGTGAAAAGAAATAGCCTCCATTTTTTCAACCATAGGGCGTAAAACGGTACAATTCACATGCTCTTGATGGTAACATTGGTATTGAAGACAAGACGTCATGGACCCAAAGTGACGCCTCGCACTACAACTTCCCAAACCACTCAAGTTCCTCTTATAAGGGCTTGTTTCATTCTCACGGGAACCTACATGATCTATCGACTTTCTCTTAGAGATTGTTGATATTGAAGAAGGAAACCTCTCCTAGTCTCCCCAGGGATCCAAATATGCACATATTGAGTCTAGAGCCACGAGATCATCCACAATATCTCATTAGGACACTATTCTTGAAGACTTGCTTTGTTTCACACAATGTGGAAAGTAAGAATATATATTAAGAGTCCCACGATTATCTTTGTGGTATTGCGAACATCCGAGTGATATGCAAACATACTCACAATGAAGATGGAAAGCCTTGGAGCCAACATCAAACAAGCTCTGGTGGGTGGAATGTGAGATCTATCAAATAGATCAACCATGTGACAACCGAACGAAACAATGGGGCGATTCAATCTTTTGAATCAATCTCGTTCGAGTTATGGATTGACGGATACCTTTGAAAAACCGGTCATTGTGCTTAAAAACTCTTTTCTTTAGCACATTGACCGTGTTCGAATATTTCAAATCAAAAGGTGTTTTATGATTGATAATTGATTTTCATTAAAACCTTCGTTGTATTGCAAAAACAATTTCTATTGAGCAATACGATTGTTTTTCAAATATTTTTTCATCAATCGGTGAATTTCTATTCGTTCACTCACTCCGTGTTGTCTTCTTTGAGACGTTCCGGTTTGAGAACGACTAGAGCACTCTGAAACCTCGTCAAGGAAATTCTTGAATTATACCGATCACAGGCGATACTTGTCTCGATCAACGGGAACCGTGGGCGTGTACCTTAATTCAACGAAGTGATCAAAGACACTTTCATGCGATTTATTGCTAACTGTTGTATGGTCGCCCCACGCTTGCGGTGATCGTAATGAAGCGGTCAATCCATAGCCGCATGCTCACTTAACACATTCATCTCAATAGAAATCATGATTAGTGCATCAATGACTATGATATTTTCACTCCATGCTTACCGCTCACTCACGCCAATATCATGAATCAACGAAAGCTTCCGCCACTCGATGAGAAGATATCATGATCCGAATGTGAGCATGTCATCCAAAGTCACAACATCACATAATACCAACACCACAATGGATGTCTCGAGAGATTTTGTTGGTGATGATCTCAAAAGTCGGCTTAAAATTATTATCACGTGGATCAAGAAAAGACCTCCACTTGGATTAACCAAACATGCTATGAGTGGAATCAATGACTACGAGCTTTGAGCAAAGTACTACATCAAGAATGCAAGAACAATTGTTAATGTAATATCTGTTTGTATTCAATGTAATTTTAGTATATGTTTGAGGTGACCTCCTTAGAGGAGATTGTTAGGAATTAGAAATTTCGTGTATTAAAGAGTCGGTCACCTCAAGTATATGTAATCGTTAGAAAGCTCGTAGTCGTAGTTCTTTGGGTTAGGTAGTATTTAGTTTAGTAACACCGTGGAGGACGGACGGTCTTTACCCATCGATGCCCCGATCCACAACCGTTGTGTGGCGTTTTATTGTAAGACTATAAATACTATCTACCTTCAAGGTAGAGAGTTGGAGCTCATAATAAGATTTTTCTTTCTCTCACTAAAGTTCTCAAACCTCTAACTTTCTCTCTAAAACTTCTTGTTCGCCTACTTTGTGTCATGGTTTGATGTGTATGTGAAATCCAATATGCTACAGAAATACACGTAAAGTTCAAAACTTTTTGCCAAAAACAGATGTTTTAACACCTAAAAACTTTGAAAGTATAAGAATCTTGAATTGAAAAGTGTAAAAAATGAGTTTTTAAGCGTGTAAAAGTTTATGAAACGAGAGTTACGCGTAAGACCAAAAACAACTTCAAAAACAAAACCTTTTCACCCAACTAACCTGACGAATGATACCACTGTTAGGTTCCCATATTCATAACACAAGCATCCATAGAAGAAATAGAAAAGAAGAGATCGGATGAACAAATACACACACACGATATGAAATAAAGAAGAGTTATGCGTAAAGGTGAAATGTGTGAATTGAACAACCAACCCTCAAGTGAGGGTTTACAAGGATTATTTATAAGGCAAGGAGCTAGGGCAACACTACTAGCATCCTTCCCTTCTCATGGGCTTGGTCCAAGGCTCATGGGCCTTCTACACAAGCCTTAGCTTAATAACAAACATAAAGGCCTAATTAAGCTAACTATTACATATTAATCACTAACACTTGTAATCTATTTTAGGAGTGATTCCAACAGGTCTAAAATTTATGTTCATATAGGCACGATCGGTTTTAAAACATTAGCAAAGGAAGTAGATCACTTTTCATTAATGTTAGAGCCGTTTTCTAACATAGGCGCATCCATAGGAATAGAAATCCTCAGACTAGATCCCAAGAGTTCATTCACATTACTTGCAATAGTCGTATAAGGCATACCACCAATACCATCCTTTCCTTGTTGAATCCCACGAGTAGTTGGTTTCTCCACTTTAATAGTATCATCACTATTCCCGCTCTACATGTTGAGAAGTCAATCTTAAAATTATTACTCGACTTAGGTTGAACAAGATAGTTGTATCCACTAGAGTGGACAAATTAACATCACCGTCATCATCATTCAATTGGCAATAATTGGACCCTTAATAGACACATTTGTAGAATCTATAGTGGTGTTAAAATACAACATACCTACATTACTTTCACTCAACAAACCGAGTTCATCACGCAAGGGTTATTAATAACAGACCAAGCAGATAACAAACCAATGTGAACATCCGTTAGCGGATGTTCTAAATTTGGTAGGCACATAGTCCAATGACAAGAAGGTGCAAGCTCTTCAAGTGTTAGTTCATTATCTTGTCACAACTCAATGAAAAGGATTGAGCTATTATGCAACGGTGTGCGAGACCAATCATGGATGTGCCTTTTACAAATGCTCCAACGAAGACCAATGTTGTTAATACAAATAAGTCAGTAAAAACATTTATTTATATTTTACGATCTTCTAATGTTTTATCGATAACAAACGTAAAATCATTTTAACAAAACAAATGAAATACGTAAATGGTTTGAACTAATAGTTTCTAACACACTTACATTCTCACATAAAACACTAAAACAAGTATAAGTGATTTTATGATTTAGTATTATATATGTACAACAACTAGTCTTTACATATTTGGGTAAAATATACACATAACTAGTATGTAGTATATTGGGTAATATAAATGGGTAGAAACTTAAGTATCATAACCCATTGACCAAATACATTGAATGTAGTTGGGTACAACGCAAAGTCCATGACCCATATCCATGGAGCTTGACCCATAACCCATTGTATGACATCATGCTTATGTCATATATGGACAATATCCATAACCCATTGTATTGACCCATACCCATTTGACTATGTGCATTGCACTCATAAGATACATTGTATCTAGTAAAAGACCCATGGATCAACCCATAACCCATGACCCATGACCCATAACCAAAATACCCATGGGCAAAGAGGAGCGTCCCACAGATCCCTAGCTTTACGCTAGACGGATCCCTTGTGGGAGGGATCCGTGGGATCCGGGGAACAGTAGGCATTTTCTCTCTATAAATAGTGAGTCATTTCTTCATTGTTGCATACCCCTTTCTCACATACTTTCTCCTTGAGTTTAAAACTCTCTAACCCCAGCTCAAAGTGATCTATGTTTGTATTTTTGTTTTTGTGTGATTCTCTAGGTTCCTCTTAAAGGCGAGATCACCACCTTTGAAGTCAAGCAAGCTCATGTCCATGAGTTGCCATACTTCCTCATCATCAAGACTACTGAAGTCCTCTTGTTGATGATTCTTTTCTTTCTTCTAAGAAGTGTAGTGTTGAAGACATTAGTGAAAGATGTCTCAAGTGTCAAGACGAAGACATTAGTGAAAGGTGTCGATCATCCGTATTGTAGGCATTAGTGAAGGGTGCCTAGAAGTCAAGTCACAAGACATTAGTAAAAGGTGTCTTGAAGATCTAGTTAAAGGTATTAGTGAAAGGTGCCTAAGATATACATTCGATATGGTGTGTTTCGATGTACAAGATAGATTAGTATTGGGTCAAAGGATATTGTTATCCTTGTTGACATTATAAGGAGTAGATCTCCTTTGGAGTTAGTTAATTGGTGTAGTGTTGGGTAGTAGTTCCTCCATTGTAATGGAACTCGGTACTTAGCCTAGTACCGGATAAAGGGTAGGCGACGTTGTGGTAGGTGAGGTTCACCTTGGTGTGAAAGAACCCGGTGGTTAGCCTAGTACTGGGAAAAAGAGTAGGCAACGTTAGAAGGTTTCTCCACCATAAGGAGTCGGTGTTGTGTAGTGATTACAAACTCTCGATTAGGTGACTCGGGAGTGGAGTAGGGCAAGGAAGGTGTCCTTGTAGTCGAACCACTATAAATACTGCGTTGTGGTTTTGTGCTTCTTACTCTTATCTTTTCATTACATACTTATACTTCTATATGTTTTTTTATCAACATCCAACACACATCCAAATAGATTGACATAAGTCGATCTAAATAGTTTAAAATGAGTTTTAATTGGCAAAACTATTCAACCCCCATCTAGTTTTCCACAATTGGCATCAGAGCTTCGTTACCAAGTTTCTTGAAGTATATTGTACTTTAAAAACTTGATACGATCCATGGTTAATTGAAAACTACAAAGAAGGTTTTTCATAAAAACAAACATCATGTCTTTTAAAACTCTTTGTTTGGATGTTGATTAGATGACAACATTTTTCTTATTATTTATTTTTCATTTAATTGCACTAATCCTCTTTGTCATGTTGATTAGTCAAAGCTCATACCTACCAAGCCATAGGAATCGCTTGGTAACAAGATTACCTTCCCTAAGAAGGTATCTTAAACACAAAGGAGCTGGAATTGTCTACTGACATTTGTTGTGTCATTTGTAAAGACATTCCTAAGTACATTAGAGGTATGACTTTCTACTTATCTCTAAATGACATTAGCTTGATAATTAAGTATGCCTACATAGGTATTTATATGATTATCTTTTGTGCATATATATGCATTACATGAATCTTCATTAGAGAGCCTTTTCTCACATACATGTTATTTTTTCGTTTAAAGTCGTTGTATATAAAACTTGTGTTTTATTTCACTTAATCCAAAAATCATATCTTTCTAATAATAAAACAAAACACAAATCTCAAAAATTCCTCCTTCCCCATAAATAAACCATCCGTCGCCCACTTTATCAAATCTCCACTTTTTCAAATCTTCCATTTTCAAAAAATTACCTCTCATTCAAAACTTCATCTTCCTCTCATCTCATCTCATCTCAAACCAAAACAAGAAGGTTCGTCATCAACATGGTTTACATCGCCTCGTGCTCATCCCCTTAACACTATCGCTCTTGTGTTCCCTATGATGAAGTTCACATACGAAACATATACTTTGTGTTGTTAATCTACATTGGGGTTATATACCCAATCCTTTGTATCATTCTTAGCATTGAAATGAAATATTATTAATAGTCTAGTTTATCTAGGTTATTATTATCATAACGCGCTTTTCATTTCTTTGATTTATATCTTCGTATTATTTCGTGATACATTAGAAACCGTGAATGCATGCTAAAAGAAAATGTAGGCTAAAACACATATCTTGGTATAAAACTATTAAACTTATGTTTTTATCAAAATCTGCCTACATTACTACAGATCCACGGATCCCGGCAAGTATACTAACCGGATCCCTTATAGAAGGGAACCATGGAAACCGTCCTTCTGGATAACAGATTTTTCCATGCAAAATAAAAACCACTTTCTTCCTAAAAGAAATATTCTACTAGAATGACAAACATTAAGTTAGTTAAATGTCATTGTTAATAAACATCTTGTAAAAACGTTAGGTAATCATTGCTTTACACGTAATACGTCACATCCTATTAACTTGTCTTTTCTATAGGTTTCGCTATGTCGCATGAATATGAGTTTGATTTTTCACTCACTAGCGTCTACACTCCTAACATCTCCCTTGAGCCCAACACACCTGGCAATCATGTCTGTGGGTTCAATAATCTCAAAACCGTCACTTCCACGAAGGACGACAGACATCTCTACAATTCGAAGAAGGTATCAATACATCCTTCCGAACCATAGGATTGGAATGTCTTCTCGAAATTAACAAGAAAATATGTCCAAGGTTTGTATTGGAATCCTTCCGTCAAGTCGAACTCGCTCATAACGAGGATCGTTCTCCATCTCTTTGGTTTTGGATCAAAACCAAAAGTTTGTTTTAACCTTGGGCAATTTGCTCAAATTCTCAATTCCAAATCATGGACAATGTGCCTTCACCAAGATTGGTCTCTTGATTCTCTCTTCAACTTTCGTGAAGAAAATACCCTATGACAATTAATGTTTCAAAATAGTTTTGGTATTTTGCACAAGATTTGTTTATATGGTTTGCTTAAAATAAGCTTGTTCATATGTTGTTATTTGTGCGATTGTAGGTGATGCAAGTTTGACATTCGAAAGTCAAACTTTCATTTAGCATTTCAATTTGATTGTGGCAAGTAAACCGCATTTTGGTTTACTTTAGTTAGTCAATACTTGAAAATGGTGAATGGCTATTTTGTAGTAGTATTTGCATTTTGACTATGTAAAGTCAAAATTGCAAAACCATTACTCAAATATTTGACTTTTTAAAGTCAAAATTACAAAACCATTACTCAATATTTGTTTTGGAGTTTATTGTTAATTTGATATGTTTTAGAAGTTTGACTTAACAAAGTCAAACTTCTAATACATTTTTTGTGTTGTTTAATCTTCAACTAAGTTGTAGTATACGAACTTGGCAACTTGAGGGACCAATTGTGTATTTTACGTTGATTATTGGGCGGGAGTTTTAAGTATGACAACGACAACCAAGACAAATTCAGGGACCGAGTGTGAAAAAAAATCACTATTAGACCCTTGACCGTCTCTTACCGGAGACGCTATTAACTAGTACACACCAAACGATAAACCCATCTACCACTTTTTCCACACACAAACATTTTTCCAATGGAAGATTTCCCCATTTTGAATGAACTCATGGAGGTTGTTGGTTCATCAAACTTGAATGATCGTATGGGTGTGTGGTTTGAACAAGAGGCTGCACAAGAAGGGATTCTGAAAAAGCTAGTTCTTCAGTGCTTTGATCATCAGAAGAGAGGAATCATGAAGCGTAGGGAGCTGATCGAAGAGAATGAAGCTCTGGGACCTCGGGGAATTGCGCTTGTGATTTGCTCGTTTTTGTACAATAGATATTTTTCGAAGAAATACAAAGGAATGTATTTCCCGGGTCGTTCTCCCAACGAGGGATAAATGGAGATTTCAACTCACGTCGCATGATTCGAGATTTGAATGGGAAAAAAGATATTTTTAGTGATTTCTAAACCACGAGGCCGTGAATAATAAAGGAAAGCAATTAAAACTACGTAATCTAAAATGCAAACAAGTGAATACGACTAATTATGCAAATTTAAACTAAAAAGCGAATAACGATTTATAAAAACGTAATTAAAATGCAAACTATTCTAATTTAACCCATAAAAATGAACTACTATTTTTCTAAAGCTAATAATGTTATTTAAAAATTATTTGAAATTTAAAACTAATTTTTTTGGTTTTTCTTGATTTATTTTGAATTAAAAACTAATTTTGAACATTTAAAATAACCTTAAAATGCTAAAATTTAGGAAAACATGCAAGAAAATTACAAAACTATTTTTCAAAAATCTTAATTAACTAAAAGGAATTTTGAAAACTGGAATTACATTTTTCTGACCTTTTCTCTAATTATTGTGAATTTAATACTATTTAAAACTAATTAAATTCCTAGAAAATACTATTTAAACTATGAAAATTCTGGAAAAATACTTTTTATGACTTTTTGAATATTATAAACCTAATAAAATTGAAATTGCACTTTTCTGAACATTTTCTGAATTATTTGGATTAAAAGCTAATTAAAAAGACTTAAAAATGAATTTAAATGCAGAAAAATAGCAAAAGAGCATGGAAAATATGAAAAATTCCAGAAAAGTCTAAAATTATACTGAGAAACTAGGAAAATTAACAGAAACTACTTATGAAAATAGGAAGGGCAATTTGTGTACTAACTGATGGGATAAGCCTAGTGGAAATAAGCTACAAGCTACTAAAAGGGAACCTACAAGCTAAACGAGGCTACATAAAGCTAAAATGAGTCCTAACTATTAAAACCAACCTATAGCAACAAACAATGATCAAATTAGCACTGGATTCAATCAAATAAGCACAAGATCAGATTTAAGCATTCAATTGCCAAATAGTCTCAAAGGCCTACTTTAAGCTCAAATTTAACTAACTTAGTAAAATCCTAAAAATAAAATAAAATTATCTAGTAAGAGGCAACCAACCATAGTGCTTAAATTCTAAGTTTCAACTTAAAAGGACTAAAGATGTAGAAATTAAAAATCAAAAATAAAAAAGGATTAGGACACTAGTTATCTCAAAGAAATGCGTAATAAGTGATGATGCAGCTCAAATAGTTACTCAAAAGCTCCTAATTAACTTCTTAAAGGCACACGATTAATATTACACTAAGAGCTACTTATGAACAAAACAAAGCATCAAGGATAGCTAAGTAAATAGATAAAGGGCTAAAAGTAGAACCGACACGATGAAAAGTAGTTGCAAGCTTGAAATCTAAACTAAGCTATCAAACTAAAATTAGCTAAGGCAACTAAATCTACACTATAAGCTTCTAAGGAAACCAAACATCTAGCAACAATTTTGACTAATATGAGCAAGAGATCGGTTTATGAATCACTTATCCGACAAACAAAGCGTAGTGTAGGGAGATCGTCTCATATCCACCCACTTCAAGCTACTAGAAACATAAGCTCTGATTTTTTTTTGATTTTTTCTTTTGGGATAAGTTAGAACGACTACTAAAATACTATTTATGATTTTTATTACAAATGAAAATGGCTTAAAAAGCTTAGAGAGATTTGACAAAAGCGCATTAAGGACCTGATTGACGTAATTAAGAAAAACTTGAAAATGCATTTTATTTTATACTCACTACACTTACAACTATGATGACAAAAGTTCTGAAAACAGTTAAGAAACCTGATGAGACAAATTTGACTTAATCAAAACTATTAAAACACCTTAAATGTTATAAATCCAAACACTCCTTTAGATGGCCAAATAACAAACTGCTTGTGAGAACTTGATGAGAATCTAACTAAAACTGAAATAAAAATCATCATTTTGACTAACTAAAACCAGAAATTAACTTGAAACTAAATGACTTTTAGATTTGACTATATTTGCTCCAATGAGAGGCTTTCATTTGTCCACTGTGGCGATCCAAGAGTGTCACACTCGACACGTTGTCGAGGCCTTCAGAAGTCACTTTAGTACGGGTAAAAGTTCAGATCTGTGGTAAATTGGTGATGGAAGGTAAAACTAGTTCGGTTTTTATCCCGTATTTGCGCGCTTGGTCTTTGGGGTGGGTTTTAATATATTAGTTTGACTATTTGGGGTAAAATCTTTTGACCTTGGGTAGTAAAGTTGACCGTGGGTGGGTAAAAACAGTGGTTAACGGTAGGATTATTTTAGAATTGGGCTAGGGGTAGTGTTGGGCTTGGTATTTTAACATTAGAATAGGTAAACTAGGATAGTTTAGGTTTTAAGGTTAAGGTTTTAGGGTAGTTTTGTAAAATGGTAAATTGAAAGGATCACTAATGTAATTTGTGAAAGGTAAAGTGCGAAGGTGAAATGGGTAAATGAAAGGTAAAAATGTGAAATCTCCTCGAACATGATCCAGAACTCCGTAAACTGCAGATTTGAGCTTTTAAGGTCCAAAACCCATAAAATAGCATCCCCGACCTCGGCTTTTGCTTTCTTCTCTCTCTCTCGTGCTTGGTTTTCTTCGGTTTTGGCTTTCTTTTGCCTGTTTTGTCATATCCGTACCTGCACATGCATAAACTCAAGAAACACGCAAATATTAGGCATAAACGGCTCTTTCTTGTTAATTTTGGGTCTATTTTGGTAAAGAATGTATTTTAGCACATACCACTAGAGTCAGCATAATGTATCCACACGATACGACACCTAACACGAACTGTTAAGACACGAACTCGTTAAGGTCGAACACGAACACGACACGATAACAAATCGTGTCATTTTTTTCAACACGAACACGACATTTAACATTAACAAAGTTACACGACACGAACTCGTTAAGGGACCCGTTAACAAAAATACTAAACTTATAGGAGTAACCAGATGCACCCTTATGGTGATCGTGACACGCACATCGACAAAGAACAAACACCCTTGTCTTGCTTCTTTTTCCCAATGAGACTAAACCAAATGCACCCTAACTAGGTCAGCCATATAGCAAGAACTGACACACCTCCACGGGCCGTTATAGCAAGAACGATGCACCCTTATGGTGATCGTGACACGCACAATGCATAACAACAAACACCCTCTTGGTGACCCAACAACAGAAGCAAACGCACCCTCGTGATAATTTAAGACCAACAATTTTATTCATGTTTTTCTTTGCAAAATATAGTTTCCATTCGTTTAGACCCTAACCCAAACCAAAAATATGTATACGTGACTCGATGAGTCACGGGTCAACTCACACCGAGTCACCAACAAGTCAAAACTCGTTTTCTCACCTTTCTTTGCCCGATCTACTCGTACTAAACAAAAATAATAAAGAGGGTGGCGCGTGGTGATGGTTTAGGTGGCGGTGATGATGGTTGGTAGCATGTGTGGTAGGTAGAAATGATGAGGAAGATGTGGTGAGTGTTTTGGTGGTGGTGGTGTAATTAGACGATGTGGCGGTGGTGGTGTTTGGTGTTGTTGTCAGAAGCGGTTCAAAGAGGAGGAGGAGAGTTAAGTTTTACGGTTTGATGGAAATGGTAAAAGTGGTGTTTGTGTGAATATATATATATATATATATATATATATATATATATATATATATATATATATATATATATATATATATAACCTCTTAATGTGTCTCTTAATGTGTCTAAACAGTCCGGACCTGTTAAGACACGAAACTCGTTATTTTATTCGTGTCTTAATAGGTGGGACCTATTAAGACACAAAACTGTTATGTCGAACACGAAACCCGTAAGAGCGGTCGGTCGGTCGTGTCGTGTTAACAAGTCCGTGTCGGAAATTGCCGCTCTAATACCGACTTGACGTGTGGATGCGGTTGACAAAATCCAAATGAGGCACACACACCAACTTGTTCAACTCATACAGATTGTTGGTCAAACTGATGAAGCTATTCGTTTCAATCAAGATTTTGTTAAGAAAATGGCTGAACATAATGACTGAATTTTGGGTTTTCCATGGGTGTAGATAAAGGTGGTCTTTTGGGTGCTAGTTTTGGAAATATAGGTTGGTAAAAAGGGTATGTAAATTGGATCTTTTGTTTAGTTGTTGGTCTTGGTTTGATGTAGTTGTTTATGATCTTTAACAGACTATATTAATGAGAAAATATCATCTTGGTTATTTTGTTTAATCTGTTCTTGTATTGTGATATTGGGTGTATTTTAGTCTAATTAGTATCAACAAAACCAAACATCCTCTTGTATCAGCAAAACCAAACAACCCCTTTTATCAAGAAACATTAATCAAAACCAAACACACCTTGTATCAAGAAAAGCAAAGGCAATGGTTTAAAAATATGTGTTGAAAATGCAAATACTTTAGCACTAAATCATAATGTATCACCAAACATCCCCTTGTATCGCTTAAACTAAAACGACCCCTGTATCGCAAAAGTTGTTACACAAAACCAAACACCCCAGATCAAGAAAATCGAGAGGCGATGGTTTAAAAATATGGGTTGAAAATGCAAATGCTTTAGCAAAGAAACAATAATGTATTGACAATGGTGTATTGTAATATCTTGAATTTTGACTTACCCAAGTCAAAAAAACTTATGAAAGGCAATAAATTATAACTTACTATTGTGGTATGACTTGGGTAAGTCAAACCTATTAAGAAATGCAAAACGATTTCAAGCAGATACAATGCACAACCTGTAACATATTGGATTTCATAAACACATCACATATATATAATATGGGGCGTATACTATGGGTTTTTAGAGAGAGAAAGTGGAAGAGTTTAGGAACTTAGTGAGACAAAGAAAATGATATTATGAGCTCAACCCTCTACCTTGGGAGGTAGAGGGTATTTATAGTTTTACAAGACACGCCCCTCACAGTGTGGATCGAGCATACAGATGGGTAAAGACCCGTCCGTCCTTCACGGTGTTACTTAACTAACTACTTATTAACATAACTTGACTACGATTACGAGCTTTCTAACGAATACATATACTTGAGGTGACCGACTCTTTAACTAATGGATTTTCTAAATCCTAACAATCTCCCCCTAAGGGAGGTCACCTCAATTTGCATTGAATACAAACAGATATTACATTTTAATTGTTCTTGGATTCTTGATTAAGTTCTTTGCTCTGTAGTCCGTAGCCTTTGATTCTTCATGTTCCGCATGTTTTGTTTACTCAAGTGGAGGTCTTTAACAGATCCACGTGATGATGAGTGTTGAGCCAGCTTTGAGATCATCTGCCTCCATAAATCTCGACTCATCATTTGTAGTGTTACCATCA
>CM040241.1:41269472-41573616 GCA_022545495.1 Chrysanthemum lavandulifolium | reverse complement strand
TGTTGATTAAATTGTTGATGTTGTGGACTTAGTTGTTGCTGTTGTTGATTATACGTGTAAGGAAAGTAGTTAGAGTATGGTGGTTGAGACATGTTGAAAACTTGTGTTGTAAAATGGATCTTTGTAGTCGAATGAAACATTGTTGATGAAGTGTCCTTAGCGTAGAAACCAAGTTTAGGCAAAGTAATGCTTAGACGTAAAAACATCAAACTTACGCGTAAAGCAATAGTTACGCATAGGATTAGCTTACAGCAGTGAAATTGAGAAACACTAAGATTAGGCGTGGCCCAGAAGTTATCGCGTAGAAAACTTATGCATAGGATTAGCTTATGCGTAAGACAAAGGCTTAGGCGTAAGAAAAATCTTAGGCTTTGAGAGTTCTACGACAAGTTTGAGCTTATGCGTAAAGTGGGGTTTTGCCCAAAAATCCTTTACACTACTTCGATGTAAGCGATATCCAGTCAAGTGTTTTGAGGCTTATCCAAGCAAGAACACAACCGAAACTCCGAAAACTCAAGATCAAACCACGTATGACTTACGCGCAAGATTAGGGTTTTCTTCTGCTGTAGAAATTAATCAAACCTATTTCGCCAAAGATGTTTCTAATCCAGTTGTGATGAAATGTGCTTTCAATATCACCAAAATAACACAAAAAGTGTGAAACTTGATGATCCAAAACTTGTAGACACGTTACGCCGTGAAGAAAGAACACGCGTTTAAAAGCAAGCTTAAAATCAATGAAATTGTCGTGAATTAGAAATTCCGGTATTAAAGAGTCGGGTCACCTCAAGTATATATAATCTGTAGAAAGCTCGTAGTCGTAGTTCTTAAGTTAAGTAGTATTTAGTTTAGTAACACCGTGGAGGACGGATTTGGTCTTTACCAGCTGTGATGCACGATCCATGACCCGTTCGCCAGCGCGCTTTATTGTAAGATTGATAATTACTCTCTACCTTCCGTGGTAGAGTTGGAGCTCATAATAAGATTTTTCTTTCTCTACTAAAGTTCCCAAACCTCTAACTTTCTCTCAAAACTTCTTATGCACGTACTTTGTGTCATGGTTTGATGTGTATGTGAAATCCAATATCCTACAATTGGTATCAAGAGCCATGGTTAGATCATCTCTTACATATCTTTGGATTTCTAGTGGTTTTTAGGTGGTTTTTGAGTTTGAAAAAGTTTAGTGGTTTTTGCATCATTTGGGTGATTTCTAGTGTTAAAGTTTGAAACTTGAGTGTAGTTTTGTGTTTAGAATCATTGTATGTGCTTGGGTTTTGATTTGTTAAGCTTGAATCATCGTGGTTGGGTTGTTTTTGGATTGAAAAGTGGTGTTTATGTGTTTTTCTTGCTAGCGACTTAAGCCACGGGAGCAAGGCCTTCTTAAAATGACTCTGCTTTGTAAGTTGGTAGCGAGTTGCGAGTTTAAGTGGTAGCGACTTGGTCCTAGCGACTTGTCTTTTGAGACAAGTCGTAAATAGTACAAGTTAGGGATCTCCACTACTGACTGTGATTTGCAAGGTTAGCGACTTGCTTTAGAAAGTGTTAGCGGTTGCAAAGGCAAATTGTTAGCGACTTAGTATTCTTAGCGACTCTGGACCTTAGCGAGTTGTTGTTTAGCGACTTGATTGTGTAGCGACTTGGTGCTTAGCGATTTGGTGATTTGAGTGAATTGCTCTTTAGCTGACTTGACCGTAGCGACTTGGTGCTTAGCGATTTGGTGATTTAGCGAGTTGCTACTTAGCGACTTGGTTCAAGGGTTATAGCGACTTGGTTGACTTTTACAAAGAACAAGTCTCGACCAAAGTTGACTTTTTACGTCAAAACTTCAAACGGCCATAACTTTTGATCCGTAACTCCGTTTCGTGAAATACTGTCAAATGAGCGAACGAGTCTGAATATTGTGAGGTTTCACGACAAAATCGTGAAAAAATTTTCGAGGCCCAAATCCTCCGAAAGGAAGTTATTGAGGTTTTAAGTTTTTAGACCTAAAAATTCTCCGTAAGAACGTGCATCAACCAATCCAAATCTCAACCAAACAACATTTTAGCTTTTCCTACTAACATCTAAAGTCCTATCACACAATCTTCTATCATTGTGTCGATCCATCATCATCTTAACACATTCCATTGGTCATTTCTTAACGGTTTGGTCTTGATTTTAGTAAAACTCATGAAGATTCTATTTCTCGGTTTAAATCATAGACTTGTAAAATCCCGTGCATTCTACCACATCATGTCTTACTCTATCGACCCGCTGATTTCGTAGTGCTTAAATTGTATGATCTTGTGGACAATAATGATAATGATTGCTACAGTAATCGACTAAAGATGTTTGAATTAAACAATGAGGATGTGAGATCTTCATGTTCGAGTACAATGAGAATGAATTGCACATGGTAATGCTGCTGCATGCCATACAAAAGGAAAGCATCATTGAACATCATCAACTTCACTCTCGCCTCATGTTACTTGTACCCACATCAATGGAGCGAACATGTATTGCCCTCTTCCGTCGGGACTTATCCACTACTTGAGAACTGTTTGTTAAACCTAGAGCAATTGAGCTACAACGACAAAGAGAAGGTTCATAAGGATAGTTCTAGCGCTTGTACTTCAAGTGATCTACAAACACTTTGGGTCATTCATTAGAAGGGAATTCACATCCGATTATGATCAAGACATGACCGAAATGTCCTTGAAGAGACGCACTAGAATGGAAATTAAGCGTGTTCACGGAGACACTTATCCATCTCATGGATAATGTGGAGAAGTATATTGAGGAAGTTACTCGAGAAAGATGCAAAAGTAGATGAGAGTCAGTGCATGTACTGAGAGATATTTGTGATAAGTCGGGTAATGTATCGAGAAAGGTCGGGTGTTGCTAAATGCATATCGTAAACAACAAAGAATGATGTAACCATTTTCATTAAGAACTCTGTCACACAAGAAGTGGATGTTGTGGATCGAGAAAAGGCGAATGAATCTCTGCACAATTAATAAATTGTTGTGTTGAGGACCGGTATGGCACTGATGTTGGATCAGTTGACATCGAATACGGAGGCTTTAGAGCAGATAAGCTTGAAATGGCGCAATTCGGTCGACTCTTGTTACACATGATGTGGATGCTGATATCGGACTGTAAATTGAACACGAGTCATGTAATGAGGTACCCTTCTTGCTCAACACAATGCATCCGCTAAAGTACTTAAACAAAGCCGATCATGATCTTTGAACATGACTTTGATAAATCTTATGTAGCCGAGGCCGAGTCGAGATTAAGTGTTTCAAAACAAAAGATATGGTATTGATAAAAAGGCTTTTGATGAACTTTCAAACAAATTCTCAAATCTTGAAAAACATTGCATTTCACTTGAAATTGCGATACGTAGTAAAGAAGAAAGTTTTCAACCTAACAAACCATGTAAAAATCCGAAACTTCCTCGAATTCAGTGAACTTTTTGAAATTAACACTTTGAAAGCTCAACTTCAAGACAAAGACTCAACCATTTACAATATGAAGAAACATATTTCTATCTTGAATGTGAAAAGTAACTTAGTCATGAATACACAAGACATTGATGCTATCGTAACAAGAAATAATGAATTATCAATTTATGTGGCTAAATTACTAAAGGATAATGAGTCTTGAGAAAGCATCACATAGAACTAAGTGACTCTCACAAAGAAGCTAGAACTAATTCAATGGAACAAACAAACCCTTTGATAGCAAAGATTGATGAACTCAAAGCTCAACTTGGGAAAGAGTTTCGCCATTGTTACCTTAAAGAATGAGCTTAGAAAACGTAGGGAAAAGTGTGAACACTAAGTTTACAAAACCATCAACCTTGGGGAAGCCGCGTTTCATCATCCACTAGAGACAGGTCCGTTGTTAGGCACCTACGCATCGACGAATCGAAAGAACAAAATTTTCAAAAACACGGTCATTCCCAAGTTGACGAGAAACAAGTTTTGTCAAACCAAATCACTTCACCGAGTTACCTAAGAATAAGGCTTCTAGCTCTGTTAACTCTCAACACGTGGTCACTTCTACTCCCAGACCTCTAGGATTAGTTCTAAAACGAAGGCCAAAACCAAGCTGCTAAAACCCGTAATTCATATGATATGAATGACTTGTGGAAGAACTATTATCTAGAAAAAGCTAGAAAAAAGGCATGATTCTAGAAAACGGAATTTTAGGTGCAAGACCTAGGGTGATGCATTCCACGAGATTTCAAGGCACTACTAGTAGTTATATGAAGAAGAATGCTAAATGTAAAAAATGAACCTAGAAATTACGTAGTCTTTTTCTCGAATAAGAAACATTTTCCTAATTCACATGCCAAGGTACAATCCGCTAAGACTACCTACATGGCTAAGGTTCAACGGTTATGATGCAAAACAAACCTAAAACTTCGCCAGATGGATCCAATGCTAAATCTTTGGAGTATAGGAATAACGATAAGTCTTCCTCATGCATAAAATGTTACCAATCCTAGACCTAGCTATAGTGGATTCCGTGCGGTAAAATGTTTAAGGATGTTGGACTTAGGTGGATGCCTACTGAAAGTCGCTTAATCATGACAAAATCAAGGTTGACTGTGAAACCCCAAAGGTTTTGGATACTATTGTCACTAACCAAAATATTTGCAATCAAGTTTGTAATATTAGTGCGAGTAGACCTTACTGCTGCGCATTCTTCGATCCTTCACTACATGGATCGCTTAAAGTATGGATTACAAATGGTTTGATATCTCATAACTCACCGGTTCAAGTAACTCAATCTTGATATTCATACGGCTATGACGATACTGCTCACATCGCTTCGAGCCTCGCTCTTCAACACTATGGCGCTGGCAGATAATAATTCGAGGCCCGTTCCTCAAAGAAAAGAAAGGTATGCGCTTAGGTCGCTTTATCTTCAAAAGAAGAGAATCTTCATGTGTATGACCATTCTCATCGACATTCTTCATCAACAAGCTTCATGTTTTCCACGCTCTTTTAACCTTCAAGTGGATCTCGTTCATTGGTGTATATTCTTATTCACTTGTTTAAGTAAAAAATGGCAACCGGATGCAATTTTGAGAGAGAAAGTGCATATACTACATGTTGATGGATGCTTGAATTATGGTCATATGACTCTCCTTCAACGCCTAATGCTTCACTTACTAAGGATATCTAAAAGGATTCATTGTTTTGGGATGTTTGAATATTTGGATGTCAAGATATGTTTGATGAGTACTTCCAATCTCCGGTTATTCCTCAAGGCGTTGTTAATGACTATCATTGTTGTTGCACTCATGAATAATGATCCGACTCTTGGTACTTCTTTGCGAAATCTTCACGGATTCTTGTTCATGAATAATGATCCGCTTTTTTGTATCCCTTTGCCAAATCTTCACGGATTATTGTGCACTCTATAAATCAACCACATGAACATTAAGGAAAATGACTACCTCATCCGCTCAAAGATACTATTGGTGAGTCTTTTAGATCGATCTACATGAATACTTTTAGGAAGAAGGCATTAATGTTGAGGTATCATTTGTTCCGGTTCATTCGGTGGATCAATATACATCCGATTGTATGTTTATTCACGTGTTGGGCATTTGACACAAGTTGATTACTTGAGTTAATTATTTATGACTTATTTGAGATTGAAGTTGACTTTCACAAAGGCGTGTTCTTATTTGATAACACTTTCGAGCTTAAGAATTTGAGTTGAAGTCTTGTCTTATCTAGTTACCGGTGATCGGGTGGATGGTTGAAGACTGGTTAATTATCACTTTAAGGAGGTTACGTGGTTTTACTCGATGACACACACAAATATCGTTGTGGATAATCACAAGAGGTGGTAATGTCTCATACTTTGGTTGAGTATTCGGTACTTAGAGATTTTCTTGGAGCATAAATTCTCTGCTGTTCTTCCATCATTAAGTGAAAGCTTAAGATACAAATGTGGAATTCGACTTGATTTCAAGTTTGGTATATCGGGTTTTCTTCTTCAGTGGCACTTCAAATTGTCCACATGGGTTAATAAAGATAGTGGAGAGTGTTTACGTAGCAATTGATTCTCACAGAGTTCATTTGGGCTATTTGAGTTCTTCTACAAGATTTCAAGTTTATGGGTATATTATGTGGAAGGCCTTGGTCACAATCTGTTCTATGTTGGTCAATTCTGTGATTCCGATCTAGAAGTGGCTTTTAGAAAACATACTTGCTTCGTTAGAGAACTTGATGGTGTAGAATTATTAGGAGGTACTCGAGGTTCTAACCCATACACCATCTCTATCGATGACATGATGAAGTCTTCTCCAATTTGCTTGCTTTCAAAGGCTTCTAAAACAAAGTCATGGTTATGGCATCGTCGTCTCAATCACTTGATCTTCGGCACCATCAATGATCTCTCCGAGAAAGGACTTAGTTGTAGGTTTACCTAGACTTATGTTAGAATTAGAAATTCCGTGTATTAAAAGTCGGTCACCTCAAGCATATGTAATGTCGTTAGGAAGCTGTGTAGTCGTAGTTCTTTTAGTTAAGTAGTATTTAGTTAAGTAACACCGTGGAGGACAGACGGTCTTTACCCACCGATGCCCCGATCCACAAACCGAGGTGTGTGCGATTTATGTAAGACTATAAATACTCTACCTTCCAAGGTAGAGAGTTGGATCTCATAATAATATCTTTCACTTTCTCTCACTAAGTTCCTAAACCTCTAACTTTCTCTCTAGAAATTCATTCATCGCCACTTTGTGTTATGGTTTGATGTGTGTGAAACTAATATCCTACAATTGGTATCAAGAGCCATGGTTAGATCATATCTCGCATCTTTGGATTTTAGTGGTTTTAAGTGGTTTTGAGTTTGAAAAGTTTAGTGGTTTGTGCATCATTTGGTTGATTTCTTGTGTTAAAGCTTGGATTTTGTTAGTACTTTTATGTTTAGAATCATTACAAGTGTTTAGGTATTCATTTGGTAAGCTTGAATCATCTTGGTTGGGTTGTTTTTGGATTGAAAAGTGATGTTTATGAGTTTTTTCTTGCTAGCGACTTAACACACGAAATTCTTTCTTCAGTAGCGACTTGCTTTACAAATTTGTAGCGAGTTACGGTTTGGACCTAGCAACTTAGAACTAGCGACTTACGGTACAAGTAATGGACTTTCCACCACAGTGGCGACTTGGAGGTAGCGACTTGGTCATGTGAGTTGCTATTTAGCGACTTGTATCTTTAGCGACTTGAGTGGCAATTCTTTGCCAAAATTTTGCTAGCGACTTGAGGCTTGCGAGTTACTATGCGACTTGCATTTGTCTAGCGACTTGGGACTTTAACGACTTGGGAGTATAGCGAATTAGGTGTTAGCGACTTGGTGCATTTTCTTCTAGCGACTTGGGTGATTGTTTACGGTTTTCTCTTGATTTAGTAAAATCCGTGAAAGAATCTATTTCCGGTTTAATCATAGAGTTATAAAATCCGTATAATCGTTAACATGTCTACCAACGTTCCTACTATCATCTCCACGTTGCGAGGATGTTCAAGCGGTGGCTCGGATACTCGTCCACCCATGCTTGGCAGAATCGACTACGATTCTTGGGCTCAGCAGATCGAGTTATGCTTGCCTTGGAAAGGAAAATGGTGTCAACATTCTCAAATCCATTGATGAAGGACCGTCATCGAGTTGAGGGCGACTAGAGATATACTTGATACTAATGAAGATGGAACTCCTATTTACGGAATGGATGTAGACCTAAAATGTATGATGAGCTTGATGATAAGGAGAAAAGAGATTCGATGCGATATCGGGCTTCTAACATTGTTCTTCAGGTCTTCCTAAAGACATCTACAAGTGATCAATCACAACACGATGCAAAGGCAATATGGGATAATGTCAAGATGCTTCTCTCGGGGTTGTAATTAACTATGGAAGGCAGAGAATCACAACTCTATGGCCAATTTGAACACTTCAAGATGAAGCCGATGAGGTGTCTATGGTACTATGTGAGATTTCATAAGTTGGTGAATGACATGAGGAACATCGAATGACTATGCCTAACATTCACCGAACTCAAAATTTGTGAACAACATGAATCCCGAATGGCACAAGTTTGTCACCTCTGTTGAAGCTTACTAAAGGATTGAAGAATACAAACTATGAGCAACTCTATGCCTTCCTCCTTGAGAATGAGAGACATGCTATGTTTGAAAAATTGGTTCTCAATCGGTTCAAAACCAACCGAGGGAGAGACAAGCTCGGCTAATGACTCAGCGCCTTCTACTCAAACATCGAATCACAACCAAAGCCTCACAAGTCATACCCTTGGGTAATGGTAATCACAAACTCATTCCCCGATCCTATGTTCAAACAAGGCGTCTTTGATGCATACGTGGTAACTTCATTAATCAACTAGCTCTTACGATTAGTCAAAACATGAATTCTCTCCCATAAACCAACAACAACCTCGTAACGACATCTAACCCACACAATCAAGCTCTTGTTAAGATGGAAGGATCGTGGTGCAACCAGCGGGAAAGACGGTATGATCGGGGAAGAGGTGGAGTGGTAGAGGTTATGTTGGTAACAGAGAATCGAGAAGGAATGGTAACCAAGGTCAAGCTAAGCCGATCAAATGTTATAACATGGTGGTGAGGACACATTGCAAGCGCGCACATCTCCAAAGCGTCCAGAATCGCGATTACTTGAGAGATAAGATGTCGCTTGTACAAGCTCGGGACAATGGTCTTTGCTTTGGATGAAGAGAATTCTTGTTTCTAGTGAGGCAATGCCAAGACCTATGATGCGAGATGTGGATGAGCGGCCTATTCGGGAGATAGGTCACAATCATCGAATGCCTTTCAAGTCGTGATTGTGATGCATACGACTGGTGTGGATGATGGACCTCGACACACACAATTTTTATGGCTAGCATTTCTCCAATGGTTTCTCCCAAGGTCTTCTTCACCACAAGTTGGCCCATCCAAAGACAAACTCATCTCGAGGTATTAAAACTATCGACAATCTTGATGTGCAACAGATGCATGACAAGCACAATCAATCTGAAACTATTGAATCAAATGTTGAAAATATGGGTAATATCGATATTGTCCCATATGATCAATACGTGAAACAAAGTGAAAGTGAAGTTGTACCAAGTGATGCATCTTCTGCAGTCAACAATGACTATGTTTTGATGAATACACTTTGCATGTGCCCTGAAGATTCATAATTTCGAACTAAATGCCTATGAAGAACGTGTTGCTATTTATGAACAACGTGCAAAATTTGAGTTGACCACTCGTGAGCGAGGAAATGGATGACCAAGTGCGTGCAGTCATTAGAAAAATAATTTTAGAGAAGAAGTATTGAAGCAAGAATTAAATTCTTTACAAGAAAAGCTTTCTAAAAGCTGCTAAGCAAAACAAGAACTTCAAGAAAATGTGAAAATGCTTAAGCAAGAATTTAATACAAAGGAATCAAAACTCTTGAAAGATTTTTCTAATCTGAAAACTTTGAAAAACAAACTTGAAAACAAGTTGTACATACAAGGGAACACCATTCGATCGCTCGCATGATCACTAAGCATAGGGTCTTAAGTGATAAGCATAGCATTCACCTTGTTAAGGAACCAAATCCAGAGGTCATTAAAAGGGCTAGAAATGCTCATAAGGTTCTTTATGATGGCAATGAAATCCTTAAACCTAGGCGAAACCTAGTTGCGTTGAGTGCCTTTGAGGAAGATAAGAAATCGGATGAAGTCACTAGGAAAAGATGAACAAAAATTAGATGATCCTAAATGCAAAGAGAAAAAGTAATTATCACTCCCATGACTACAAGAAGGAAAAGCGGATTTCCTTGAACATGTTTAAGCCTCGAGACATTGTTGACTCCGAACAAGTTTTACGGAAAATGGATTTAGATAAGCGGAAAGTCGAAAATATTGTTGAAACAAACCTCCCTATGGAAAATGCCTAGAAGCGCAGTGTATCCTCTAATACACCAATGCATCTTGTTCCTAGAACAATTGCCTCTAAAAGCAAGACCTTAATTAGCCAATATGTTATATTTCAACTATTCGTTGATTTGAGAAAACTTGCAAGAAAAGGATCACACCTAATTGGTATAGCGGAAGGAGAAAGGGGTTTTGAGCAAATGAAAGAATGTTATTTAAGCGAGGTCATGCCTTTCTTTAAACTTCTAAAAGATCACTTTGAGAGTCTTAAAAGAGGATAGAAAGCGATATCAAGGAATGGAAAAGGAATTTGATGCAACGATAGTTGAAGTTAGTGACTATGAGCGCACTAAAATATAATGAGATTGAGAGGAAGAACTTGCATACATTAAATGAGACTCTTATTATCTTGAATGTGTTTGCTCGAAGATATTTTCAACGCTTCAAATTGCTCTATTAATGCTTCCAAATTTCATGAACTATCATTTGCCTGAAAGTCTCCCATGATCGTGTCATTGAGCTTGACAAAACTAATTCTAAACTAAGCGAGAAAATTGAACGGATGATCACGACAATTTGGTTAAACATTTTTCTAAACTAGAAGTTGAGCATTTTAATTTACAACTAAAATATCAACATCTTAAAGAAAATGTCAAAACTTCAAATATCAAGACATCCTCGGATGCTCCGAGTTTGATCACGATTTTTCAAATTAACAAGCGTGATGAACAAATTCAAGCTCGGTCGCAACACGATCGAGAAAGTTGAAAGCCCAAATCTCTCAATTAAAGGGTCGAACAAACAATATGAGGGGGCCCCAAATGCCTCCTCCTTTAGATTCTCGAATTCTCAAGCGTTTCATCTTCAAAACCTAGTAAATGCATTACAAAGGAAAGCGAAAGTTTTCTAAAAGAAAATGAAAAGGTTAAACGTCATTTCAATGAGTTATTTGAATCAATAAAGGTCACTCGTAACAAAATAACGAACAAATAGCTTCATTGCAAAAGGAAATTGAGAATCGAAGAGTCGGAGTAAAGGAAAATGCCAATGACCAATGGGAGAATGGTGTATCAAGGTTCACTCTTGTAATAAATATGCTTTATGCATGAAATATGTCCTCCTCATCTCGGGAACAACAAACTTCTTTGTTCAAACATACTTCTCATCCATTAAGGATTGCCTAGAATATCTGCGTGAGATTGTTGAAGAGGATAAGTTAGAGAAACCTCATGATAATGCAATTGGACATGCATGCTTATATGCCAAACGATCTCAAGAAATCTTAGAATGCTTGATCACAATATGCCCAAAGTCATTGGGTGAGAGAGTTAATCCTTGATTCCATGTTCGATGCCTATTGCCAAGTCGATATTCATTCGATGCCCAATGTCTTGAATATGAACCCTAGTGTGCTGTAAGTAGTTGGATTTTAGATTTGTCAATGCTATGAAGAGAACTCAAGTGTGCCTTCTAGAGTACAAATCCTAGCACTTCTAGTTTTAAGAAAGTGAACCTTGGTATGCTGCGCATGGTTCGGATCGGCACATCTAAACAAGTGATGCAAAGTTGTAAAACCCACTAATGTTCCCATTCCCTCTGGGGTAATCGGTGACATTAAAGGGAGCAGTCAAAGTCTCAAGACAATACAAGGAATGATAGGACCTCATAAGCTAAGAATGTGCCTTTGGAAAAATGAAGAACAATCTAGGAACTTTAAGCTTGAATCGAATAAAAGCGAATCGTGTTGATTCTAGTATTAGCCATAGGCGTCTTGTAATTAATTAATCGATACTATTTGCAAACCTTGTCTTGATGTCTGCGCTTGAATTACATTTCTAATCATGAATGTGGTGTTAATGTTTTTCCTAATGATGATAATGGTCCGATTAATGTTGCTTATGTTCATGCTAAAAGGCAAAAGGCAAAAAGCGAAGAGAGTTAGAAAAGCGATGGAAACCAGGGAAGAACATTTAGTAAGATAGGCTATTATTGGATACATGTTGGTCATAAGAATAATCGAGACAATGCCCACTAGAAAATGGATGCCTCTTGGTAGAACTATTCCCATAAGAAGTGAGCACCTTGTGAGCAGGCTAATCTGGACACTAGTCTCCGCATCTATTCACACGAATCCGGTGCCTTAATTTCGATATGAATGCTCCTTTCTCGATGTGGGTGTTCCAACCATTGTTACTAACCAAATGGAACCCATTCTTGCATGGGGATCCCAATTATCCGATTATCCATTATTATGCATGTTCAGCCGCGGATCGTTCGAAATCGATTACGTGGTACGGACTTCATTTGTTCCAAGCATATATTTGGAGACGGTCGCGGCTCATGAACTTTGTGAGCAAATTCATCGGAATTATTAGATTCGGTAATGATCATGTCGGTGCAATCATGGGTTATGGAATTACGTTGTTGGTGATAGTGTCATCTCTAGAGTATACTATGTGGAAGGTGCGGGTCATAATCATTCTCTGTTGGTCAATTCGTGATTACGATCTAGAAGTAGCCTTGAGAAAACATACACCTTTGTTAGAGATCTTAATGGTGAGGAAGCTGTTAAAAGGAACTCGTGGCACAAATCTTTACACCATCTCTATCAATGACATGATGAGGTCATCTCCAATCACTTGTTATCAAAGGCTTCTACAACAAAGTCATGGTTATGGCATCGTCGTCTCAATCACACGAACTTGGCACCATCAATGATCTCACGGAAAGGACTTAGTTGTAGGTTTACCTAGACTCAAGTCGAAAAGGATCATCTTTGTTCGACATGTCAATTGGGAAAAAGCAAAAGTATGCCCATAAACCCAAACCTACTAACTACATCGCAAGTACTTCATATGATTCATATGGATTTATGTAGACCAATGAGGGTGCGAGATATCTTTGGGAAGAAATATGTGTTAGTTGTGGTTGATGATTACTCTAGATTCACAGGTCAAGTTCTTAAGGACAAAGGATGAAACTCGATATCATCATCAAACTCATCAAGCGACTACGAGTTCGACTTAACAAAGCTGTCGAATTATCGAGCAGAGACAATGGGCCGGTTTGCCAACAAACAACTTAGTGAATTCTATGAAAGCGTTGGAATCGACCATCAAAGAAGTGTTCCACGAACTCCTCAGCGAATGGTGTAGTTGAAGAGCGAAATCGAACTCTTGTTGAAGCCGCTAGAACAATCTTTGATTTACTCGAAAGGTTCAATGTTTCTCTGGGTTGAAGCAATTGCCACTGCATGCTACCTTAAATCGTTCCACGATTCACCTTTGTTCATGGAAAAACTCCATATGAACTTGTCCACAACAGAAAACTAATCTCTCTTTCCTTCGTGTGTTTGGTGCATTGTGTTATCCAACTAATGAGGGTCAAGACTTAGGCAAACTTAGGGCTAAAGGCGACATTGGAGTATTTGTAGGATATGCGCCAAACAAAAGGGATCCGAATCTACAACAAAAGAACCGAAATATCATGGAAACAATTCACGTTCGTTTGATGGTGACCAGGTCAAATGGCTCTGGACACTCCATTTCGGGACCCGCACTTCAAGCAGTCCTATTAGTTCATCCCTTGTTCCAAACTCCTCTCGAAACTCCATGTGTACCTCCATCCGAAGATGATTTAAAGAAATTGTTTGATCCTATGTTTGATGAGCTACGTATAATTCAAGTACTAATGAGGTGTTGATCCCTACAACGAGAGGATGCTCATATTCTGTGAATGAAGTCAATCCTCGGTTTCAATATCGTTAAGTCAAGAAAGCGCCTCTGCGATCCTTGGTCTCATCAACAAATCATCATTCTTCAAATGTACATCATGGAACTATTTACGGCATCAATGATGAAGTTAATCCCTTTGCTACTCACGAAGATGCTCCATTTGAAAACATATTTGCTCTGAATCATCATCGAGAACCATCTTCTTGGGAGACATCGACTCGGCTACCTCGGTCCCTCGACAAGCGCATGAACACCTCGAGAAAATGGACTCACGATCATCCATTAGACAACATCATTGGAAATCCCTCTGCATACAATATCAACACGGAAACAACTTGCAACCGATGCCTTATGGTGCTTCTTGACTCCGTACTATCTAAGATCGAGACAAAGATGTTAAAAGCGCCATGAATGAAGATAGGCGGTTCAATGCCATGCAAGATGAAATTCATGAGTTTGATCGACTTGATGTATGGGGAGTTAGTACACCTCGGGGCGTGCTATGATTATTGCTCTTAAATGGATCTTCAAAGTGAAACTTGATGAGCATGGTGATGTGTTGAAGAACAAGGCTCGATTAGTTGCTAAAGGATCTGTCAAGAGGAGGGTATTGACTTTGAAGAATCTTTTGCTCGGTTGCTCGAATCGAGGCAATCGAGAATCTTTCGGCTAATCTTTGCTAGTAAGAACATGGTAGTCTATCGGATGGATGTAAAGGCGGCATTTACGAGCGGAGATCTTAAAGTAGTCTCGTCGGTAACTGAAGGATTTGTGAATCAAGAGCATCCTACTCACGTTTATCGTTTAAATAATGCTCTTCTGAGTTTAAAGCAAGCTCGAGGGCATGGTATGATACCTTTGTCAAAGTTTCTTCTATCTACCGGATTTAGCAAAGGAGCAATTGATCCTACATTGTTCACCGTAGAAGTCGAGCAAACATTTAATTCATGTTCAAATTTATGTTGATGATATTATTTTGCCTCGACGGACCAATGGAATGTGATCGTTTTCTAATGAAATGATTTCAAAATTTCAAATGTCAATGATGGGACAAATGTCATTTTATTGGGATTACAAATTTCACAAAGTCCGGAGGCATTTTCATAAATCAATCTAAATATACAATGAGATCTTAAAGAAATTTGGATTTGATTCAAGTGACCCATTGACACCCCATGATTGATCGAACCAAACTAGATGAGGACCACTCGGGATCATGATTGACCAAACGAAATATCGTAGTATGATTGGATCCACGATGTACCTTCTTGCTAGTAGACGGACATCTTGTTCGCTAACCATGTGATTTTGAGCAAACCACCGACTTCCAACGGTTTGATTTTGTCTTTACGAAGCCGTTTGCTACGGACTAGCCAACTCTTCACTTTTTAGGATATGGTGGTGAATACCATACAATTTTGGGCAAATTGCAAGCCGTCAACGGTTTGAGATATCTTTACCAAAAGCGTTTGCTCTGGATTAGCCAATCCTTTTGTTTATTAGACAAGGCGGATGATAACCATAAGATGAGTCGTGTAAAACACTTCAAAAAAAATTTTGGCCAAAAGCGGAGAATTAGGCGGTATAATTACATGATAAAATTAGTGAGAATTCCCCACACTTAGAAATGAATATTGCCTCAATATTCAAAGTCACCGGAGGTTATGCCGAACAAAGAGCGTAAAGGGAAATACTCGGCCATTATTTTAGAAAGATTTTTTTTTTTTTTGAAACTCTTATATACACAACATGTGGGGCAACCCCCCAACTAGGGTGGTAGAAAGATAGAAAGAAGTCGAAATATGGGTGAAAACCCATATGGCATGCTCTTGTTTTGATTCTAAGTCGCTAGCATGACTCGATCCCGCATTCATTGGTTCATGGGGAAAGTTTATAAATCGGGACAACCACGGAGAATGTCCTCTCCAAAGTAATGCTTCACTCGATGACTATTCACTTTAAAGTTTGGACCATCGGGTTGAGATAACTCAATGGTTCCATATGGATAAACCTTAGTGATGGTAAATGGTCCGGACCGGTGGATTTAAGTTTTCCAGAAAATCTTCAATCTTGAGTTGAAAAGAAGGACTCGATCACCAACGTTGAAAACGCGGTTCTTGATTTTGAGTCATGAATCTTCTTTGTCTTTTGTTTATAGATCAAAGAGTTCTCGTGAGGCTTGATCACGGGTTTACTTAATTCATTCATTTGAACTTTCCGATGATCACCGGTATCTCGAATATCGAAATTAGCATGCTTCAAGGCCCAATATGCCTTGTGCTCGAGCTCAACCGGCGAGATGACATGCCTTCCGTATACAAGCTTGTATGGAGTGCACCGATGGGTGTTTTGTAAGTCTGTCGGAAGGCCCAGTCGTCATCTAGCTTATCCGACCAAGAGGCACGGTTTCACCAACCGTCCTCTCAAGAATTCTTTTATCCCAGGTTAGAAACTTCCACTTGCCCACTTGTTTGTGGGTGGTGTGCATGAGAGACGGTGAGTTACACCATACTTTTGCATGACTCTTTCAAGCGGTCATTGCGGAAATCGTACCACGATCACCGATTATGGCTCGTGGAGTTCCAAACCTAGCAAATAGAATTTCAAGAATTTCACAACAACTCGGGCATCGTTGGTAGGCAAAGCCTTAGCTTCAACCCATTTTGACAAGTAGTCAACGGCCACGAGTATGTATTTGTTACCACGGAAGAAGGAAATGGCCCCATAAAAGTCAATGCCCCATATGTCAAAAATCTCGCACACTTGAATGGCGTTTTGCGGCATTTCATTTCTTTGTGAGATATTCCCATAGCGTTGACAAGCGTCATGAGTTTTGACAAATTCATGGGCATCCTTGTAGATCGTGGGCCAATAGAATCCGGAATCAAACACCTTCTTGGCGGTGTAGTTGGGGCTATGATGTCCCCAGTGGGTCCGAATGGCAAGCTTTGAGAATGTCAATAGCTTCGACCATATACACATCGCTGATGACTTGATCCGCAAAATTTTAAACAAGTAGGGGTCGTCCGAAATAATGTTTCACATCTTTAAAGAATTTATTTTTCTATTGGGACGACATCCCTTTCACTACAAAGTTACCCGCATGGTAATTTGCAAAGTCGAGAAACCATGGGGTGAAGAGTCTCCACGAAAGAAACCACATTGAGTGTTTCGAGAGGAAATGTTTCATTAATTTCCTTTTTCTCGAACACATCTGGTGAGGTTCTCTAATCGAGACGAGATGATCAACACCGGTTCTCGGCTCCTTTTTATCACGGATAATGATATCAAATTCTTGTGGAGGAGAACCCAGCGGAGCAATCTCGGCTTTGCATCTTGTTTTGCAAAGAGATATTTGAGGGTCGAGTGATCCGTATACACTACGCATTTGGTCAAGATAAGGTATGGCGAAACTTCTCAAACGCATACACCACGACTAATAATTCTTTTTACGTAGTGGTGTAATGGGTCTGAGCTTGATCATAGTTTTGCTTGCGTGGTGGATTGGTGAAAATGCTTAGTTTTGCGTTGCCCCAAGACCGCACGATAGCAAAATCACTTGCATCGCACATGAGCTCGAAGGGTAAATCGATCGGGGCAACTAGAATGGGTGCTTCCGTAAGCTTTTTCTTTAGTGTTTCAAAAGCTTCGATGCACTCAGGAGAAAAGATAAAAGGAGCATCTTTTTCGAGAAGATGGGTCATAGGCCGAGCGATTTTAGAAAAATCTTGAATGAATCTTCGATAGAACCCGACATGACCTAGAAAACTCCTAATACCTTTGACGGTAGTAGGATGAGGTAATTTAGCAATAACATCAACTTTTGCTCTATCTACCTCAATCCCGTTCTTGGAAATCTTATGGCCAAGGACTATGCCTTCTTTGACCATAAAGTGGCTCTTCTCCCAGTTTAGACATAGATTGGTGTCTTCACACCTTTTTAGCATTTTGTCTAAATGGGAGAGACATGTATGAAACGAGTCCCCAATGACCGAGAAGTCATCCATAAACACCTCCATAGTTTCCCGATCATGTCGTGCAAAATTGCCATCATACATCTTTGGAGCGTGCGGGAGCATTACATAAGCCAAAAGGCATACGTGCCAGAGGCAAATGTTCCGTATGGGCGGTTGAATGTGTTTTCTCTTGATCCGGCGGATCAATGGGGATCTGAAAGTAACCCGAGAAACCATCAAGGAAACAATAGTACTGCTTCCTGCTAATCTCTCAAGCATCCGGTCCATGAAGGGTAGAGGAAAATGGTCTTTACGGGTAGCTTCGTTTAACTTGCGATAGTCGATACACACACGCCATCCGTAACCAATCGAGTTGGAATTAACTCGCTTTCTTCATCGTGACAACGATAATGCCACCCTTTTTGGAGCATAATGAATTGGGCTAACCCAAGGACAATCGAGATCGGGTAAATTAAACCGGCATCAAGAAGTTTGAGAACCTCTTGTTTGATAACCTCATGAATCTTAGGATTCACCCTTCTCACAGTGTTGAGCTGGCGGTTTGAAGTCATCCTCCATTAAGATTTTGTGATTACAAATCTCGGGGTTGATACCATTAATGTCGGAGAGTTTCAAGCAATTGCTTGCTTGTGTGACTTCAAGACCTTTATGAGAACAGTTTTCTCCTCCTCGGTCAAGTCTTTAGCAATTATGACGGGTAATTTATCATCACCTCCAAGAATGCATACTCGAGATGAGGAGGTAGGTCCTTAAGCTCGACCTCGGAAATTCATCGATAGATGTTTGTCTTGATTTGATTTCCTCAATTGTGATCTCTTTTGAAGGAGTGAAGGTAATGGATCTTCATTTAGCAATTGCTCGAAGATAAAGAATATCTCCTCCGAATCATAAACACCATCAATTCCAGTGAATTGATTCATCGATAACAAGAAATTCATCGATCTCTTCCGAAGGAAGTCACCTCCCTCAAGCGGGTGAGAGGGAAGAGTCGGCAATGATAGGTTGAGAAGATGTGGTGGAATCCCCACTCACGTAATTATGAAGATAACCAAGAAACTTTTGAGTACTCCTCAAGCAATATCAATTAAATCGACTCGATTAACTTATTCAATGTCGTAATTTGAGGAGTACCTCGAGTCCGATCGAGGTTAAAGGTATGACTTCATTACCCACATGTAAAGTGATTTCTTGCTCAAATACATCAATAAGACCTGACTCGTTCTCGTGAATCCTCGCCTAACAATGAGAGGAACCCGATGATCGGCATCGAAATCAACAACCACAAAATCGGCGGAAAATGGAACTTTCCTACTTTCACAAATACATCCTCGGCGATGCCAAGAGGACGCGAGATAGAACGATGTCGCAAGCTCAAGAGTCATGCGGTAGGAATAAGTTCCGGAGAAAGTTTCTTCCACATGAATACGGCATCGATTGATGCTTGCACCAAGATCGGCCGGGGCAAAGCATTCAATCATCCGGGAAAAACACAAGGAAGAAGAAATTTTCCGGGATCTCCTAGCTTCTCGGAAGCTTCTTTAACAAGGCTAAAGGCAATTCTCATTCAAAGGAGTCTTAGCCATTTCAAACGACTTTTCCTTGTTGCTCAACATGTGTTTCGAGTAGATGCAAACTTGGGCATCAACATGATGGCATCCGCGAGCTTATGTCAAATGTAGCTCTTGGAAAATTTGAAAGAATTTTTCCATTTGATGACTAGCTTTCTCGCGGAGTTTTTGCTCATGTAAACGTGAGGGGTAAGGAATAGAAGTTTTGGTTGGGGTTACCAACCGGAGGTTTAAAAACAACTCGAGTTTGGTATTGGGTTTGGGACAACACGAGGATGGACATTCTTTGGTACTTCCGTTATTAGTAGGAAGTTCCTTGTCCTTTGTCGCCTCGGGTTCGCTTTCCACTACCTTAGGGAGGAGAAGAAGAGGTAGTAGGAATAGCGGGTCCATCATAAGAAGCACCACTTACGTTGTGATCGCTTTTGCATCGCCCCTCGGATTAGCGATCGTGTTGCTAGGTAAAGTACACGAGCCCGGGGTCGATCATTTAAAGACTTCTTAATGTCGAAATCGGGCGACCAACAACCGATTCATTTCCTCTTGGGATTTCATGAATTGTTTCAACAACTCATCGACGATGGTCCATCGGAACAATGGCTTGAGTTTGCACAGAAAATTCGGCCTCTATTGTTAGGATTAGGGCCTTGATTCGAAAATTTCCTTGATTATTGGCATGAAAATACCACAGGTTGAAATTTCCGACACAGGTTTCTATTGAAATTTCCTTGATGTTGGAAATTTTGATTCGATTTTGAAAACCGTTGTTTGGACCGAAATTACCTTGATTTTGAAAACCTTGGTTTGGTCTATTCTCGATTCGATTACGGTTTTGATTGAAACCGGAGGTCCAGGTAGTGGTTAGGGCGGTGGTTGGGTCTACAGGAGCACGATATTGATTGCCTCCCCGATTAGAAATCCCATGACAAGATTAGCTTGAAAGGGTTACCATCGGTGGCCATACAGCTTATAGTAAGCATGGGGCCACCACAGTAACACAGACTTCCACTTTCTTAACTTCAAAAGGAGGTGAAGTTTGTGGAAAAGAGACTTTCTTTTGGTTGGAGAGAACCAAAGCTTGAATAGCTTCCGTGAGTTTGTCAATCTTAGCATCGGTGCTAGACGAATCACAGGCGATGAAGAAGAAGGACCAACACCGACTTGGGAAACAACCGGCTTGCTTCGGATGCGGTCACGGACTTTAGACTTGTTTTCAATGATCGCTAAAGCTTCTTTGGCGGTTTGTAGGAAATTTCCTCCCGGAGGAATTTAGAGAATCTTGATCGATTGACTCACTCCATTGTAGAAAGTGTCGAGTTGCATCAACTCGGAGAAACCGTGGTGAGGACATTTGCGAAGCAATTCCTTAAAACAATCCCACGATTCATTGAAGGATTCATCAAACTTTTGAGTGAACTTGATGATTTCATTTTTAAGACTCGTGGTTTTGGAAGGTGGATAGAATTCATTCACAAATTTCTTCACCGGATCTTCCCATGTCTCAATTGACCGAGGGGTTGTTTTTCAAGCCAAATCCGGGCTTGCCCTCAAGAGAAAATGGGAGCAGGAAGAAGCTTAACTGAGATCGGTAGGGACATTCTTGTATTTGATGGTAGATGCAATCTTGTTAAACCATCGAATATGAGCATGAGGATCATCCCGCTCAAAACCATAGAATTGATTTGAGGTTACAGATTCAAAGAACCCGCTTTTGAGTTCAAAATTTTCACCACGATGGTCGGTACAACGATAGCATCTCCATACCCGTCGATGGGTGCTGGAGAAGCTCACATAAGGCGTTCTTCCGCCATGATAGCGGAGTAGTGTGAGCGATCCGGATCTCGATCCGGTGAAGGAGCGTAGTATCGAACACGCCTTCTTGGAATCTTGACAAGCTCACGAAATGGGCTCACGGATCTAGAAGAGCGAAAAGCATACACCGAGTTAACTCTAAGGAACCTCAAAGTTAAGGAGAGAAATGGGAATTATGAAGGCGTTTTATAAAAATGGGGTAGAAGAATCTTTATAGGTTTTCCGGTTCGATAAGTAGATATAACAACAAAATCAATCAAAACAAGATCGAGGCAAAACAACGGTGAACTTGAACCAATAATCACAAGATGAATGGCTTTTTGAAAAGGTACACCAATCACAAGGACACAAAGGTAAGTTTTGAATCTTTGGTTCGAGAACTTATTATGGTCGTACCCCAGGTTAGGTAGTACACGCCTTGGTTTGCGGTGGTAATCTTTTAAGTTGTTATTATTAAAGAAAACGACAAATCTTTTGTATTTTTATATTTGATACATATATAGAAACAAAAGGAAAATATTTTGTGTTTTATACGCTTTTCTTGTTTTGGGTTTTGGATTTTTTTATAAAAATATGGATATATATATAGATAGAGATGGATGATATAAACAAAGAGTGAGTATTCAAATTACTAATCGCTAAGCGTAAGATAGATCGACCTGACCTCAAGTGGCGCCAAAATTTGATCCGTACAAACAAGTCAAGTTTTCTCACGCAGTCGACCACTCAGTGAATGGCCAATCAGAAGAAACTTAAAACAGCTCAAGCACAAATGCAATGAAGATCTGGAGAGTATAGTGTTTCCCGGTCGTTATGTCCCAATGAGCTATGCAATGGATTACCAAACGTAAAGTGATCGAGAATTTGAGCAGAAAAGAGGATTTGATATGATTATAACTACAAAAAAGTCAACAAATTACGAGGCTTAAATGCAAATTAAAGGAAATTTAAAAGATAAAAATATTAAATAAACGCTATCACTATTTGCAAAATGATATTTTGGTTTTTATGTTTTTATAAAACTTAATTAAAAAACAACGTAACGTACAAATAAAAATGTGAAACTTACACAATATTAACCCTAAAAATATGAAAATGATATTTTTACAATCCTAATGATAAAAGAAAATATTTAGAAAAAGAAAATTATTTTTATAACTATTTATCTAATTATTGTTAATTAAAAACTATTTTTAACTATTTAATATTAGCCTAAAATACAAGAAAATATGAAATAAAGCTAGAAAAATAAAATTAAGACTTAGAAAAATCTAAAATAACAAAATAGAATTTTCAAAACTATTTTGTATTTTTCTCGATTATTTTGGATTTTCTAGGAATTAAAAACTATTAAAACTAATTAAATTATTTAAAAATACAAATTTAACTAAGAAAAATCTAGAAAAATATTTTTGTCTTTTATATTTATCTTAACTTAAGAAAAATGAAAATTATTTTTTGAACCTTTTCTTAATTTTTGTATTAAATGCTAATTAAAAATGCTTAAAACTAATTAAAATCAAGAAAAATAGCAAACCGACTTGGAAAATCTGAAAATTTCAGGAAAACTCTAAAATTATATTTGGAATCTAGGAAAAATGGAAAAACAGGTGCTTATATGGAGGAATTTGAAACTGATGTGCAAAGTGCTTATGAAATAAGCACTTGGATAAGCTAAAGGGACAAATCAAGCACCAAACTGATACACAAGCTAAAATATGCTAAAAGAACTCTAAAGTAACTAAAATCAACAAGCCATAACCACTGGATTGCAAGATACCAAGATTTGGCTTATTTGAGTTTAAGCACAAAAACAGTTTTGGGGAGGCAACTTGCAGCTTAAAAATAAGACACCTAATAAGCTAGAAAATGGAAAACCAAAGTGGGAACCTCAAGAGGACCAGCTAGCTATGTGTAACCCAAAGTCGAGACCTAAAGGAGCTAAGATAAGCTCTGCAAGGTCTGCAAGAATCGCACACACACCTGCAGATTCAGCACATGTGCATGTGGCATCGACCCCATTTTGATAAGCAGTTTGAGACTTATATAAAATTCAAAAAGTGTATAAAATGCTAATAACAAAATAGACCAGTTGAACTTTATGAAATACCAAGTTACACTTGTTAACACCCAGAAATGAATCAATCAAAAATCAACTTGTCTTGGCTCAAAATGGTTTTTGCAACTTTTGACTTTTGAAGAGTTTCTGAGAAATTGACTTTTATGAACTTTGGGCTCAATTTAAGGACTGATACTGAAGTAATTTGATGAAATGAACTTAATGCAAGTTGTATCTATGATTTTAAAACACAAAACAAGTGTTTTGATTTCCAAAAACACAACAGATAAGCTGCTAAAACAGTTAATAGGTAGTTTTGACTTTGACAGTTGCAGGTGCAGTTTTTAGGACTTGAATGAGTTTAAATGAGCTAACAAAGCATAACACAACAAGTACCTACCACTGGATAAGCATCTAAGACAGTTATGACAGCAATTCCAAACACACCTTTATACACTGATTTGTGAATTAGAGTGAGCTAAACACTTGAACCTCCTAGTTTTAATGATCGACTAAGTTAAATAGACCTAAATACAACTGTTTAAACAGTTTGAACCGATCTTAACTACAAATTAAGATAATGCAAAGAAACCTTAAAATTTACTTACAACAAGTCCTTAGCCACTATGGCTTGAAACAGAACCAGTGACCCACTAGCCTATCCAAAACCAACCCAATTACTCAAAATCAACCCAATGCCAACACCGCTTCAACCCATATCCATTTCTTTTCCAATCCTTGCCCATTTTGACTTTCTTTGACCAAGAACAAAATTTGCTAGAAACTTGAACTTAAGCACAAAAGCTATGAAAAGCTTGTATAAGCTTATTAGAACCGAGCAAGCTAATTGAAGCTTGGGTGTAAGAAATAGCAACCTAAATTTTCAACAAAGGACTCAAAAGTAGGAATTTGAGCTAAGCTTTGAAACTGAAGCTTAAAGTAGATTATATTGATAATTTAACATGAGTTTGATACAAGACAACAAAAGATTACGGATATTACACTTAATTAAAAACTTTTAGATAAAAGCGACATTAATAAAACTTAAAACTACTTGACTCTCTTTACTAGCTTCTTCATGCTTCCTTTTATACTCCATGCATCTTCTCTCTCATCTCTGATTGTTTTCCAGCAATTTCCTCAGCCATTGGATGGCTTAAATGATCCCGCCATTAAAAGCAGTTTTGGCGCCAAAAGAGATTTTACAATTGGGGTTGAGTGAGGAGGGAGGTGCATTTAATGCATCTTGGATGTTAGCCGAGGTGGGGGGAACAAAAAATGTAAAGGAGAGGAGGGGGATGGGAGCTTGAGTGTTTGTAGAGAGCAGTTGAGGAAGAAAGACTTTGGCGCCAACTGGGGTTTGACTTGGGATTTTGACCAAGGGGCTAATATCAAAGGGGGTCAAATTGGTTAATGACAGGGGGTCCAAAGCTTATATGGCAGGGGGTCTAAATTGGATTGTGACAAGGGTCCAATGGTTTAGGCTTATTAATGACAAGGACTCTTTTGTAATTTCTGAAAATACAAGGGCCTTTTCTGCCAATTTTGAAAAGTTGCTCCAAGGACTAAAAGTGACAATCTCAAAAAGTACAAGGACCAAACTTGCCATTTTCAAATTTCCAGGGGCCATTTTTGCCAAATTTCAAACTTAAAGGACTAATTTTGTAATTTCTCAAAACTTTTGACATTTTTCACCAAAGGACTACTTTTGACAAGTTATGATTTTAAAAGGACCTTTGGTGATTTTACTTTGAAATTATGCTCGACCTGCTTTTGATAACTTTTGAAACTTGGGGACTCGAAATCGCCAATTATGCAAACTTAGCTCATTTTCATCTCGATTTTGAACATTTTGCATCCGAAACATATAAAATGCGGTTTGGAATATTTTCGGTATTTTGATGCATTTGTGAGCATTTTTAAACGTTTTGCGATTCAGATTGACTAAAATGATGAGTATTTACACACTCATCATTCGATGTGTGCATGTGTGCTAGATACCGGGCTAAGCCTACTAAAAAGCACCTTAGGCGCTTAAGCGGTCTTTCGGTATCTCCAAGGAACCATCAATATGGGTCTTTGGTACCAAGGACACCGGTATGTCACTAACGGCTGTCACAGATCTTGATCATGCGGGTTGTCAAGATACACGTCGAAATACGTCCTGAGGTGCTTAGTTTTTGGGTGATAAGCTTGTGAGTCGGTCTTCAAAGAAGCAATTGAGTACTTCTATTTCCTCTACAGAGGTGAATACATAGCCATGTCATCTGTTGTGCTCAAATCTTATGGATGAGATCTCAATTATCGACTATGGCTTTGAATTCAACAAAATCCTTTGTAATTGTGATAATAAAAGTGCTATTGCTCTCTCATGCAACAACGTTCAACACTCAAGAGCAAAGCATATCGACATTCGACATCATTTCATCGGGGAACAAGTGGAAAAAGGTGTGGTGGAACTCTATTTTGTGAGGTCCGAATATCGCTTAGCGACATCTTCACCAAAGCTCTTCCAAGAGAACGTTTTGAGTTTATTCTTCCACGTCTTGGCTTAAAAAGCCTTCAACCGTAAACACTCAAACGCCTTCGTGGAGAAAGACGAGGAGTAAAGGTCTATCTTCATCTGTCTCTTGTAAATATTTATTCGAAAAACAAAATACAAAATTATAAAACCTTCAAAAAATCAAATAGAAAAATATAAAACTTTCAAAATCCATAAAAAAATTTGAAAAATTCGAAAAATCTTCAAAAAATATTGTCATTTTATCATGTTTCTCTCGATTCGATTATATCTACGGTCTTGTTGTTGTCATTCAAAGAATGACATGGGACTTTAGATATTGTTCGAATTTTATTATTTAAAAAAAAAAAAAAAAAAAAAAAAATTGAGAAAGAGAAACAAATGGTTTATTGTCATTTTCGTGCAATAACCCGGTTTTAAAAGAAAGAATGAGCCATGTTTTACCATGTTTTCAAATTCCATGCTCGATTCTATAAACATTTATCTCTCGAAAACTAAATGCTTTAAAAAATAACTCGGTCTCTATTTTTGATAATCATCGACTTATTTGTCAAAATCTTTCTCTCTCAATCAACAACCTATGTCATTGATTGAGAGGAGAATGATTTTAATTAAATTAAAAGTTATTTGGCATTCAATTGTTTTCAAAAGATATTCATGCATGTTTTATCAATGAGTTTAAAGTCTTAAATTCGATCCAGACGCTTAAAACGCTTTCATAATCAAGTCACAATTCCCCTTAAAAGCTTTCTAAATCAATAAGAGATCACAAATCTCAAATGATTTGATAATTGTGATCGGGGAGAATGTGTGATTTAAATTGGTTTAAACGATAATTCGATAGATGGTTTCATAAGGATGCACATGCTATCCTTCACACATGTGACAAACGATTTCAAATTTTCCATGCACATTTTGAGGGGGGAGCATCTATCTTAAAACCTATGATTTGAAGCGTGATCAACTTATCTCAATGTAGGTTCCTCTAGTATGTGCAAAACTCTTTTCAAATCTCGAGGCACATATTGAGGGGAGCAAACTTATGAAAACCTCATCCTTCACGGAAATGCCTTATCTTCTTGATTTGATCGGGGAAGTGATGTTGAGATATTTTAGAAAACGTAATCAAAGAAGTAAATTATTCCTCTTGCCTCCGTGTGCAAAACGATTTCAAACATTTGATGCACATGTTGAGGGGAGCACTTGTTCTAAAAATGTCAAAACAATTCGGTGCAAAATGTTTTTGATAATATATCACAAGTATCTCGGATTGATTTTCAAATGGTTTTCAATTGGTTCCATATGGAAGATGAACAATACCTAATAGATCGACCAACTTTACTTTATGTACGGTGATATAAGGATGATAAGGTTAAGTATTGGTTCCCATGATCCGCCGAACGGAGGGATCTACCAGGACGATTCACTAGTTAGTGTAGAGTTCTTAGGTATGATGATAAAAGGAGAAAATGAGATATGGGAAGAGTGTGGGTGAGTCCGAGCTAGTCTTGAAATAAACCCAACAAGGTTCTAGCTATGAAGTCTCGGTAAGCCTTTGAAGGGGTTGAAGAATTAAAAAGAATTGAATGAGAAAGGGTGAAAACAAATAGCCTCCATTTATTCAACCTTAGGGCGAAACCGAGTTCAATTCATATGCTACCGATGGTAACATCGGTATTGAAGACAAGACGTCATGGACCTAGTGACGACTACACTTCAACTTTCCAAACCACTCAAGTTCCTCTTAAAAGGACTTGTTTCATTCTCACGGGAACCGACATTATCTATCGACTTTCTCTTAGAGATTGTTGATATTGAAGAAGGAGACCTTCTCCCAGTCTCCCACACAGATCCAAATATGCACAAAATTGAGTCTAGAGCCTCGAGATCATCAATCAATCTCATTAGGACACTTTCAATGAAGACTCTCCGCTTCACACAATGTGGAAAGAGAGATTATATCTTGAGTCCCACGCATTATCCTTGTGGTATTGCCGAACATCCGAGTGATATGCATACATATTCACAATGAAGATGGAAAACCTTCTCGAGCCAACATCAAACAAGCTCCCGGTAGGTGGCATGTGAGATCTATTCATTAGATCAACCATGTGACAACCGAATGAGAAACAATGGGGCGATTCAAGTCTTGAATCAATCCCGGTTCAGTTATGGATTGACGGATACCTTTGAAAACCGGTCTTTGTGCTTAACAACTCTTTTCTTTAGCACATCGACCGTGTACTCATTTTTCAAACCAAAAGGTGTTTTTATGATTGATAATTGATTTTCAATAAAACCTTCGTTGTATTGCAAAACAATTTCTATTGAGCAATACACGATTGTTTTTCAAATCTCTTTTCATCAATCGATGGACTTAAAATTATTTGGTTCACTCACTCCGTGTTGTCTTCTATGAGATGTTCGGTTTGAGAACAATTAGAGCAATCGAAACCCCATCAAGGAAATTCTTCGAATTATACCGATCACAGGCGGTACATGTATCGATCAACGGGAACCGTGGGCGTGTACCTCAATTCAACGAAGTGATCAAATACACTTTCGATGCGCTTTATTGCTAATCACATGCGTGCGCCGACGCTTTCTGTTGATCGTAATGAAGCGGTCAATCCATAGCCGCATGCTCACTTAACACATTCAACTCAAAAGAAATCATGATTAGTGCATCAATGACTCGATATTTTCACTCCATGCTTCGCTTCTAGCGCCAATATCTTGAATCAACGAAAGCTTCGCTACTCGATGAGAAGATATCATGATCCGAGAATGTGAGCATGTCGGTCCTAAAGTCACAACATCACATAATTCTAACACCACAATGGATGTCTCGAGATTTTTTTATAGTCGATGATCTCAAAAGTCGGCTCATAATTATTATCACGTGGATCGTTAAAGACCTCCACTTGGAGTAACTAAACATGCAATATGAAGAATCAATGACTACGAGCTTAGGAGCAAAGTACTACATCAAGAATGCAAGAACAATTGTTAATGTAATATCTATTTGTATTCAATGTAATTTTGGTACATGATTGAGGTGACCTCCTTGGGGAGATTGTTAGGAATTAGAAATTCCGGTATTAAAGAGTCGGTCACCTCAAGCATATGTAATCGTTAGGAAGCTCGAGTCGTAGTTCTTTTAGTTAAGTAGTATTTAGTTAAGTAACACCGTGGAGGACTGGACGGGTCTTACCCACTCAGATGCCCGATCCACAGCCCGAGGTGTGGCGATTTATGTAAGACTATAAATACTCTCTACCTTCCAAGGTAGAGTTGGAGCTCATAATAATATCTTTCACTTTCTCTCACTAGGTTCCCTAAACCTCTAACTTTCTCTCTCTAGAAATTCATTCATACGCCACTTTGTGTTATGGTTTGATGTGTATGTGAAAACTAATATCTTACAACTTAAGTATGAAAAGGATCATCTTTGTTCAGCATGTTAACTGGGAAAAAGCAAGAAGTATGCCCTTAAACCCAAACCTACTAACTCTGTCACAGAAGTTCTTCATACAATTCACATGGACTTATGTGGACCCATGAGAGTGCAAAATATCTTTGAGAAGAAATATGTGTTAGTTGTGGTTGATGATTTCTCTAGATTCACCTGGGTAAAATTCTTAAAGACAAAGGATGAAACTCTAGACATCATCATCAAACTCATCAAACAGCTGCAGGTTCGTCTTAACAAAACGGTCTGAATCATCCGAACAGACAATGGAACGAAGTTTGTTAACAAACAACTTAGTGAGTTTTATGAAAGTATTGGAATCGGTCATCAAAGAAGTGTTCCTCAAATCCTCAATGAGCGGTGTAGTTGAAAGACTAAATCGAACTCTTGTGGAAGCCGCAAGGACAATGCTAATTTACTCAAAAGTTCCGTTGTTTTTCCGGGGTGAAGCTATCGCCACCGCATGCTACACCCAAAATCGATCCCTAATTCACACTTGCTCATGGAAAACTCCATATGAACTTGTACACAATAGAAAACCTAATCTTTCATTCCTTCGTGTGTTCGGTGCATTGTGTTATCCAACTAATGAGGCCAAGATTTAGGCAAACTTAATGCTAAAGGAGACATTGGAGTGTTTGTAGGATATGCACCAAATGTAAAAGGATACCGAATCTACAACAAGAGAACCCAAATATCATGGAAACAATTCACGTTACGTTTGATGAGTCGACCGGTCAAATGGCTCTGGACAATCCAGCCAGGGACCCGTACTTCAAAAGCAGTCCCATTGGTTTATCCCTTGTTCCATACTCTTCTCAAGAAACTCCATATGTACCTCCATCTAAAGATGATTTAAAGAAATTGTTTGATCCTATGTTTGATGAGCAAGATGAGCCAAGTGCTAATGAACCGCCGATTCCTACAACAGAGGTGCTCATATTCCTATGAATGAAGTCAATCCTTGGTCTCAATATCATTAAGCCAAGAAGCGCTGCTGCGATCACTCCATCTCATCGACAATTCATCAATCTTGAATGTACATCATGGAATCAAGCTTCGCATCAATGATGAAGACAATCCCTTTGCTACTCCACGAAGATGCTCCATTTGAAAACATATTTGCTCTGAATCTTCATCGAACCATCTTCTTCGTAAGACATCTACTCGCTACGCCGGTCCCAACAATCGCCACATGAACACCTCGTAAAATGGACTCATGATCATCCATTAGACAACATCGTTGGAAATCCTCTCGTCCATATCAACACGGAAACAACTTGCAACCGATGCCTTATGGTGCTTCTTCAACTCTGTACTCTCTAAGATCGAACCAAAAGATGTTAAAACCGCCATGAATGAAGATAGCGGTTCAATGCCATGCAAGAAGAAATTCATGAGTTTGATCGACTTGATGTATGGGAGTTAGTACCGCTCTAGATTGTGCTATGATTATTGCTCTAAAATGGATCTTCAAAGTGAAACTTGATGAGCATGGTGATGTGTTGAAGAACAAGGCTCGATTAGTTGCTAAAGGATACCGTCAAGAGGAGGGTATTGACTTTGAAGAATCTTTTGCTCTGTTGCTCGAATCGAGGCAATCGTAATCTTTTGGCTAATCTTGCTAGTAAGAACATGGTAGTCTATCAAATGGATGTAAAGACGGCATTTCGAGAGAGAGATCTTAAAGAAGTCGCTCACGTCGGCCAACCTAAAGGATTTGTGAATCAAGAGCATCCTTCTCACGTTTATCGTTTGAAGAAGGCTCTTTACGGTTAAAGCAAGCTCCAAGGGCATGGTATGATACACTATCAAAGTTTCTTCTATCTACCGGATTTAGCAAAGGAGCGATTGATCCAACATTGTTCACCGTGAAGTCAGCAAACATTTAATTCATGTTCAAATTTATGTTGATGATATCATTTTGCCTCGACCGACCCCAATGAGTGTGACCGTTTTCAAATGAAATGGGTTCAAAATTTCAAATGTCAATGATGGGACAAATGTCATTTTCTTGGGATTACAAATTTCACAAAGTCCGGAGGCATCTTCATAAATCAATCTAAATATGCAAATGAAATGTTAAAGAAATTTGGATTTGATTCAAGTGACCACATTGACACTCCCATGATTGAACGAACTAAACTAGATGAGGACCACTCAGGGATCATGGTAGACCAAACAAAATATCGTAGTATGATTGATCCTCGATGTACCTCACGCCTAGTAGACGGACATCTTGTTCATTGTATGCATGTGTGCTAGATACTGTGCTAAGCCTACTAAAAGGCACCTTGAAGCGATTAAACGGGTCTTTCGGTATCTCCAAGGATCCATCAATATGGGACTTTGGTACCAAGGACACCGGTATGTCACTAACGACCTATCTGATGCCGATCATACAGGATGTCAAGATACTCGTCAAGCACGTCCTGAGGTGCTCGCTTTTGGGTGATAAGGTTGTGAGTGGTCATTCAAAGAAGCAAATGAGTACTTCTATTTCTTCTACAGGCAGAATACATAGCCATGTCATCTTGTTGTGCTCAAATCCTTTGGATGAGATCTCAATTAACTGACTATGGCTTTGTATTCAACAAAATCCTCTCATCTCGCGATAATAAAAGTGCTATTGCTCTTTCATGCAATAACGCTCAACACTCAAGAGCTAAGCATATCGACATTCGACATCATTTCATCGTGGAACAAGTGGAAAAAGGTGTGGTGGAACTCTATTTTGTGAGGTCGTATACCGCTTAGCGAACATCTTCACCAAAGCTCTTCCAAGAGAACGTTTTGAGTTTATTCTTCCACGTCTTGGCTTGAAAAGCCTTCAACCGAAACACTCAAACGTCTTCGTGAGGACGACGAGGAGTAAAGGTCTATCTTCATCTATCTCTTGTATATATCTATTCGAAAAACAAAATACAAAATTATAAAACCTTCAAAAATCAAATAGAAAAATATAAAACTTTCAAATTCCACAAAAAAAAAAAAAAAAAAAAAAAAAAAAAAAAGTCGAAAAATCTTCAAAAATATTGTCAATTTGTCATGTTTTTCACAGTTCGATAATATCTACGGTCTTTGTCTTTGTCATTCGAGAGAATGACACGGACTTTAGATGTTGTTCGAATATTCATATTAAAAAATAAAAAATAAAATAAATAAATAAAAAATCAAAAATATTTTTGGGAGAAAGAGAAACAATGGTTTATTGTCATCTCGAGTGCGATAACTCGCTTTTTAAAGAAATAACGAGCCACACTTTATCATGTTTTCAAAATTCCATGCTCGATTCTATAAACATTTATCTACTTTGAAAACTAAGCGCTTTGAAAAATAACTAGTGCTCTATTTTGATAATCATCTCGACTTATTTGTCAAAATATCTATCTCTCAATCAACAACCTTTGTCATTGATTGAGGGGAGAATGATTTCAATTAAATTTAAAAGTTATTTGTCATTCAATTGTTTTCAAAAGATATCCATGCATGTTTAATCAATGGAGTTTAAAGTCTTTAAATCCGATCCTTATCGGTTAAAACGCTTTCATAATCAAGTCACAATTCTCCTTAAAGCTTTCAAAATCAATTTAAATCTACAAGAGATCACACATCTCAAAGGATTTGATAATTGTGATCGGGGAGAATTTGTGATTTAAATTGATTTAAACGATAATTCGGTAAATGGTTTTATAAGGATGTACAAGCTCTGCTTCCACATGTGCCAAACGATTTCAAATTTTCTATGCACATGTTGAGGGGAGCATCTATCTTAAACCACAATGATTTGAAACGTGATCATTTATCTCATGTACAGGTTCCTCTAGTATGTGCAAAACTCTTTTCAAACCTTGAGGCACATATTGAGGGGAGCAAATTATGAAAACCTCATCCTTCCCAAATGCTTTATCTACTTAATTTGATCGAAGTGATGTTGATATCTTTAGAAAATGGTAATCAAAGAAGTTAATTCTTCCTCTTGCCTCGTGTGCAAAACAATCTCAAACATTTGATGCACATGTTGAGGGGAGCACTTGTTCTAAAATTATCAAAAAATTCGGTACAAAATGCTTTGATAATATATCACAAGTATCCGGATTGATTTTCAAATGGTTTTCAATTGGTTAAAATGGCGATGAACAATACCAAATAGACCGACCAAATTTACTTTATGTACGGTGATATAAGGATGATAAGGTTAGGTATTTGTTCCCATGATCCGCCTGAGCCGGAGGGATCTACCGAGGACAATCCACTAGTTAGTGTAGAAGTCCTTAGGTATGATGATAAAAGGAGAAAATGAGATATGGGAAGAGTGCGGATCGAGATGAGGCGAGTCTTGGAACAAACCCAACAAGGTTCTTGCTATGAAGTCTCGGTAAGCAATCAAGGGTTGAAGAATGAAAAGAATTGAATGAGAAAAGGGTGAAAAGAAATAGCCCTCCATTTTTTCAACCATAGGGCGTAAACTGGTACAATTCACATGCTCTTGATGGTAACATTGGTATTGAAGACAAGACGTCATGGACCCAGTGGCGCCTCGCACTACAACTTCCCAAACCACTCAAGTTCCTCTTATAAGGGCTTGTTTCATTCTCATGGGAACCTACATGATCTATCGACTTTCTCTTAGAGATTGTTGATATTGAAGAAGGAAACCTCTCCTAGTCTCCGCACAGGGATCCAAATATGCACATATTGAGTCTAGAGCCACGAGATCATCCACAATATCTCATTAGGACACTATTCTTGAAGACTTGCTTGCTTCACACAATGTGGAAAGTAAGAATATATATTAAGAGTCCCACGCATTATCTTTGTGGTATTGCGAACATCCGAGTGATATGCAAACATACTCACAATGAAGATGGAAAGCCTTGGAGCCAACATCAAACAAGCTCTGGTGGGTGGAATGTGAGATCTATCAAATAGATCAACCATGTGACAACCGAATGTAAACAATGGGGCGATTCAATCTTTTGAATCAATCTCGTTCAGTTATGGATTGACGGATACCTTTGAAAAACCGGTCATTGTGCTTAAAAACTCTTTTCTTTAGCACATTGACCGTGTTCGAATATTTCAAATCAAAAGGTGTTTTATGATTGATAATTGATTTTCATTAAAACCTTCGTTGTATTGCAAAAACAATTTCTATTGAGCAATACGATTGTTTTTCAAATATTTTTTCATCAATCGGTGAATTTCTATTCACGTTCACTCACTCCGTGTTGTCTTCTTTGAGGCGTTCCGGTTTGAGAACAACTAGAGCAACTCTGAAACCTCGTCAAGGAAATTCTTGAATTATACCGATCACGTGCGGTGATTGTCTTGATCAACGGGAACCGCGGGCGTGTACCTTAATTCAACGAAGTGATCAAAGACACTTTCATGCGATTTATTGCTAACTCGTTGTATGCGTGTGTCGTCCCACGTTTGCGGTGATCGTAATGAAGCGGTCAATCCATAGCCGCATGCTCACTTAACACATTCATCTCAATAGAAATCATGATTAGTGCATCAATGACTATGATATTTTCACTCCATGCTTACGCTCACGCCAATATCATGAATCAACGAAAGCTTCCGCTACTCGATGAGAAGATATCATGATCCGAATGTGAGCATGTCGGTCAAAGTCACAACATCACATAATACCAACACCACAATGGATGTCTCGAGATTTTTGTTGGTGATGATCTCAAAAGTCGGCTTAAAATTATTATCACGTGGATCAAGAAAAGACCTCCACTTGGATTAACCAAACATGCTATGAGTGGAATCAATGACTACGAGCTTGAGCAAAGTACTACATCAAGAATGCAAGAACAATTGTTAATGTAATATCTGTTTGTATTCAATGTAATTTTAGTATATGTTTGAGGTGACCTCCTTAGAGGAGATTGTTAGGAATTAGAAATTTCGGGTATTAAAGAGTCGGTCACCTCAAGTATATGTAATCGTTAAAAGCTCGTAGTCGTAGTTCTTTGGGTTAGGTAGTATTTAGTTTAGTAACACCGTGGAGGACGAGACGGTCTTTACCCATTGATGCCCCGATCCACGGTTGTGTGGCGTTTTATTGTAAGACTATAAATACTATCTACCTTCAAGGTAGAGAGTTGGAGCTCATAATAAGATTTTTCTTTCTCTCACTAAAGTTCTCAAACCTCTAACTTTCTCTCTCTAAAACTTCTTGTTCGCCTACTTTGTGTCATGGTTTGATGTGTATGTGAAATCCAATATGCTACAGAAATACACGTAAAGTTCAAAACTTTTTGCCAAAAACAGATGTTTTAACACCTAAAAACTTTGAAAGTATAAGAATCTTGAATTGAAAAGTGTAAAAAATGAGTTTTTAAGCGTGTAAAAGTTTATGAAACGAGAGTTACGCGTAAGACCAAAAACAACTTCAAAAACAAAACCTTTTCACCCAACTAACCTGACGAATGATACCACTGTTAGGTTCCCATATTCATAACACAAGCATCCATAGAAGAAATAGAAAAGAAGAGATCGGATGAACAAATACACACACACGATATGAAATAAAGAAGAGTTATGCGTAAAGGTGAAATGTGTGAATTGAACAACCAACCCTCAAGTGAGGGTTTACAAGGATTATTTATAAGGCAAGGAGCTAGGGCAACACTACTAGCATCCTTCCCTTCTCATGGGCTTGGTCCAAGGCTCATGGGCCTTCTACAAGCCTTAGCTTAATAACAAACATAAAGGCCTAATTAAGCTAACTATTACATATTAATCACTAACACTTGTAATCTATTTTAGGAGTGATTCCAACAGTCTAAAATTTATGTTCATATAGGCACGATCGGTTTTAAAACATTAGCAAAGGAAGTAGATCACTTTTCATTAATGTTAGAGCCGTTTTCTAACATAGGCGCATCCATAGGAATAGAAATCCTCAGACTAGATCCCAAGAGTTCATTCACATTACTTGCAATAGTCGTATAAGGCATACCACCAATACCATCCTTTCCTTGTTGAATCCCACGAGTAGTTGGTTTCTCCACTTTAATAGTATCATCACTATTCCCGTCTACATGTTGAGAAGCTGAATACGCAAAATTATTACTCGACTTAGGTTGAACAAGCATAGTTGTATCCACTAGAGTGGACAAATTAACATCACCGTCATCATCAGTCCAATTGGCAATAATTGGACCCTTAATAGACACATTTGTAGAATCTATAGTGGTGTTAAAATACAACATACCTACATTACTTTCACTCAACAAACCAGGTTCAGTCACGCAAGGGTTATTAATAACAGGACCAGCAGATAACAAACCAATGTGAACATCCGTTAGCAGCATGTTCTAAATTTGGTAGGCACATAGTCCAATGACAGTAAAGGTGCAAGCTCTTCAAGTGTTAGTTCATTATCTTGTCACAACTCAATGAAAAGGATTGAGCTATTATGCAGCGGTGTGCGAGACCAATCATGGATGTGCCTTTTACAAATGCTCCAACGAAGACCAATGTTGTTAATACAAATAAGTCAGTAAAACATTTATTTATATTTTACGATCTTCTAATGTTTTATCGATAACAAACGAAATCATTTTAACAAAACAAATGAAATACGAAATGGTTTGAACTAATAGTTTCTAACACACTTACATTCTCACATAAAACACTAAAACAAGTATAAGTGATTTTATGATTTAGTATTATATATGTACAACAACTAGTCTTTACATATTTGGGTAAAATATACACATAACTAGTATGTAGTATATTGGGTAATATAAATGGGTAGAAACTTAAGTATCATAACCCATTGACCAAATACATTGAATGTAGTTGGGTACAACGCAAAGTCCATGACCCATATCCATGGAGCTTGACCCATAACCCATTGTATGACATCATGCTTATGTCATATATGGACAATATCCATAACCCATTGTATTGACCCATACCCATTTGACTATGTGCATTGCACTCATAAGATACATTGTATCTAGTAAAAGACCCATGGATCAACCCATAACCCATGACCCATGACCCATAACCAAAATACCCATGGGCGAAGGGAGTCCCCACGGATCCCTAGCTTTACGCTAGACGGATCCTTGTGGGAGGGATCCGTGATCCGGGAACAAGAGGCATTTTCTCTCTATAAATAGTGAGTCATTTCTTCATTGTTGCATACCCCTTTCTCACATACTTTCTCCTTGAGTTTAAAACTCTCAACCCCACTCAAAGTGATCTATGTTTGTATTTTTGTTTTTGTGTGATTCTCTGGGTTCCTCTTAAAGGCGAGATCACCACCTTTGAAGTCAAGCAAGCTCATGTCCATGAGTTGCCATATTTCCTCATCATCAAGACCATCAAGTCCTCTTGTTGATGATTCTTTTCTTCTTCTAAGAAGTGTAGTGTTGAAGACATTAGTGAAAGATGTCTCAAGTGTCAAGACGAAGACATTAGTGAAAGGTGTCGATCATCCGTATTGTAGGCATTAGTGAAGGGTGCCTAGAAGTCAAGTCACAAGACATTAGTAAAAGGTGTCTTGAAGATCTAGTTAAAGGTATTAGTGAAAGGTGCCTAAGATATACATTCGATATGGTGTGTTTCGATGTACAAGATAGATTAGTATTGGGTCAAAGGATATTGTTATCCTTGTTGACATTATAAGGAGTAGATCTCCTTTGGAGTTAGTTAATTGGTGTAGTGTTGGGTAGTAGTTCCTCCATTGTAATGGAACTCGGTACTTAGCCTAGTACCGGATAAAGGGTAGGCGACGTTGTGGTAGGTGAGGTTCACCTTGGTGTGAAAGAACCCGGTGGTTAGCCTAGTACCGGAAAAAGAGTAGGCAACGTTGTGAAGGTTTCTCCACCATAAGGAGTCGGTGTTGTGTAGTGATTACAAACTCTCGATTAGGTGACTCGGGGAGTGGAGTAGGGCAAGGAAGGTGTCCTTGTAGTCGAACCACTATAAATACTCGCGTTGTGGTTTTGTGCTTCTTACTCTTATCTTTTCATTACATACTTATACTTCTATATGTTTTTTATCAACATCCAACACACATCCAAATAGATTGACATAAGTCGATCTAAATAGTTTAAAATGAGTTTTAATTGGCAAAACTATTCAACCCCATCTAGTTTTCCACAATTGGCATCGAGCTTCGTTACCAAGTTTCTTGAAGTATATTGTACTTTAAAACTTGATACGATCCATGGTTAATTGAAAACTACAAAGAAGGTTTTTCATAAAACAAACATCATGTCTTTTAAAACTCTTTGTTTGGATGTTGATTAGATGACAACATTTTTCTTATTATTTATTTTTCATTTAATTGCACTAATCCTCTTTGTCATGTTGATTAGTCAAAGCTCATACCTACCAAGCCATAGGAATCGCTGGTAACAAGATTACCTTCCCAAGAAGGTATCTTAAACACAAAGGAGCTGGAATTGTCTCGACATTTGTTGTGTCATTTGTAAAGACATTCCTAAGTACATTAGAGGTATGACTTTCTACTTATCTCTAAATGACATTAGCTTGATAATTAAGTATGCCTACATAGGTATTTATATGATTATCTTTTGTGCATATATATGCATTACATGAATCTTCATTAGAGAGCCTTTCTCACATACATGTTATTTTTTTTCGTTTAAAGTCGTTGTATATAAAACTTGTGTTTTATTTCACTTAATCCAAAAATCATATCTTTCTAATAATAAAACAAAACACAAATCTCAAAATTCCTCCTTCCCCATAAATAAACCATCCGTCGCCCACTTTATCAAATCTCCACTTTTTCAAATCTTCCATTTTCAAAAATTACCTCTCATTCAAAACTTCATCTTCCTCTCATCTCATCTCATCTCAAACCAAAACAAGAAGGTTCGTCATCAACATGGTTTACATCGCCCTCGTGCTCATCCCCTTAACACTCATCGCTCTTGTGTTCCCTATGATGAAGTTCACATACGGAAACATATACTTTGTGTTGTTAATCTACATTGGGGTTATATACCCAATCCTTTGTATCATTCTTAGCATTGAAATGAAATATTATTAATAGTCTAGTTTATCTAGGTTATTATTATCATAACGCGTTTTTCATTTCTTTTGATTTATATCTTTCGTATTATTTCGTGATACATTAGAAACCGTGAATGCATGCTAAAAGAAAATGTAGGCTAAAACACATATCTTGGTATAAAACTATTAAACTTATGTTTTTATCAAAATCTGCCTACATTACTAGATCCACGGATCCCGGCAAGTATACTAACCGATCCCTTATAAAGGAACCATGGAAACCGTCCTTCGGATAATGATTTTTCCATGCAAAATAAAACCACTTTCTTCCTAAAAGAAATATTCTACTAGAATGACAAACATTAAGTTAGTTAAATGTCATTGTTAATAAACATCTTGTAAAAACGTTAGGTAATCATTGCTTTACACGTAATACGTCACATCCTATTAACTTGTCTTTTCTATAGGTTTCATATGTCGCATGAATATGAGTTTGATTTTTCACTCACTAGCGTCTACACTCCTAACATCTCCCTTGAGCCCAACACACACGCAATCATGTCGTGGGTTCAATAATCTCGAAAACCGCACTTCCACGAAGGACGTATTGTAGACATCTCTCTACAATTCGAAGAAGGTATCAATACATCCTTCCGAACCATAGGATTGGAATGTCTTCTCGAAATTAACAAGAAAATATGTCCAAGGTTTGTATTGGAATCCTTCCGTCAAGTCGAACTCGTTCATAACGAGGATCGTTCTCCATCTCTTTGGTTTTGGATCAAAAACCAAAAGTTTGTTTTAACCCTTGGGCAATTTGCTCAAATTCTCCGAATTCCAAATCATGGACAATGTGCCTTCACCGAAGATTGGTCTCTTGATTCTCTCTTCAACTTTCGTGAAGAAAATACCCTATGACAATTAATGTTTCAAAATAGTTTTGGTATTTTGGTACAGTATTTGTTTATATGGTTTGCTTAAAATAAGCTTGTTCATATGTTGTTATTTGTGCGTATTGTAGGTGATGCAAGTTTGACATTCGAAAGTCAAACTTTCATTTAGCATTTCAATTTGATTGTGGCAAGTAAAACTGCATTTTCAGTTTACTTTAGTTAGTCAATACTTGAAAATGGTGAATGGCTATTTTGTAGGTAGTATTTGCATTTTGACTATGTAAAGTCAAAATTGCAAAACCATTACTCAAATATTTGACTTTTTAAAGTCAAAATTACAAAACCATTACTCAATATTTGTTTTGGAGTTTATTGTTAATTTGATATGTTTTAGAAGTTTGACTTAACAAAGTCAAACTTCTAATACATTTTTTGTGTTGTTTAATCTTCAACTAAGTTGTAGTATACGTAACTTGGCAACTTGAGGGACCAATTGTGTATTTTACGTTGATTATTGGGCGGGAGTTTTAAGTATGACAACGACAACCAAGACAAATTCGTGGGACCGAGTGTGAAAAAAATCACTATTAGACCCTTGACCGCCTCTTCACGGAGACGCTATTAACTAGTACACACCAAACGATAAACCCATCTACCACTTTTTCCACACACAAACATTTTCCAATGGAAGATTTCCCATTTGAATGAACTCATGGAGGTTGTTGGTTCATCAAACTTGAATGATCGTATGGGTGTGTGGTTTGAACAAGAGGTCGCACAAGAAGGGATTCTCGAAAAAGCTAGTTCTTCGAAGCTTGATCATCGTAAGAGAGGAATCATGAGCGTAGGAGTCGATCAAGAGAATGAAGCTCGGGACCTCGGGGAATTGCGCTTGTGATTTGCTCGTTTTTGTACAATAGATATTTTTCGAAGAAATACAAAGGAATGTATTTCCCGGGTCGTTCTCCCAACGAGGGATAAATGGAGATTTCAACTCACGTCGCATGATTCGAGATTTGAATGGGAAAAAAGATATTTTTAGTGATTTCTAAACTACGAGGCCAGGAATAATAAAGGAAAGCAATTAAAACTACAGAATCTAAAATGCAAACAAGTGAATACGACTAATTATGCAAATTTAAACTAAAAACGCGAATAACGTATTTATAAAAACGTAATTAAAATGCAAACTATTCTAATTTAACCCATAAAAATGAACTACTATTTTTCTAAAGCTAAGAATGTTATCTGAAATTTATTTTAAATTTAAAACTAATTTTTTTGGTTTTTCTTGATTTATTTTGAATTAAAAACTAATTTTAAACATTTAAAATAGAGCTAAAATGCTAAAAATTAGGAAAACATGCAAGAAAATTACAAAACTATTTTTCAAAAATCTTAAATAACTAAAAAGAATTTTCAAAACTTGAATTACATTTTTCTGACCTTTTCTCTATTTATTATGAATTTAAAACTATTTAAAACTAATTAAATTCCTAGAAAATACTATTTAATCTATGAAAAATCTGGAAAAATACTTTTTATGACTTTTTGAATATTATAAACCTAATAAAATTGAAATTGCACTTTTCTGAACATTTTCTGAATTATTTGGATTAAAAGCTAATTAAAAAGACTTAAAAATGAATTTAAATGCAGAAAAATAGCAAAACAGCATGGAAAAATATGAAAAATTCCAGAAAAGTCTAAAATTATACTGAGAAACTAGGAAAATTAACAGAAACTACTTATGAAAATAGGAAGGGCAATTTGGGTACTAACTGATGGGATAAGCCTAGTGGAAATAAGCTACAAGCTACTAAAAGGAAACCTACAAGCTAAACGAGGCTACATAAAGCTAAAATGAGTTCTAACTATTAAAACCAACCTATAGCAACAAACAATGATCAAATTAGCACTGGATTCAATCAAATAAGCACAAGATCAGATTTAAGCATTCAATTGCCAAATAGTCTCAAAGGCCTACTTTAAGCTCAAATTTAACTAACTTAGTAAAATCCTAAAAATAAAATAAAATTATCTAGTAAGAGGCAACCAACCATAGTGCTTAAATTCTAAGTTTCAACTTAAAAGGACTAAAGATGTAGAAATTAAAAATCAAAAATAAAAAAGGATTAGGACACTAGTTATCTCAGCAAATGTGCAGAATAAGTGATGATGCAGGCTCAAATAGTTACTCAAAAAGCTCCTAATTAACTTCTTAAAGGCACACAGATTAATATTACACTAAGAGCTACTTAAGGAACAAAAACAAAGCATCAAGGATAGCTAAGTAAATAGATAAAGGGCTAAAAGTAGAACTGATACGGGACAGAAAAGTAGTTGCAAGCTTGAAATCTAAACTAAGCTATCAAACTAAAATTAGCTAAGGCAACTAAATCTACACTATAAGCTTCTAAGGAAACCAAACATCTAGCAACAATTTTGACTAATATGAGCAAGAGATCATTTATGAATCACTTATCCGACAAACAAACGTAGTGCAGGGAGATCGTCTCATATCCACCCACTTCAAGCTACTAGAAACATAAGCTCTGATTTTTTTTTGATTTTTTCTCTTTTGGGATAAGTTAGAACAGCTACTAAAAATACTATTTATGATTTTTATTACAAATGAAAATGGCTTAAAAAGCTTAGAGAGATTTGACAAAAGCAGATTAAGGACTGATTGACAGAATTAAGAAAAACTTGAAAAATGCATTTTATTTTATACTCACTACACTTACAACTATGATGACAAAAGTTCTGAAAACAGTTAAGAAACCTGATGAGACAAATTTGACTTAATCAAAACTATTAAAACACCTTAAATGTTATAAATCCAAACACCCTTTAGATGGCCAAATAACAAACCGCTTGTGAGAACTTGATGAGAATCTAACTAAAAGCGAAATAAAATCATCATTTTGACTAACTAAAACCAGAAATTAACTTGAAACTAAATGACTTTTAGATTTGACTATATTTGCTCCAATGAGAGGCTTTCATTTGTCCACTGTGGCGATCCAAGAGTGTCACACTCTGACACGTTGTCAGAGGCCTTCTAGAAGTCACTTTAGTACGGGTAAAAGTTGGGGGATTCAGGGTAAATTGGTGATGGAAGGTAAAAACTAGTTCTGGGTTTTTATCCTGTATTTGGCGCGCTTGGTCTTTGGGGTGGGTTTTAATATATTAGTTTGACTATTTGGGGTAAAATCTTTTGACCTTGGGTAGTAAAGTTTGACCGTGGGTGGGTAAAAACAGGTGGTTAACGGGTAGGATTATTTTAGAATTGGGCTAGGGGTAGTGTTGGGCTTGGTATTTTTAACATTAGAATAGGTAAAACTAGGATAGTTTAGGTTTTAAGGTTAAGGTTTTAGGGTAGTTTTGTAAAATGGTAAATTGAAAGGATCACTAATGTAATTTGTGAAAGGTAAAGTGTGAAAGGTGAAATGGGTAAATGAAAGGTAAAATGTGAAATCTCCTCGAACATGATCCGAACTCCAGAACCTGCAGATTGAGCTTTTAAGGTCCAAAACCCATAAAATAGCATCCCGACCTCGGCTTTTGCTTTCTTCTCTCTCTCGTGCTTGGTTTTCTTGGTTTTGGCTTTCTTTTGCCTGCTTTGTCATATCCGCATTCTGCATGCATAAACTCAAGAAACACGCAAATATTAGGCATAAACGGCTCTTCTTGTTAATTTTGGGTCTATTTTGGTAAAGAATGTATTTTAGCACATACCGCCTAGAGTCGGCATAATGAATCCACACCTATACCACACGAACACGAACTGTTAAGACACGAACTCATAAGGTCGAACACGAACACGACACGATAACAAATCGTGTCATTTTTTTCGAACACGAACACGACACGAACATTAACAGGTTACACGACACGAACCTGTTAAGGGACCTGTTAACAAAAATACTAAACTTATAGGAGTAACCAGATGCACCCTTATGGTGACTGTGACACGCACATCAGACAGCAACAAACACCCTTGTCTTGCTTCTTTTTCCCAGTCGAGACTAAACCAAATGCACCCTAACTAGGTTCAGTCATATAGCAAGAACTGAACACCTCCACGGGCCGTTATAGCAAGAACAGATGCACCCTTATGGGTGATCGTGACACGCACAATGCATAACAACAAACACCCTCTTGGTGACCCAACAATGAAAAGCAAACGCTCGTGATAATTTAAGACCAACAATTTTATTCATGTTTTTCTTTGCAAAATATAGTTTCCATTCGTTTAGACCCTAACCCAAACCAAAAATATGTATACGTGACTCGATGAGTCACGGGTCAACTCACACCGAGTCACCAACAAGTCAAAACTCGTTTTCTCACCTTTTCTTTGCCCGATCTACTGTACTAAACAAAATAATAAAGAGGGTGGCGTGGTGATGGTTTAGGTGGCGGTGATGATGGTTGGTAGCGCGTGGTAGGTAGAAATGATGAGGAAGATGTGGTGAGTGTTTTGGTGGTGGTGGTGTAATTAGACGATGTGGCGGTGGTGGTGTTTGGTGTTGTTGTCGATAGCGGTTCAAAGAGGAGGAGGAGAGTTAAGTTTTACGGTTTGATGGAAATGGTAAAAGTGGTGTTTGTGTGAACATATATATATATATATATATATATATATATATATATATATATATATATATATATATATATATATATAACCTCTTAATGTGTCTCTTAATGTGTCTAAGCAGTCCGGACCTGTTAAGACACGAAACTCGTTATTTTATTCGTGTCTTAATAGGTCCGGACCTATTAAGACACAAAACTGTTATGTCGAACACGAAACCCGTAAGAGCGGTGTCGGTCGTGTCGTGTTAACAAGTCCGTGTCGGAAATTGCCGCTCTAATACCGACTTGACGTGTGGATGCGCCGACAAAATCCGAATGAGGCACACACACCAACTTGTTCAACTCATACTGATTGTTGGTCAAACCGATGAAGCTATTCGTTTCAATCAAGATTTTGTTAAGAAAATGGCTGAACATAATGATGAATTTTGGGTTTTCCATGGGTGTAGATAAAGGTGGTCTTTGGGTGCTAGTTTTGGAAATATAGGTTGGTAAAAGGGTATGTAAATTGGATCTTTTGTTTAGTTGTTGGTCTTGGTTTGATGTAGTTGTTTATGATCTTTAACAGACTATATTAATGAGAAAATATCATCTTGGTTATTTTGTTTAACTGTTCTTGTATTGTGATATTGGGTGTATTTTAGTCTAATTAGTATCAACAAAACCAAACATCCTCTTGTATCAAGAAACCAAACAACCCCTTTATCAAGAAACATTAATCAAGAAAACCAAACACACCTTGTATCAAAGAAAAGCAAAGGCAATGGTTTAAAAATATGTTGAAAATGCAAATACTTTAGCACTAAATCATAATGTATCACCAAACATCCCCTTGTATCGCTTAAACTAAAACGACCCCTTGTATCGGCAAAAGTTGTTACACAAAACCAAACACCCCATGTCAGTAAGAAAATCGAGAGGCGATGGTTTAAAAATATGGGTTGAAAATGCAAATGCTTTAGCAAAGAAACAATAATGTATTGACAATGGTGTATTGTAACATCTTGAATTTTGACTTACCCAAGTCAAAAAACTTATGAAAGGCAATAAATTATAACTTACTATTGTGGTATGACTTGGGTAAGTCAAACCTATTAAGAAATGCAAAAGCGATTTCAAGCAGATACAATGCACAACCCGTAATATATTGGATTTCATAAACACATCACATATATATAATATGGGCGATACTATGGGTTTTTAGAGAGAAAGTGGAAGAGTTTAGGAACTTAGTGAGACAAAGAAAATGATATTATGAGCTCAACCCTCACCTTGGGAGGTGGGGTATTTATAGTTCTTACAAGACACGCCTCCACAGTGTGGATCGTGCATCAGATGGGTAAAGACCCGTCCGTCCTTCACGGTGTTACTTAACTAACTACTTATTAACATAACTTGACTACGATTACGAGCTTAACGAATACATATACTTGAGGTGACCGACTCTTTAACTAATGGATTTTCTAAATCCTAACAATCTCCCCAAGGAGGTCACCTCAATTTGCATTGAATACAAGCAGATATTACATTTTAATTGTTCTTGGATTCTTGATTAAGTTCTTTGCTCTGTAGTCCGTAGCCTTTGATTCTTCATGTTCCGCATGTTTTGTTTACTCAAGTGGAGGTCTTTAACAGATCCACGTGATGATGAGTGTTGAGCCAGCTTTGAGATCATCTGCCTCCATAAATCTCTGACTCATCATTTGTAGTGTTACCATCATGTGACATTGTGACTTTTGGACCGACATGCTCACATTATGGATCATGATTTCTTCTCATCAGAGTTGTGGAAGCTTTTGTTGATTCATGATATTTGCGCAGCCGAGTAGCGAAGCATGGAGTGAAAATATCGATCGTTGATGCACTTATCATGATTTCTTGTGATGTGTGAGCATGCGGTTATGGATTGACGCCTCGCTTACGATCATTGCAATCGTCGTGTTCCCGCACAACGATTAGCAATAAAAGCGCACGAAGTGTCTTTGATCACTTTCGTTGAATTGAGGTACAAAGCCCACGGTTCCCGGTTGATCAAGACAAGTCCGCCTGTGATCGGGTATAATTCCTAAGAATCTCTCGACAGGTTTCGCACCGCCTAGTCGTTTCTCAAACCGAACGTCTCAAAGAAGACAACACGAGTGAGTGAACCGACAAATTGAGGTTTCTTGATTGAAGAAAATGATTTGAAACAATCGTATTGCTTAATATAAAGTGTTTTGCAATACAACGAAGGTTTTAATAAAAATCAATTATCAATCATAAATACCTTTTATTTTGTAATATTAATACATAGTCGATGTGCTAGAGAAAAGAATTTTTGAGCACAAAGACTAGTTTTTCAAAGGTATCCGTCAATCCATTTCCTGGACCAAGGTTGATTCAAGGTGTGAATCGCCCCATCGTTTCTGTCCAGTTGTCACATGCTTGATCTATTGGATAGATCTCACATGCCACATACCAAAAGCTTGTTTGATGTTGGCTCTAGAAGGTTTTCCATCTTCATTGTGAATATGTGAACATATCACTCAGATGTTCTGGCAATACCACAAGGATAATGCGTAGGACTCTAAAGATATATTCTCACTTTCCACAATGTGTGAAACAACGAGTCTTCATTGATTGTGTCCTAGTGAGATTTATTGATGATCTCTTGGCTCTAGACTCAATAGTGCACATTTGGTTCCTATGCCGGAGACTAGGGAGAGGGTCTCCGTTTTTCAATATCAACAATCTCTAAGAGAAAGTTGTTAGATAATGTAGGTTCCCCGTGAGAATGAAACAAGTCCTTTTAAGAGGAACTTGAGTAGCTTGGGAAGTTGTAGTGCGGTCGTCATCATGGCCCATGACGTCTTGTCTTCAATACCGGTGTTACCTTGGTAACCACTGTAATATATGAATTGAACCCGGTTTACGCCTAAGGTTGAAATAATGGAGGCTATTTCTTTCACCCATTTCTCATTCATTTCTTTTTCATTCTTCAACCCCTTCAATGCTTACCAAAATTTCTTAACTAGAACCTTGTTGGGTTTGTTCCAGTTCTAGCTCTATCTCATCCGCACTCTTCCCATTTCTCACTTTTCTCCTTTTTTTTCAACATACCTAAGGACTTCTACACTATCTAGTGGATTGTCCACGGTAGATCCTCACTGACTCTGGCGGGATCGTGGGAACGAATACCTAGCCTAACCATCCTTATATCTCCATGCATAAAGTAAATTTGGTCGGACTGTGTATTCTTTCATCATCAATCAAATCATAGCCACAGGATCAATTTCATGAGGTGTTTGCTCCAATGAGAGGCTTTCATTTGTCCACTGTGGCGATCCAAGAGTGTCACACTCTGACACGTTGTCAGAGGCCTTCTAGAAGTCACTTTAGTACGGGTAAAAGTTGGGGGTTTCAGGGTAAATTGGTGATGGAAGGTAAACAGTAGTTCTGGGTTTTTATCCTTTATTTGGCGCGCTTGGTCTTTGGGGTGGGTTTTTATATATTAGTTTGACTATTTGGGGTAAAGAGTTTAGTTGACTGGTTTCTTTTGACCTTGGGTAGTAAAGTTTGACCGTGGGTGGGTAAAAACAAGTGGTTAACGGGTAGGATTATTTTATGGACTTGGTATTTTTAACATTAGAATAGGTAAAACTAGGATAGTTTAGGTTTTTAAGGTTAAGGTTTTAGGGTAGTTTTTGTAAAAATGGTAAAGTGAAAGGATCACTAATGTAATTTGTAAAAGTTAAGGGGTGCGAAGGTGAAGTGGGTAAATGAAAGGTAAAAATGTGAAATCTCCCCGAACATGATACAGAACTCCGTAAACTACAGATTTGAGCTTTTAAGGTCCAAAACCCATAAAATAGCATCCCCGGCCTCGGCTTTTGCTTTCTTGTCTCTCTCGTGCTCGGTTTTCTTTGGTTTTGGCTTTCTTTTGTCTGTTTTTTCATATCCGTACCTGCACATGCTTAAACTCAAGAAACATGCAAATATTAGGCATAAACGGCCCTTTCTTGTTTATTTTGGGTCTATTTTGGTAAAGAAATGGTATGTGTTTTAGCACATACCAGCTTGACCGCTGGATCTGTTGACAAAATCCAATTGAGGCACACACACCAACTTGTTCAACTCATATGATTGTTGGTCAAACCGTGAAGCTATTCGTTTCAACCAAGATTTTGTTAAGAAAATGGCTGAACATAATGCCTGAATTTTGGGTTTTCCATGGGTGTAGATAAAGGTGGTCTTTTGGGTGCTAGTTTTGGAAATATAGGTTGGTAAAAAGGGTATGTATTTAGTTGTTGGTCTTGGTTTGATGTAGTTGTTTATGATCTTTAACAGACTATATTAATGATAAAATATCATCTTGGTTTTGTGTTGTTTAATCTGTTTTTCTATTGTGATATTGGGTGTATTCTAATCTAATTAGTATCAGCAAAACCAAACAGCCCCTTTTATCAGCAAAACCAAACACCCCTTGTATCAGCAAAAGCAAAGTCAATGGTTTAAAAATATGTGTTGAAAATGCAAATACTTTAGCACTAAATCATAATGTATCACCAAACATCCCTTTGTATCAGTTAAACCAAACAACCCTTTTATCGGCAAAAGTTGTTACAAAGAAACCAAACACCCCGTATCAACAAAATCGAGGCGGTGGTTTAAAAATATGGGTTGAAAATGCAAGCGCTTTAGCGATAAACAATAATGTATTGACAATGGTGTATTGTAACATCTTGAATTTTGACTTACCCAGTCAAACAAACTTATGAAAGGCAACAAATTGTAACTTACTATTGTGGTATGACTTGGGTAAGTCAAACCTATTAAGAAATGCAAAAGCGATTTCATGCGGATACAATGCACAACCAAACATAATTACTTAAATAAAAACCCAATTTTTTATTCATCGATTTCATGTTCTCAAGAACTACAAATGTTTACTATCATCTAAACATACACTTAGCTAGATCCACAACTCTCCCTATCATCCTTTTCCTTCTTTTCCTTAATATATTTAAACAAAATTTCAAGATTTGTAATCCTTTATCCCAAATCGTTAACCTTTGGTAACACGATGTAGCCTCATCCTTCTCCTTCTTAACACCCAAACCCTTTTCATTTGGGCAGTCTGCTTTCCTCAACGAACTCAACAAAGCCTTCCCCATATCGTTTTGTGCCATTATTATTATTATTATTATTATTATTATTATTATTATTATTATTATTATTATTATTATTATTATTATTATTATTATTATTATTATTATTTGCTTTGGGTAGAATGTGTGTTGATTGTATTTTAGGGTTCAATTTTGGTCGTTGCCGATACAAATATGGTTGAAGGTTGGGTTACGTTTTAACTATGTTGGGTCAAAAATGTGAATGGTCTATTATACCCTCGAAGGAAATCCAGAAAATTAAAGTTGACAAGCGTATGACCAAGTTGAGGGACCAACGTTGTATTTTAGTCTTATAATAATTAACTTTTGTTTTTTACATTGATAAGTTACATATACACACATGCAAAATTACTTAACCAAAAAATTAAAGTTTGTTACAACTTATATTGCCTTGATAGTGTTTAATTTGCACGATAAATTTGACACTCTCAATAGACTAGACACTTGTAAATAGACAGCTTATACACTTCTGTAAACAACAAAACTAAGGAAATTTCGGGTATGACCTTCTTGAAGAAGAGTTGTACTGGAGGGCTAAACTAAGGAACCGTGGTGTATGGCTAGTGATAACATATATCATTGTTGCCATTTGTGAATTAAAGGGTGTCAAGATCTAATTATTCATCTTGAGTCAAGAAACGTAGTTCTTTACAAGATTCGTTAGAGGGTAAGTTCATGACATATACTGGATCAACTAGACGTATATTACATGTGTACTTGACAAAAGTTGTTATACAACTGTGGTTCACAGCTAAATCTCAGATATAATTTTTTTCCCTTTAAGCATATAAGAAGCTAAAATTAGAATGTGACAAAAGTTGACATCCACTCATGTTACTTTCAACACCTCAATCGATATACTATATTGCACTTACTTCTACTAATAGCATTGACCCCCAAAAGAGTATTAGAATATTTGTCGCATGCTTTGAGTTCAAAGATTTCTTTTGACTATGATCTTGATAACGAGGGTGAAGATTCGCTTCGATAGTTTAACCAAGACAGAAGTACTCTTCCATCTTACTGTCTAATTAAGTGTTTTATGTTTGAATATTATATTAAAGTATCATTTAAGTTTAATAATTGAAACAGATCGGAGACTATTTTATTTAAGTTATAGAGGTATATCTAGGGTGTGATTTTCGTACGACCTGCGATAAATCGCATAACGAACCCAACACAGTTAAACAGGGTTTGGGTTGTGGATAAATAGGTTTGGGTCAAAACGGTCAATCCGTCTAACCCGTTTAATAAACGGGTCGTGTTTGGGTTGAGTAAATATTAAACAGGTCAACCCGTGAACCCGTTTAAGTATATAAGATCTTAAAAATAAAATATATAACCTGGTTTTTATGTTGGATGTGGATTAAATGTATTTTGTTATTTACTTAGTATATGAGTGAATTATAATTTTATACCTTAGATATCATGAAACTTGACTCTTGTAATTCAAAAAAATGTCGCATAGATGTTTGTATGTTATTCTTATCATATTTTAGATCCTTATATCATTTTTTGCGTTTAAACTAGTTAAATCGACAAACCACCAACTTTATTCACCGCTTGACCTATTTACTTAAATGGGTTAAACGGTCATGAATGGGTTACACGTGTTATCAGTCCGGGTTAGGGTTGAATTTTGACACGATTAATAAATGGGTCATGTTTGGGTAAAGGCTATACTAACCCGCCAACATGTCGAACCGAATGCGTTTAACTTAACACGACTGATTCACCCCAGGTATATCATCTAACAATTTGAAAAGAGAATAAGATACCATAAAACAAACACATCAACATCAACAATATTTCTCACTACTAACTATTTTAAAGTAGAGGTTAATGTCATGTATATAGAATGTACTTTCTTATTTATTACATATATAAAGAGGTTTTGAAGAGAGTATCTACATACATACCATGTGCCATGGTTGCATGCATCATTTAATCATTTGTTTTAAATCAATATAAAAGTTTAAATTAATTAAACTATATATAAAAAGTTAATAAAATAAGAATATGAATACTTTTATGTGGTGACACATGCATAAACTTGATTGGGTTCATTAATAATATTCTCGTGATTTTCTCATCCTTAATTTTGGTTTGGAATCTCTCATATATTTTGCGGTTCCAAATCACAAATTTTAATTATTAGTGCATGTAAATTAGTTTTTGTTCAGTAAATATCCGGTTATCTAAGTGGCGATTATAAACATTAATCTAAAACAAAAAAAAGTTATATATCTTATTGATTCTTTTCTTTTTTTTTAAAAAAAAAAAAGTGAGCTAAAGTAAAAGCAAAAGTTAATAATGCTGAATGTTAATATATGTGGAATAAAAAAACAAAAGAGAGAGAATACATATTCTTATCTTGTAGACACAACTATGAATTTTTAGCTTTGTGCTAGCTTAATTAACATATATGATAATTTGAAATGAGTAAAATGACTAAATTAAAATTAAAATTTTAAAGGCATATAGCTAAAATGTACCCAATGGTTCAAATTTGTATCAGCTTATAACCATTTCCATCGTTTAACTAAAAATAAATTAAGCTCTTATGGTGGATATTTGTAATCATTGTTCTTTTATAAAATTTGCTTCCTCAACGAACTTTTTGTTGGAGTGTTTTTATTTGTTCGTAGTTGTTTTCTTCTCAGAGAGATTTGAATTAGAAAATGGATTAAGCGATCAAATTATGAAAATCACAGTTGAGAGAGATCCTTGTTTCGTGGTAATATAATTAATTGATATGAAAAAAAGCATTTCGAAGATCCACTCACTAATACTCTTACATAATTTAATTAATTGTGAACTTGGAAAATTAATCGCTGACAAATTTACAAAATCAAGCTTTTAATTAACTGATTAATAAGAGGCTAAACACATACATATACACTTTATCAAGCATAACAACAAAAGATGATGTGATATTCGATCTACTCGCGTGGCTTAAGCCTTGTCAACTCATGACTCAAAATCATAAATTTTTTAAACAATTACACGTTTGGTCCCTGTGGTTTGCACTGATTTCATGTTTAGTCCCTAAGTCGTTTTAATTACACCAGAGAAAACTATTTTTTAAAACCTTGCACTAATTTAGTCCCTATTTTGGATAGACCGTTAGTTTCTCCGTTAAGTGTTTGCACCGTTAATCCCTCCGTTAATAACTTTTGCACCGTTAGTCCTATTTTTTAAATAATAGTTTTCATGATTAGTCCCTCCGTTAATAGTAGTTTTTTTACGTCTTTTCCGTTTTGTCCATTTCCCCATTTTTACGTTTTAAATCTGCTTTTTACATTTTATCATTTTAAATCTATTTTATATGTTTTCGTCCTTTTTACGCTTTTGTCCGGTTTAATCCATTTTTGTCTTTTTTTTCCGTTTGACCTTTTTTTTTTTTTTTTTTTTTTTTTTTTGTCCGTTTTATCCGTTTTCGTTTTTATCCGTTTTCGCCAATTTTCTTTAATCGTTCTTATCCGTTTCATTCGTTTTTATCCGTTTTCACATTTTTTTTCGTTTTATATGTTTTCGTCCGTTTTTACGTTTTGTCCGTTTTATCGGTTTTAGTTCTTTTTACGTTTTCATCCGTTTTTTTTACGTTTTTCTCTGTTTTTATCCGTTTGTTATCCGTTTTTACGTTTGTTATCCGTTTTCACCCCTTTTTTTAAACATTTTCATCCATTTTTTTACGTTTTCATTTGTTTTTTAAGTTTTTATCCGTTTTCGTATGATTTATATGTTTACGGCCATTTTTGCGGTTTTTTTCGTTTTTTATTTGTGTTCGTTCGTTTTATATGTTTTAATCTTTTTTTTCGCTTTTTCTCTGTTTTTATCGTTTTCTTCTTTTACTTTTTACGTTTTTTATGCTTTTATCCATTTTAGGTAGTTTTAGCCCCATTTTATGTTTTCGTTCTTTTTTTCGTTTTCTCTATTTTTATGCTTTTGTCCATTTTAGGTAGTTTCATATGTTTTAGATAGTTTTCGCCCCATTTTTTAGGGATAAAAATGGACAAAAAACGTAAAAAAAGGGGCAAAAACAGATAAAAATGAATGAAAACGGATAAAAACGTAAAAATGGTGAAACGGATAAAAACGAAGGAAAATGGATAAAAGCGGTCAAAACGTAAAAAAGCTCAAAACGGATAAAAAGCGAAAAACGTAAAAAGGATGAAAATATATAAAACGTAAAATGACCGCGGATAAAACGAATGTAAACGGACAAAAGCGTAATAAATGGGCGTAAGCGGATAAAAATTGAACAGCGGATAAAACGAACAAAACGTTAAAAGCGGTCGAATACGGATGTAAAGCGGACGAAACGGATAAAACGTAAAAAGCGTGACGAACAAAACATATAAAGCGGTAAAACGGATAAAACGTAAAAATGATTTAAAACGTACTAAAACGGGGAAAACGGATAAAAGCGAACGAATACGGATAAGCGGACAAAAGCGTAAAAGCGGTGAAAACTATTATTAACGGAGGAACTAGCGGCGAAACTATTATTTGAAAAATAGGGCTAACTGTTACACCCGTATCCCGAATACAAATAGGCCCTACCCTAGATGAATACGGTCTAAGGACTTGACGGGATGGACTAGTTAACCCGATAGTCAAACTATTAATTAATAAATGTTATGTTATAGTTATATAAATGAGGGAGACCTAAGTTGCCATATAGTAAACTTAATATAAGTATCTTGTAGTCAAAATAGAAAGAAAGGGTCTTGAGGGACCAAAAGTGTCAAATGGTGAAATAACTTTAAAATGAAGAAAGCTTTAAGTATTAAAATGCAGCTTTCTCAAAAGTTCAGGAGGATTTGGGGAGTGTCGGTTTAGAAGAATGGAGGGAAAGTATGGGTCAGCATGGTAGACCAATTGGTGATAAATTAAGGGTGTCTTCCCTAATGGGAAGTTATAGAGATGATCCTTGCAAGGTGAGTAATCATTAATTTGTGTTAATAGTCAATTGAAGAGTTAGGGTTTATGTATCCAAGTTAAGGGTTTTGGGTAATTATGTTTTTAAACACTAATTGAGATATCATAGATTAATTGGGTGAAACCCTTTTTGATTAAATTGGAGTAAATGGGTAAATTGAATATGATCATATTATGATCATAAGGTTTGATTATAAAGAATTATAGTAATCTTGGAAGAATTTTATTATGGGTAAAAGTTGAGTAATCTATGGTTTGAACCATCACATAATCAATAGATGATTATATGATGATTAGAAGTTATTTATGTAAGCCAAATGGTTGTGTAAACCATAGCTATGATTAATTGATAATGTTTTAAGTGTATTATGATTATGTGTTAAGGATGTTAGCTTTGGATAATGTTGATGATGGAGATGATGGAAGATGATAATAATCTCATAATAGCTTAGCTTTGCTAGCTTAGGTAAGTAACTTGGTTACTATGTGCTTGATATGAAATTGTTATAGTATGTGATTACAATGTTGTGCTAGGTGGTTATAGATACTTTAAAGGTGTGTTGACCTTGATACTTGATATTGGATGATTATAGATATGTCTTGGAATTATTAAGTGGCTAAGGTATGTGTTAGATGTCTTATGTGCTAATTGAATAATTGTGTGTTATAATTATATGGTTGCGATGCATATATTGAACATGTATTAGCCAATTACTTACTAAGCGTAATCGCACATGTTATAGTTGCCATGTTCTTGTAGGTTCATGTGTATTGGAAGTGCTATGGCTTGGATTGGATGTTGGATCATGGTTTGATCAAGGAAGTTACTAATATTTGATATTAGGAGCTAGGTGACACCGAGCTCATGTGATAAGTTTGTACTCGATAGTCTTTCTTGGTTTTGTAAATGTATCGTTAATTGACAAGTATAAGCCATAGTCATTATAGTATTTTGGAGTGTCGGGTTGAAGTATATTTCTTACCCATTTTAAAGTTGTAAGGTCAAATGACCATTTGTGTCAAAATGGACAAATTGGTAATGTGCAATTTTTGTCAAAGGTGCATGTCGATGGGCGGGCGGCGTCACGGTTTGTGGCAACGGCGTCCGAACCGATTGAGACGGCGTTGGGTTTAAAATCCCACGAGCCGTCGCGTGTTCATCTGTCGTGTTTTGGGTCATGGTTAAAGGGTGACGTCGTCGCACCTTATAAAGCGATGGCGTCGACCCGCTATCTGATTTCAAAATGATTGTTTTGTTAAAGCAAATGTTATTGATTAAAGAAGTTATCGGATCGTGTTGTATAAGAATTGTCAAAGGTTAAATGTCATGGTTTTGTCAAGAGTTTAAATGAGAAAATGTAATAGCCAAATGTTACGAGTCAAATTTTTAAAATTGAGTAAATTCGGTCAAACCGAGAATCGGGCGTAACATTAATCGGCAAAAATATTAACTAAGGACTAACGGTGCAAACACTTAACGGAGAAACTAACGGCCCATCCAAAATAAGGACTAAATGAGTGCAAGGTTTCAAAAATAGGTATCTCTGGTGTAATTTGAACGACTTAAGGACTAAACATGAAATCAGAGCAAACCACAGGGACCAAACGTGTGATTTTTTCTAAATTTATTTTACTTGTGATTCTTCTTCTAAGTATGATGGGAAATTCTGTTTCTTTTAGGTAATGGAGTGAGGCTAGTATTGTTTGGTGATTGATGGTTTGAAAAATAAAGCCATGTTCCTTCACATTATTTGTTGGGTGATATGGCCTTTTTGTTAATGGAGTGAACTGTTTTGGTCTCCTTTTCTCTCCATTTATAGTACTTTACAAGCCTGTTTTGCTTATTCTTTTAAGACAATTAAGATATGGTTTGGGTGCTTTTTAAGTTTACAATGAACATATTGAACAAATTTCCGTCAAAATTTATAACCTGTTTGTCATACTTATTTCATTATTGACTCTCTTACAACAATGTTTTGAATTGGATTAGATTTTGTAAAAAGTGTTTTGACCTTATTCTACAATTGTTATTAGTAGATTTTCATCTACATTAACACCTTAAAATTAATTTATAATTGTGTAGATCATTTTCGTTGAAAATCTTGTGTCTCAATTTCGTTGTAGATCATCATGTGTAACATTACTAATGTAAATTATATAGCATCATATGTAACATTACCAATGTGGATTGAGAAGTTAGCTAGTACTGCCCGTTGAATAAGACTATTGCATCTAAGATAACAAACGTATTTTTGCCTGATTGATCGAAACATTTTTCCTATTTTTCTTCTCCATTTTAGGCTATGTCTTGTAGTCAGAGATGTAAATAAGCCAAGCTGCTCCAAAGCTACTCGTGATCGGCTCGGCAAAGCTCGAAACAAGCCAATCCTTAGCGAACTCGAGCTTAGGTTTGGGCTTACTTAATAAAGAGCTAAAACCCAAGCTTCATGCCAATAATCAATTAGGTTCGCGAGGTTATATGACCTCTAGAAATTTATAAATACTTGTGTATATATACACTCGCATATGATTCAAAATGTTAAACGAGCTCGACCTCGAACTTCACACCTAAAAATTTATTTAAGCTTGTTTGTAACACTTTCTTATATCTAGATATTTTTTAACATAAAAGGGTTATACATGCATCAAGCTCGAGCCTTGTGAGTAACTATCAAATGAGCTCAAATTTCTGATCTAATTTAAATGAACCAAGCTCGAGCTAGCCTGAATTAGATTTATTTAATGAGGTTTTCCAAAGAATCTGGATCAACAACTGTTGAAAACAATCAGTCATCAACATGTTCTAAGTCTGGTAGGAACACAATCCAATGATAGCTCTTCAAGTTTTAGTTCATTATCTTGTCACAACCTAATGAAAAGGATTGAGCTATTATGCACTAGGTGTGTGAGACCAATCATGGATGTGCCCTTTTACAAGTGGTGCACACGTTTACTTGTTGAATTGCGAAACTACCCAGGTCACACACACACTCTCAGTTTCCTTCCAAAAGTTTCAGAAAATATATTCCGTATTTTCGATTGTAAAATTTGCAAATTAAGTTGCAGCGGGTTCAACTTCAGTGCACAAAATCTCAATACTACATTGTGTTGAGGTTATTAGACTTGACATACAAAATAAAAACAAAGACACCACATAGTATACACGGTGGAAGACTTCATATAACTTCAATTAATTAGCGAAAAGTAAATGCGTAACATACCTCTTGCAATTGGCTAGATCTCCTCAATAAATGTGACAAAGTGGTTCAACGATTTATCCTTACCGTTTATAACTCAAACCAATTGATGTCAATAGTGTGTTACACCACGTTCTTGTACACACGAATTAACAAGCGAATTAAAGATATTTCTATATCTACAAAACCTTGTTTTAGAAAAACAAAACCAAACACCCTAAGGAATGGGTTCGGCGAATTATGCAAGAGAAAACAAAGAAAAGTTCGAGGTTAATGTGTGTGCACGAAAGTTAACCATAAACCTTTAACCTTGATTTGTATATATAGTGAATGAAAATCTTAGGGAACAAGTTAGGGTTTAGGGTTGTGAAACCCCCCTATGGCCGGCCATTATAGACCCCAAGGGATACTCTAATCTTTTCCTATTTTAGATTTTTCACTCTTAGTCATTCTCTTTACATTTAACGGTCGTTAGTCATTTCCCGTTAAATACTTTATGATCGTTATTCGAGTTTTGTGTAATAATTAATCGTAATCATATAACATTAAATATTTAACTTTAATTCTTATTCATAATGTGTGCAATCCCGTGGTCACGAGTTCGAATCCGGACATCCACGGTTTTGTAAATATAGACATATTCCAACAGCTCCCACTTGGATATGTTTACAAAACGTCCAATGACATTGGTTAACATCACAATAAATGAATAATAAACATAACAAAATACTTGATTTCATTTAAATAATAATATTTACAATATCCTTTTATCTAAAATACTTACTCACAGACGTGCATGAATTTACTAGCTAAACGAAGTCCAAACGTATCAGACCAATGATTAAGCTTTTCACCAGGTAAGGCCTTCGTCAAAGGATCGGCTACGTTATCATCTGTGTGAACTTTGAGTAATTCAATTTCACCTATCTCGACTTGTTCTCGAACACAACGATATTGTCTGGGATAGTGTCTGGTGCCCTTCATGACTCCAGGTTCATGGGCAAAAGTGATTGCAGCAGACTTGTCACAATACACTTTAATAGGATTTTCAATCGACGGCATAACTCCAAGCCTTGAAACAAAATTCCTTATCCAAACAGCTTCCATGGCAGCTTCTGACACCGCTATGTACTCACTTTCTATAGCGGACATCGCAAGAGTGATTTGTTTCTTGCTCTTCCTATCCACAGCGCCTCCATTGATGACAAATATGTAACCCGTCTGAGACTTCATATCATCTTTGTTACACTTCCAGGATGCATCGTAGTAACCTGCAACACACAGTTCTACTTCTGTTTTCCCCCCATACACTATGAACATATCTCTTGTAGCCCTAAGGTACTTGAGAATATGTTTAACAACAGTCCAGTGAAGTTCACCTGGATTTTGTTGGTATCGACTGGTCAGGTTTTGAGCAAACGCCACATCAGGTCTTATGCATCGCACCGCATACATGATAGATCCTACAGCCAAAGCATAAGGAACTTTCTTCATGAGTGCCACCTCTGCATATGTTAAAGCACATTCTTCGCTACTTAAACCATGGTTTACTTGCATCAGCAAATATCCCTTCTTGGAATTTTACATATTGAATCTCTTCAATATTTTGTCAATGTTAGCACTTTGACTTGAACCAATTAACCGCCTTGATCTATCCCTCTAGATCTTGATTCTGAGTATATATGTTGCTTCCCCTAAATCCTTCATTGAGAAACATTCCAAGATAGGCTTTCACCTCATTTAAACTTGGTATATGATTTCTCATGATTAATATGTCATCGACGTACAGAATAAGGAAAGTAACATGACTCCCACTAGCTTTGTCATATACACATGGCTCATCAAGATTAAGTAAATCCAAAACTTTTGATTTCTCCATCAAATCTTTTATTCCATTGCCTTGATGCTTGCATCCATAAATGGACCTTTTAAGCATACGGTTAGAAATTTGTGGATTCACAAACCCATCCATATAGATGTCTTCATCTAGACGACCATTTAGAAATGCGGTTTTGACATCCATCGCCAAATCTCATAGTCATAGTGTGCCCTATGAGAATCCTAATAACTCTTATATTTTCCTCCTCGTAATCTATGCCATAGGTTTGATTAAAACCTTTAGCTACCGTTATAGGTGTATACATTGCCATCCATGAGTTTTGTTTTTGAAGATCCACTTACTTCCAACGACACTTTAGTATTGGGAGGAAGGTCAACTTCAATCCGACATCATTCTCTTTCATGGATTGCATTTCCCCATTCATAGCAATCGCCATTTGTCCTTTTCGGAACAAACCTTATAGTTGACGGGTTCATTAAGATCCCCAACCATATTTTCCTTCACCTATATGTTAAGACATAGGCGGTCGGTGCCATAGTCCTTTCGGACCTTTGGGAACAACTTCGGCTCTTCTTTGGCTAGTATCATCGAAGGTGTTGTATCTTCATGATCATCTTCCAGATATATACTCTCCTACTGAGTTCTTGAGATATGAGATTCCTTTCAAGGAAGTCTCCATACCTAGCCACAATTACTTTGTTCTCAGGTGAGTAGTAGAAGTAGTAACCCATAGTTTCCTTAGGGTATCCTACAAAGATACACTTAACAGTTTTTTTTTTGGAGCTTATCTAGTGAGTCACGTTTAACATACGCCTCACAACCCGAGACCTTTAAGTAAGAAAAGTTGGGAGCTTCACCTGTCCATAGTTCATATGGAGTCTTAACAAATTTCTTAGTTGGAACCATATTCAAAATGCGAATAGCGGTTTCAAGGGCATAATCCCAAAAGTTAAAGTAAGAGTTGTAAGATTAAACATCGATTGTACCATGTCTAGTAAAGTCTGATTTCTCCTTTCGGATACACCATTTTATTGTGGAGTATAAGGAGATGTGGGCTGATGGACAATTCTACACTCAACTAAGTAATCTTTGAACTTTTGGCTTATATATTCACCACCTCTATCGGATCGAAGAGCTTTAATCTTCATACCGAGTTGTAATAATACTTAACTTTTGAAAACATTAATTTTTCAAAGACTTTATGTTTATGTTTAAGTAAATAAACATAACTAAAACGACTGTAATCATTAGTAAAGGTTAAGAAGTAGGTAGCACCACGTTTTGACACATTTCTAAGTGGACCACACACATCAAAGTTATTAATCCAAGTAGATCTGTAGCCCTTTCCACTTGATGTGAAAATGGTTTTCTTATCATCTTCCCAGATATGCAAGACTCACATGTCAAATGATTCATCATCGACACTTTGTAAAACCCCTTCATTTTGCAGCTTTACCATGCGTTTCTTGCCTATATGAGCAAGGCGACAGTGCCAAAGATAAGAAGAGTCCAGTTAGACTTGTTCTTCTTATTGCTAATGCTATACAACAAATTATTTCCTTTGGACACATAATCATCCATATCAATTTCAAACACATCATTTATAGGAATTGCATCAAAATAAAAAACATTATTAAAAGAAACTAAAATTCCATAACTGGTGAAAGTTGCATAAAACCAATATCTTTCATCAAAGAAACTAAAATAACACACCTAACAATGGAGAGTGCATAATGAAAATTATTTAGTTCAAGAATTAAGCCCGAAGGAAACACTAAATCAAAACTCCCTATGGCTTCAGTGATGTACGCTTGCCATTGCCAACGTACAAGTATCTTTCTCCACAGGTCAGCTTCTTTACACCTCTAAGTCCCTACGATGAATTACAGATGTGAGTACCACATCCTGTATCATAAATCCAGGAATTTTACTTACGAGGAAAAGAAAATAATTCAAACATAAAAATACCTGAGGTGCTGGTCACCATCTTATTTTTATTCTGAAGCAACTCATTCAACAACAATGGACAGTTTCGCTTCCAATGGCCTGGTGTGTTGCAGTGGTGGCAAGCCGAATCCTTCTTAGGATTCTCCTTTTTCTTTGGAGGGTTCTTCGTATGAGCTGATGGGATCACAACTTGTTTCCAATTTCCTTTTCCTTTTCCCTTCTTATCTGCTTGCGATTTTGGCATATTTACCCTACCACCTTGTATTGCTAGTACCCGGTGTAGGTGTCTTCTTAGGTAGTTTGTTCTAGAAGTCTACAAGCATTCATTCCATTCCTTGTCTTTCCCGTAATGCATATTGTCTTGGCGCACAAAATCACCAAACCTCTCACGATTAAGGAGTGATTGATGAGGCCAACACACACATCTTGGGAGTAACCACAGCCGAGCTTCTCCAATTGGTCCAAGTGATGTTTCATCTCAAAGACGTAGTCGGATACAGATTAACCAACCTCTTGCTTGCAATTATGAACCTTTTCAATTAGTCCATACATTCGCCTGGTGGTGGCTTCTCAAACATACCTTTTAGTTCATTGAGCATGCTCATTGGCGCATGGTGCTCAAATTGGTTTTGCAATTGAGAAATCATACCCGAAAGCATAAGACAAGCCACATCATTATGCTTCTCATACTCGACACGATACTACTCTTTTCAAGAGCGAGCCATTTCAAAGATGAGCTTGAGTAAATTCAAAATCTCAAGTCTTTTGGCAACACGAAGGATGATCCTAAGTGCGATGAAAATCATTGAAATTTGGGCTAGTCGTTTGGCTTTTCCAATTATATCTTTGAAAGCGGCACTCATTAAGCTCATAGTCTTTTCGGGTTGATGATCCATCTACGAAAAAAGTTCAAAAACCATAATTAGTATTTTGCTAATTTTCCTTTTCAATAAAATTAAATACCCAAGATTCATATTCATATAACCAATTAATTTTCATTGAAAACTAGGATCCAAATTCTCATAATCTCATCACATCAGTTGATCTGCTAGTAATAAAATTATACAAAATGGTACGAGCCCTTAACCAATTGCTAATTTCAATTGCAATTTCTAGATTTATGAGATTTACATCTAGCCAACATAAGTTGCAATGTAACCATGTTTGATCCCTATCTTATGCCTTGAGTTGCCAGTTCTCACCGCCTAACTCAATTAAGTTGTCCAACTTAAGAAACTGCAAAATCATCCATGCCCGTTCTCATAATACGTGGATATTTTACCCTTTGATTACGATCTAAGTCACGTTCTCACCCAAATAAAAGGTAATCTCAGGTGTTTCCGTTTCATTGGATGACATATAACTTAAATTAAGGGTAATAAATTTGATTTTTTTGGTGTCAAATCAAATATGTACAAAGATGTCATGCATTCATCTTTGTTGCATATGGTTTTTATTAAAACAGTATATCCTTGTTTTAATGTTTAAGCTTTTAATCATCAAACTTTATGTTAGGTCACTAGTTTTACAACACAAGCATCAATAGAAAGAATAGAGAAGAGATAGAGGTCGGTTGAACACGTTAAACACACACACACACGTAAAGAGTAAACCGGTTATGCGTAGAGTGAAAGAGAGTGAATAAAATGAACAACCAACCCTCAATTGAGGGCTATTACATAGTATTTATAGGAGGGAATCTAGGGCAACACTCTTAGTCCCTTCCTTTCTCCTATGGGCTTGGGCCTAAGCTCATGGGCCTTCTACATAAGCTTAAGGCTAATAACAAACATAAAGGCCATAATTAAGCTAACTATTACATATGAATCACTAACACTTGATTTAGGTTTAGGAGTGTTTCCAACAATCTCCCCCTAAGTGTTGGTGATGAATGAATATGAACGTTGAAGGTGATAACGCTACACGCGTCGTTCGGGGTCAAAGGAACTTCCTTTTCTCGAGCAAGTTTTATAACACCCCAGCAAAGAACCTAATCGTTGTAGTGTAGTAATTAGGGTAAGCCACGGTATTGATATCGTTCTCTGGGGAATAGGAATGCTAGTAGGGAGTTACTACGCTAAGGTTAAGGTTGAGGAAGATTATTTTTATCTTTTTATATTTTATGAAAATGGAAAAGTACGAATCTCGGGTATTGGATTTGGGGGTTGGTATTTCTACCGATTACTCTACTATTATCTAATTATCTAAACTAAGGTTGTGGGAGTCTATGTCTAATTAATGTGTGCTCGTATGATAGTTTAAAGATGTGTTTACTTAGTTTGTATTACTCCTTAATTATCTCCTATCGATGGTTGAGTGTCGCGTCTTATTCCTAGTTGCGTTGTGTTTCTAAAGTTGTGGGGTGCGTTTCTCCCTAACTCTTTGAACTTACCAAAGGGTCTTGTCTACAAATCCACGTGAGATTATAGACTCTACTCTAAGGCACTCTTCGGATGGTTTAGACTACAATCACTCGTAATCATACTCTAGGGTTCACAAAGATGAATCAAGCATTAAGTACACAACGAATGACCTATCGCATTACTAGATCATTAATCAACTAAGATAAGAAACAACCAATCAATATTTAATAATTAAGTTTCATACTTCCTAAGCAAACACACAAATAAATTAGCTTGACATGGAGAACATGCAAGCATACACACAAATAATCAAAGACATAATTGAATTAATGAAGCAAAGACTTATCTTGGTGTAAGATAGGGTTAAAACCCTAAAATACCGTACAAGACACCTTAGGTTCGGTTTTAGGTTTTACCCAAAGACTCTCCACACAAAGACCGAAAAATTCGGATTCTATATATAAGATTACAATTGCGACGGCGCCACCTTATGTTTAGTGACGCCGCCGTGTCGCCGCCATTGGGTTTCGTCTTGGCCACGTTAACCTCGCGACGGCGCCACCTTATGTCCGTGACGCCGTCCTTCGCCTTCCGACGCCGTCTCGATCGCATCTAGGCCGTCTCGAGTAGCGACGGCCTACTCTTTCACACTAGACGCCGTCTCTTGAAAACACGAGTTTTGAGTTCGACCGTCACACAATTCTCCGACGGCGTCAGACATAGAACCCGACGCCGCGCTTCTACATTCAAATGATCGTGAGTGTCGATTTCGACTTTGGCCATTTTCTTCATATATTCGCCTTTTCGTCCAAATAAGTGCCATTCCAAAGATTTTGCCTTCACGAGACCTAAAAGTGAAAAGGAACGATATTAAGCAATAACGGATACAAAAGTGATCAAATAAGGACTTAAACGACCCTCAAAATGGTACCTTTAAAACCTTATCAAATATCCCTACACTTGTTATTTGCTTGTCCTCAAGCAAATGTGCTTTTAGCCAATTAATTTGTAAGTTGGGGTCATTCAAAGATTAATTCAAAACGGTCCACAACACATATAAGCCCCATAAAAGTCATAACAAGCACGGAATTACATACTAGCACCTCACATGGGGTGTTTGGATACTCACATCTCTCTCGGTGTATAAATGAAATATAACAATATAGGAAATGGAAGATAAACACTCATTAACCGGTCCTAGTACATAGATTACCATAGGCTTGAGAATAGATCAAACCTCCATCGCTTTGGCGTAAGCACCTAGGAAAGACTATCAAAGAGGTCTTTAAAGGGTTGTAACGTTAGGCTTACTGTAGGAAATAAGGGTTTGGTGGGATAGGCTATTAAGTGGTGGTAAGTCAAAAATCTCTATGTTAAATGCATATGAAGAATGGCGTTGCTAAGCCAAGACTCGACACTCTATACTCTAGATAACTCGAAATAAACAAACATAAATTAAAAGATAGATGTAGGATGGTAGCCCGTATGTTTTTTTTTTTTTTTTTTTTTTTTTTTTTTTCACTTTTTTTTTTTCTTCTCTTTTTTTCTATTTTTTTTTTCGCTTTTTTTTTTTTTTTTTTTTTTTTTTCATACACTTTTACTCTACCATCCTCTACGATAACATCAAAATACTAGGATTTACAGCATATCCCTACACTTGAGTTTTATTACTCTAACACTAATTTGACCCGAATCGAAAAGATCAAAACACTGGGGTACATTATTACGCAAACAAAGGAATTTGAATTTAACGCTCCTTCCCGTCATTTCATAAACTTTAACTTTTCCATGAATCCCAATCATCCCAAAATCAGATACAAAGGATATGACTCGACTTAGCAACTTATGCAAGCAACTAGATAATTGAACTAAGGGTTTGGGGTGATAACAAATAATTGCACTAAAAGTGAGTGCATAAGGGTTAGGCTAAGGCGATTTGGGTGTATATTTGGGGTGGGGTGTAAACAATGTTTTCATTGATATTCCTGAAAACCGAAATATCACGAGAACCGCGAAAAGGATAGGCTCGAGGGGTTAACTAGGGTATCGTGTACTAAAGATGAGTACAACGCAAAGGGTATGGGGAATTACTCAACCGATGTGGAAGAAGTAATTATATTACGTGTATCAAACAAGGGTTTATCCTAATGCCTCTTATCATTTAGTTATTCCTAACTACACAAGTGTAGCCTCACTTGCGATCTCGAATGCATCACAAAACAAGTTCTAGAATCTAATATACTACGGTTCACACTCTAAGCATTAAAGATGAATGCTTTAATTCCTACTAATCTAAGGGCGATCCTCACATTTTGGGTGGAATTTGGGTGGTAAAGGGTTTTGTGCTAGTCATATAACTTCCTATCCATGAGACGCTTTTGTTAAGACTAATGGCCCACTCTTATATGTCATGAAAAATTTTAAATTTGGTGCCAAAATTACCCTAACCGACATTTCTCATGGTTTATTACACAATCACAATTGACAAAGCAAAAATCAAGGATAAGCATAGTTTCAAAGTTCCCGCTTTATTTTCCTCCCTACACTTAAACCGAACATTGTCCCCAATGTTCCCGAAGTATCAAAGTTATGATAAAGAAGGTAATTAAAATGAAAGAAACTAATACTCCCCGATTAGCTCGGTAGGATCCGTAAAGTGGTGGTTAAATTCTTTCAAGAAGAATTTATGCGTGAAAAGCTCCTTCCAATCTTATGTAACTTCTTCTTGACAAACTAAACCCGCACACTTGAAGAAAACAAACGAAACCTTCGTAAAATCGGAGGTAATAATATATATAAGACTCGATTTAAACTAGGATATAATGCTTGTGGAATGGATGTTTACGAATTTCTAAGAAAATTAAGACCGAAAATTCCAAAATTTATAAGTAGCTCGAAAACGAGAAAAAGTAATCGACGTTTTTACTCCTTCCCGACGCCGTCGGTTGCAATCTCGACGCCGTCAGTTATCCCGACAAAATCGGTCTCGATTTTCTAGAAAAATTTCGGAAAATTTACATCTTTAGAACTGGAAAATTTCGCAAAACATCCATTATGACTCGATACAAGCATTTGACTCGAACAAACAAACATATATATCTTTTAGTTAATTGTTATTCTCATGTTTACGCTTTCTTTTGAAAACGTGTAATCCTCCCTACACTTATCCCTTATGTAAAATACCTTTATATGCAATTAAGACGAGGTTAAAAACAAAATAAAGCATTTTACAAATTTAAACATGAGGATAAACAATTAATAAAAGATATATGACACTAACAAGCAAACAATTAAGCATGGGTTGCCTCCCACGAAGCGCTTTTCTTTATTTAAGAGTCTTGTAGCTAGACTCATAGTCGTGCTCCCACGTTTCTTCACCACCGCCTCTCCTTCTCTTTGTTTTCCTTCATCGAAAGGGTGTAGACGCTTTATGCTCACTGTGGATTCCTTGCCAATGCCGTCAATTATGGCTACGGTTTTATCATTTAAATTGGTCTCTTAATCAGGAAAGGCCCAAACCATCTTGGTTTGCTTCTTCCTCGTAATGCCCTTATCCGTGACCTATACAAGAGCACTTTCTCCTTTATAAATTCCTTAGGGTCCTTTTGTACCTTAGGTAATGAGGTAGGATTGCTTCTAGCTTTTTATCGGTTTCCATAATGTCGCATACAATCCTTGAACCATAAAGTCTCTAAGCCCTTTTCCCAATTCTTCTTCTTCTTAACATTGTTATCCGGGCTTTTCGATTTCCACCAAGAATCATCTCCATGATCTTAAGAGGATATCGTGGGACGATGGGTATTCTAGCTGCACTTTTCCGCTTTTGAGTATCATGATGCCTTCTCCACATTTAATGGTTGCCTTGGCGGTGGCGTAAATGGGGTCCCAAGAATGAGTGGCACGTTTCATCTTCCTCAACATCAATGATCACGAAATCCACCGGATAAACGATGTTAGCTACTTCAATTAGAACATCAACCGCGATTCCTACGGGATGGACATAAGTATGATTAGCTAAGGAAAGTCTAAGGTCGGTTTTGGCTGGTTTCTCATTAGTTAGCTTATTATAGATTGACAATGGCATTATGTTCACATCGGTCCCTTGATCGCCAAGGCATTTATATTGTCCATGTCACCGATGCTAACAAGGTATCACGAAATTCCTCGTGGTGTCTCATTTTCTTGTTAACGGTTTTTATGACCAACTCATACAGAGGTTCCATAGGTAAAGCATCGTATTCTTCTTCCGCATCTTTCCTTCAAGAGCATCCCTAAGAACTTCATTGTACCTAAAGTTGTTTACTTGGTTTGCAATGGTTTTCTTGTTAATTTCATGCTTAAGGTAGTACTCAATGGTCTCGGGTTCATCATTAGGCATGGACTCATCCTTCGTGCTTTCCTCGATTCCACATCTCAACCCTTGCATTCTCGTGCATGATGGAAATGGCGCTACGAATGAAGTGGGAGGAAAATCATTGCTTCTTACGAGCACTTTTTCGAGCCTTTGTTTTGGTAAATTCAATTACCAAATCCATCATTTCTTTCATTTTGCTTGCATTTCCTCTCCGCTTATAAACCTCCTCTTCAAATTTGGCTAATCTCTCAAGATGAGCCGCCATATACTCCCTCATTTGATCTTTGAAGCTTGGTGAAAGTGGTATTGGGGAAGTAGAACAAGCGCCTTGAACTTGGGTTTTGCTCACGACTTGGGATTCGAAAAGAGGTGTGGGCGGTTGGTGGAGTGGGCGAATTGACCATCTCGAGGAATTTGTACGGTACTCTTTACGCCTTTCCATCGATAATCAATTCCTCTCGATGGCACTCAATTGCTCTTCGAGTGTCGAGGGTTCAAGAGGAGTGGATATGGCATTAACCACGTTAATCGGAGTTTCGGAGGTTCACTCCAATCTTCGTAGCTTTGATCGTGAGCTCTTCTATGATATCCCATGATTGCTCGCATTAAAGTCACCGAGTCTTCCAACGCGGCTCGATCAATGGATCGTCGAGTGATGAAATCGGTATGATCATAGAAGATTTGGATTTGAAGCCAAAGATCAATGCCATGGTGTGGAAGTTCACGGAGTAATTCCTTGAATCGAGTCCATGCTTTGTAAAGAGACTCACCTTGAGCTGTGAATGTCAAGATGTCTCGCTTAAGCTTAGTAGTTCTCCCGGTGGGAAAAATTGAGCAAGGAAGCGAGAGGTAAGATCATCCCAACTTGAGATGGAGCCGGCGGGAAGTCGCTCAAGCCAATTACTAGCTTGGTCCCGTGAGAGAATTGGAAGAGACGCAGCGCGGTCTCCCGAGTAGTAGCATCAAGGTCGATGGAATCGACGATTTTGAGGAAATCCTCGAGATGTCGATTTGGATCTTCTAACGAAGTCCATGGAATGCACATCCGCTTTGCACCAACCGGATGGTGTCGGATCGCAGGCCGTAGTTTAGGCTTGGTCGGAAGCTCAATGGTGTTCCTATAGCCTGTGGCTTGGTCTCGAGTATTCACCAAAAGTACGGGCTCTTGGCGGGTCATTTGGTGGTATGTTGATGAATGGTAGTTGGTTATCACCTTCCATGATGAAAAGTGATGGGGTTACTAACAAAGGTTACGAAGAAGGGGATAGACTAAGAGAAATCTAAAATGAGAAAAAGTTTACTTGATAGGAATCATAAAGAAACCTAAACGAGGTGGACTACTAACTAGCTATTCTATTCCCGCAAGCGCCTAAAACTTGATAACGCTACACGCTGGTTCGGGGTCAAAGGAACTTCCTTTTCTCGAGCAAGTTTTATAACACCCTAGGCGGAACCTAATCGTTGTAGTGTAGTAATTAGGGTAAGCCACGGTATTGATATCGCTCTCTGGGGAATAGGAATGCTAGTAGGAGTTACTACGCTAAGGTTAAGGTTGAGGAAGATTATTTTTATCTTTTATATTTTATGAAAATGGAAAAGTATGAATCTCGGGTATTGGATTGGGGTTGGTATTTCTACCGATTACTCTACTATTATCTAATTATCTAAACTAAGAAGGCGTTGATGTAATAGTAGCTTTGACGCCTTCCGACATTCTTCTTTCTTGTGAGAAGAATTGCCTTGATTTGAACAATCTCCCAAAGTAGAGAAATTGTTTTCTTTAAACAGCTTTGCTTTGACGTCATCTTTAACTTTGTTCTTTGATCATTGTTCTTTGTGATGGTAGTGATAGTATGTTGTTGTTGTCTCGATCAAGTCTCGCCTCGTGTCCGCTTTCACGCTCCAAAGGTTCCACGCCATTCTTCAACATGCTCACACGCCTTTGACGCTGGATTTCAAGATCGATGAAGTTCTTTAAGTCTTTAACTTTGTAGATTCTTTGATTTGACGAAGAATCATTCGACTTTTGTGTTGCTTTTAGATAGAACTTCCATTAGTGATGATGTTGGCATGAGCATGTGAAGAATCAGACGATCATTCCGCCTCCGTAGCTTCCATAAGAAGAAAACATGAAAACGGTTAGTAATAAGCGGATTCCGCACTTACAAGTTTGAACTTCGAGAGTGTTAACAAAGATAGTGTGAAAACACAACTCTAATTCTCACAAAGGCCGCTCTCGAACCGGAGTCCCACAAGTGAGATAACGCGATGTACCAAGTACACCTACAGCTCGATGAGTCGCCGAGGTACACCAAGCATCACCTCACGATCAGACCGCTTGAGACACACTAAGCGTAATCCACGGGAGTTACCGGCGACCGCCGTGGTCGCTTGATGTTGACCGGCAGAGTTTCCATTCAATCACCGAGGATCACAGATGTGAACCTCTCATAAATGTTCTCGATGATTGCTAAGATCCGTGAAGGACTCGATAACGCACTCCGATGTTCTTATTGTTGAACATCAAGTGATGAAATGTCAAGTGTACCTAAGAGATCTTTTGATGAATCTCGTGGCTCTAGACTCAATAGTGCTTTGGTTTTCCCGAGCGAGACTAGGAGAGGGTCTCCTTCTTCAATACCAAGATCTCTAAGAGAAAGCCAATAGATTATGTAGGGTTCCCTGAGAATGAAACAAGCTTCGCTGAGAGAAACTTGAGTGGCTAAGAAGGTTTAGTGCATGCGCCATCGGGTCCATGACGACTTTTAATCTTCAATACCGGCCACTAAGTGACAACCAAGAGTATATGAATTGAACCCTGTGTCCGCCTCTAAGTTGAATAATTTGAGGGCTATTTCTTTTCACCCTTTTCTTTGCATTTCTTTTAATTCTTCAACTCCTTCTTTCTCCGATTCTCATTTTCTCCTTTTATAATCATACCTAAGGACTTCTAAGTACTAACTATTTGTGATGTCCTTGGTAGATCCTCCGCTCAAGGATCATAGGACGGTTATTCCTAACCTTAGTCACCTTATAACCCATGACTAACCTATGTTGCCATAAAACCAATTTTCAAGAAAATCTCTCACAACGGTTATGATTGTAAAACATTTTGTACCATTGTAAGAGTTTGATCTTTTGCGAATATACCCCTCCACATGTGCTTAAGAGTTTTTACGAAATCAGACAAAGGAGGAAAGAGCGCGACTTTATGAATTGATCAACTCAAGATAGACAATCCCATGAGACACGGTTACGCTGCATAGTTAAAGAGTTACATTGTCGCCTTTTAGGTGACAACTAGCTCTAATAACTACCTTGAAGGTGTAGACAAACCTCGAAAGGTTGTCAAACCCGCCGTAGTTCATGTCTACCAAGAGTTTCTAATGGTACATTCTACTCGGACAAGTCCTTTCATGAGACACGCTTACATTACTAGCGAACTAGCTTGAAATTATTACCCGTCCCGACAAGTCTTTTCGAGTTACTAACGCTAAGTATCACAATTCGCTGGTTAAGTCTATAGCACAAAGATTCATTTGCATTTACACAACATATTTCTTATCACATAATTTTCTCCCTCAAAATGGCATATAAAATGTTATTTTTGAAAAGTTGAGAATAAATATGACCATTTCGAGTGTTGGGAAGATGACCATCGTGAACAATTTGTGAACAAAGTTTTAATTCAAATACTCCCCTCAACAAGTGATATAAACGGTTGAGGTTTTGAAAATCATACGGAAGTACTTGTTCTTTTGAGCAAAACCTTGAAAATGAAAGGTTTGATAGGTTTTACTCAAAAGTAAGAAGCTTTCGCCCTTTTATAAGGATTGTGGCAATCAAGCGCACTACGTGGTCCTTTCTTGACAAGAACGGGTTGTACATCGATATGTGTGCACAAGCCATTGTCATAATTAATCACACATCCAAAATATTATGAAATAGAAGCGCTCAAGGGTACCAGAAGTCCATCAATGTTTCCGTGAATGCGAATCGGGCGCTGATAGCCGGCGAGAGCAATCCTCGACGACCGCCACAAAGCTCTCCGTAGTTCGAATCGTCCCGCCGATACAACCTTTCATCAATCTTTCGATGATCCTCCTCACATCCCGCCTTTCCTTGGAATTCCATCGCTTTGACCCAATGCCTTCATGAATATCCTTCAACCTATAAGCCAATCCGTCCCTAACCTTCTTCAATGTGTGATCCCCAAACTTGTGAAGATCTTTACACGCCATCAAGCAGCCGATGTGTTTCACTAATGTAAACCACCCGAATGGTTGGTCGATGAGTGTGTGTTGTGAAAGTCGGTTAATGTCTGGAAGATCTAGCCGAGGTGGAGTGAAGTTGACACGGTCCGATATGATTCAACCGCAAGTCGGAGATCTTCTACACGCTCTTTGATGACTATGCTTCGATGAAGATAAGCAAGGACTTGATGAATTCACGTTGTACTTCAGCTTGAAAATTGTCTCATGCGACCTCGCACTTTGGCAAGGTACATGTCTTCAATGTCGTTGATAGACAAATTCTCAAAGTCCGCTTCAGAGAATGCATAATCCTTTCGCCTTGCCTTTTGACCACAATATTCTTGAGGAAAGTGTAGTCCCATTTAGACGAAAGATCAACATGTTTGATGGCAACGATACTTTAGTAATCGAACACTTCATGTTGAGACTTCAACCGGCAACAGAGTAGATTCTTCGCTGCTCGCCAATGGTGAATCCCATACAAGGCATCACGGTCATACTCTTCCACATTGTTGGAGAACATGTGGTTAGCTCTTTCCTCGATGGCTATGCGCTAGAGTATATGGTCACGGAATGGAAGTGTCGAGATGTAGCGATTTCCTTGAACCATCGCCACCGTAGAAGAAATTCCAAGTCTTTGTTGAAGAAATATCGAATGGAATCCTAGGTCGATCCGTTGGCCAATTGTTGGTAGAGGTTTTGACCACCGGTGTAATATGGAGGGTTGTCCCGCTTGGTGAAGTCGATGTTTGCTTCGGGTTGAGCCAATCCATGTTGTTAGACATGGCTCGTGCTATATTATCAAGGTGATACTCAACTTCAATAGCACTTTCCGAATCGTTTTTAGAAGTTGAAATGCTTCATTCTTGATTCGCTTCAACTCGGATTTCGCCATCTTCTTCACACGGAATTTTTCTTGCAGAGTTTCGCATGCTCCAATGTACTACATTCGAACCTCTTGACCTTCACCGGTAAGGAGTGGAATCAACAAGCTTCGAGAACCATTCAAATTCAAGATCATCCTCGCTCTAGCCATGATAAGACGCCACCATAGGCGCCTTCTTCTTCTTCTTCTTGGCCTAGAGGAGGATTCTGGTTTCTTAACATTGTCGGAGAGATGGGTTGTTGTTGGGGCTCATGGACTTCTTCATCGTCACCACCCGATACTCAAAGTGATCACCGGCTTCGAGTCCGGGTGGTAACTCGTAATCTTGAGGTTTTTCAAGAGAAGAACGAGGAGGAGACCTTTGTTGAGTCAGTAGTCCGTTGGGGTGGAGGTTGCATAGAAGATGATTCACCGACTTCTTCTGCGCTTGGGCTCGTTATCCTTATCCCGATCTTTGTCTTCGCCGCCTCGAACGCTTAGGCCTTACACCTTCTTCTCTCAGATGTCGACCGAGTTGGTATTCCAAAGAATGCTTCAAACAATTTAGCTTCGTGGAGGCAAACGCTGCGAGCGCTTCGACATTTGAGCTACTAGCCGGTTCACCAATTCATCATCCGAGAAGATTGTGGGTTCAACTGGATTGATGTTCACATTCATTGGAGTTGATTTCATGGTTTGCTTGGCCGATGTAAGAGATTCGGATAAAGTTGTCTGGTATACATCTCCTTTGTCGCTTTAGGAACGACGCCAAGAAGGAACTTGTGAGTGTATCCTTTGATCATCTCGCCCATTTTCCTTGAAGATCATCTTTCATGAGCTTCGACATACTCCTTTCAACTTTCATCTCGTCATTCTCGCCATGAAGATATCAGACCGATCGTCAAGAAATTCATCTTCTTGTAGAGCACGCCTTTCTTTCTCGACTGCTTGACAACTTTAACGATTCGTGTCTTAGCTTGAGAAATCCAAGATGCGCTTGGCTTCTTCACCGATCCGATGTGGATCTTGTTGTTCTTTTGATGGTGGTGGTGAGGAGGAGAAGATGAGTCCGATGAAGATGAGATGTGAGGAGATTCGGGTCCTTAGAGGTTCGTAAGTTTTCTCCTTAGACCGCACGGACCGCCAAGAAGAAACTTTTCATAATCAACATCTTCATCATTTCCGCACTTAGCTTCTTCATCGCCTTTATCTTTCTCGCACTTCTCAAGATCTCGTTCCTCAATGTCAAACTTAATAGACTCCTCCACGTTGCTTTTGTTGTTGCTCAAGAGTGGTGGCACCAGCCCCTTATCGGGTTGATTAACCGCATCGTGATCCGTGTAGGTTGAACATCACCACTGACCCTCCGGCCACCCATTTGATCTTTGGCAAATTCCTCCGCAACGTGTTGGAGTCTAACAAATTTGAACTTCCTCCCGTAATCGCCCCCAGGGCTCTTCTTCCGAGCTTTCTCTTCATAAGGCACAAGTATCGAGTCTTCCTTTCCTTGATAGCCGGTGGACCGGGAGGTTTTGCTATCAAGGAGGTGCTTCGCTTGCGATTCGTAGAAGACCTCTTCGTCCGATTGTGTATCTTCGTAGTTTTCGTCCACTAGCTCTCTTTGTGGTTCAGACTTTGAATGGGAATAGGAACAACTTCCTTAGAAGGAACAATCCTTTTACTTGGAGGATTCCTCTGGGGTACTTCCTCGACTTTCAAGGCTTGCAAGACTTCCCGCACCGCCTCTTCCGGTTCTCCGTAGGTGTTCCAAGACTTCTCATCGAGATGACCAACTTTGCCTACTTTAACCGCTTCCATACCTTTTGTATGTGTAGAGCTTTTGATTTCGCCGATGTATGGTGATCGTGTAACACAAAGACCGCTTTTTTGTTGTCGATTCCTTGATTCTCGATCGTTAGAATAGGCTCGCACAACATGTCGTGATTGTTGGGGTCATTGAGCCTCTTGGGAATATCGTGATGAAGCCCAAGTGCTCTCGGATCAACAGCTTAGTGTATCCGACATAGGAATCTTTGAGCCAAGCTTTTTGAGAAATGACATCATGTCATCCCATATCGTAGCTTCCAGCTCGATGTGCTTCATGTTGATTAATGACCAAAAGATTTGCGCCCATGAGCTTGGGATGCTCATAGCCACTATCACGACTGAGACAGATTTGGTGATGATGATGTAGAGAGTTCTCCACGGTTGAGGAATGTTCTTAAGCTCCACATGAGAATGCTTAGAGATAGTTCCTCAAGCTTCATCATAGCCAATATCAATCAAGAATTGCAAACTGCTCTTCAAAGAAGTGTGGCATAGAAGTCGGTTGGCTCGATGTCGTGGATGAGAAGAACAGCCCGTAAGTCCGCATGTGTGATGGTGACTTGTTTGTGATTGAGCGCCACCACACCGCACTTTGACCTTTGATCCTTTGCATTGAATTCCGTAATCGTGAATGTAGATCTCCCAGATCAGAAGCGTAATGTGAGAGCATGTTCGTAAGGATGATTCTTTAGAATATCCACAGCAATCAAACAGAAGATTCTCGAACAGTGAGGGTTTCAAAGTCAACCCAAGGTTGTTCTTTCCAATCTTCCTGATAGCCATTGGGAAGATATCGCCAATTGTGAGAACATCCGTGCATCCACATTCATTTGAGCAACCATGTCGTGATCTCAAATAACATTAGCCAAAAGAACCAACATATCGAAAGACATAATGTTAGTCAATGTAAGGTTTTATTGTCTAATTATTGAATGTGCAATGTCAATGATAGTTACGAGTCCAAAGTCACTTGTTTGTTCAATAGTCCAATGACGCCGTGATAAGTTTCGTGAGTTAGTTAACTTTAAGTTTTAAAGTTTATGTTATCACTTATTTAACACAACATATTAAACGCTTAAGCTTATTAGTGACATTTTTGGTTTCGTGACGTTATGATTTATTTATTTACAAGTTTGCACGCCGTAACAATTCATAATGAAGGTTTGATCAAGGCTTATGCGTAGAAATGGTAGCTTATGCGTAAACAGAGAAGTATACGCCAGAGACGCAAGCTTATGCGTAGGATCCTTACTTACGCCGTAAGAAATGTTACGCGAGGAAAAGGGACCTTATGCGTAAAGCTTACGCCAGAGGCGATATAAAACCTTACGCGTAAGGCTTACTCGTAAGAGTAGACCTTATGCGAGAGGTCATCGCACGCATATCCTTCACAGATACGCCGTAGTCCCTTTGTAGAACCTTACGCGCACGCTTACGCCGAAGATTTCTCTTACGATAACTTTCACGCGTAAGGTGATCCTTATGCGAGATTTTCAATAACCTTGATTCTGAGTTTTACGAGTAGCAAGCCCGAAATAACATCATCATAACATCAATATTAACATTAACATTCATTATAAAATGATCATGGCATGAAACTCATTAAACAGCTTTACGCGTAAAAAAATTACGCACGCGTAGACCAAAACCCTAATAGTTCATAGATTACGCTTAAGAATTTTAGCCATAGGAATTACACCAAAGTGTTTCGTAAGTCTTAGAGGCATAGTAAGTTGTTCTATCCAAGTTTTAACATCAAATTCAAGGCCAATCAAAAAAACCCAATTGTATGAACTAGAACCCTAATTTTCAATTTATGAATCATTAGTGTTTCGGTAGTTTCGGGCTTAGATATGATTAATTCAACTTGAAAACAACATTGTACAACAATCTTTAACACCAAAACATTCACATTTGAAAACACCCAAACCGACGATGAACCCTAATTTAGAAAAATCAATCAATTCGTGTTTCGGGTGGATTTTGAGGATAAACATAGTATCATTGATGTTATTGAAACGCTTTGACACACTTATTTTAACCACAAACACACACCAATGATTGTGTGTTCATACGCTTATGCGTAGAACACATAATCACTCATATCTCACGCTTTAGCCGTTGGATTTGCATAAAATCAAAACCCTTGCTTGTAATTACGCTTAGAACACGAAAACACTTACAATTTGATGATCAAAAACACGGATTTGAAGCTTGAATATTAGGCGAGGATGAGTTTGGTATGAGTAATAAATGTGAAGTGAAAGTTAGGTGGAGGTGTTTTATTAAAATAACTTTAAGCTTTTGGCGCTTTAGTCCCTCCACCTTTTCCATTTTCATCCAAAGCCTTTAACTTCCATTTTGGTTACCAAACGAAGAATTTTTGAAATAACTTTGACGACACTCCCCTCGACTTAAGAAATAATGAAAGGTTATAAATTTTAGTCCGAGGAGTGTCAAGAAACCGTAAATGTGACCACCATTATTAAAGAAACAACCGGATAGGGTAACATGCAAGTACACGGTTATTTTGAAACAGCTTATAATTTATTTTCTCCCTCAACACTTGATCGAAAAATACCGAATTTTGAAAGATTTGAGTGTTGACGGAAGAAATGTACTTGCCATGTTGAAAGAAAAATAGATAGAAGAATATTTTTGTTGTTTTATCCGATTTTATATTTTTGTATTTTGTTTTGAAAAATTATTTACAAAAGAGATTTTGGTGTTTGACCGGTTTTAAGATCTGCTTTAAGAGTTCATCCAGTTCCTCTTGAGTCAAACACCGCATACCAATCCGTGGACCAACTCATTAAACCTAGCGGGAGGCAAGGCTTTGGTGAGTAGATCCGCCAATTGGTATTCTGCACCACGGCAGTATAATTCAACTGCACTGCTCCACGTGGTCCTTGATGAAATGATAGCGAAGATCGATGTGCTTTGATTTCGAATGTCGAATCGAGTTGCACGAGATCGCAATGGCACCGATTGTCGCAAAGACATCGATTCTCACAAACACGTAACCATAGTCTTTGAGTTGTGTTCTCATCCGATGACTTGAGCACAACACGCGACATGGCTACATATTCTCGCTTCGTTGATGACAACGATGTACAATCCTCGCTTCTTCGATTGCCAAGACACCGCTTATCACCAAGAAATTGTAGTGCTCTCAAGTACTTTTTCGTGAATCTAAACATCCCGCGTGATCAAGATCCGAAAAAGCGATTAGTTCAAAACCGTAATCCTTCTGATACCGATCCCCAAGTTAATGGTTCCTTGATGTATCGGAGGATTCTTTTAGCCTCGTAGAGGTGGGTTTCAGCTTGGTCTTGATCGATAACGGAGCATAGATAAACGGCAAAGACAATATCGTCTCTGCTAGTCGTTAGATACATGAGAGACCCAATAATACTACGGTATTTTGTAGGGTCGACTAATTTCCCATGTAAATCAAATATCTAGCTTCTTGGTATGAGTCATTGGTGTGGCATAAGTGTCACAGTGTTTTCATTCCAAATTTGTTTAACAATTCAAGGGCATATTTGATCGACTCAAGAAAATACCACGGGTGATTGATGAACTTGCAATCCTAGAAAGAACGTAAGTTCACCCATCATGGACATTTCAAAATTTTTCTTCATTAGTTTTGCAAAAGCGATTGAGTACTTTTTATGTGTAGACCCAAAATGATGTCATCCACGAAATTTGAACAATTAAGATATGTGCCCGTGATATTGTATAAAAAGAGTAGGGTCGACCGAACCTTTGGTGAAATTATTAGCAATGAGGAAAGATGATAGCTTATCGCACCATGCCCGAGGAGCTTGTTTGAGACCATAAAGAGCTTTGTTCGCTTTGTAGACATGGTTCGGGAACTCGGATCAACGAATCCTTCCGTTGGTCGACATAAACCGCTTTTTTCGCTTGTCCGCTGAGAAACGCAGCTTTGACATCCATCCGAAAGACCGCCATATTCATATGAGCCGCGAACGCGAGAAATATCCGAACAACCTCAAGACGAGCAACCGAGCAAAAGATTCTTCAAAGTCTATACCTCTTCCCGACGATAACCCTTAGCAACTAGACGTGACTTGTTTCGGATTACGCCCTTCAAAGATCCAATTTGTTCTTCCAAATCCATTTGAGACCAATGACGAGACCCTCGTTGGTCTTTCAACCGCCTCCCATACTTCAAGACGCTTGAATTGGTTGAGTTCTTCTTGCATGGATTCAATCCATTGTCTTTTGTCATTGCGCCTTTAATGTTTTTAGGCTCGATTGGCGTACAGCCGAGTGCATAAATGCAATGTTCACCATCCGTGCGAAGACGTTGTCTCGTAACGATCGGTTGATTCGGGTGCCAATAATATTTGCCGAGGATGGTCTTTTGTCCATCGATGTGTAGGGTTGATGTTGGTATACATTGTGCGATTCGAGGATTCAAATGGTTTGTTGATGATTCCGCGACATCGTGCAAGCAGCCTCATTAGCAAACGGGTTAAAGAACGATTTGGATCAAAATCGCAGTGGGGTACTTCATTAAGAACATCATCACCGGTTCATCATTGTTGGAAGCGGTTTGTTCAACTGCTGTGGTGGAGTCAATCGGTGGTGCTTCTTCAACAAGAGTTGTTGTAGCAGTGTATCGTATAAGAGTAGTATCAGTTGAGCAATGAAACAATGGATACACCGAGCACGCTCATCAATATCGCCACCGAACAAAGGAGCAAATAACCTTTCCATTTGTTGACGAGTGAGTCGGGGCTTTGTTCACCGATGATGGGGTTTGAGGAAGTTTAAGCGGTTGTGACCGGTTCCAAGTCATATACTCGTAAGCCATTTCCGTAAGTTCATCAAATGAGCATGAATCGCTTCCATAACCTCCTTTGTACGACGATTCCGATCCGTAACCTTTAGAATTCTCACAATATCCAATAAAGACTCCAATGTCGCTTTGGCTTTGAGCTTTCCAAAATCATCACGATCATTATTCGGATAGCAAAGGGATCCAAATACATGAAAGTGTTTGAGATTCGGTTTATGGTTGTGAGAAGCTCAAAAGGTGTTTTGTTGTGGCGCTTAGTAATCATAGAACGGTTTTGAGTATAGCATGCAGAGATACGCTTTCGCCCATAAGTAACCGGAAGTTTAGCATTGATTAACATTGTTCTTGCAGCCCACTAACGCTCGGTTTCGCCTTTCAACAACTCCGCTTTGTTCTCGTGTACGTGCAATAGATGTCCGATGTCAATTCCCACTTTCTCATAAAATTCACGAAGAGTTTGGTTAACAAATTCAGCCTTTGTCTGCTCGATTTGTCGGACGGTGTTTCGAGTCGAACTTGAATTTTCGTGAGAAAGGTGATGATCATCTTTGGAGCTTGGTCTTTGCTTCAAGAAAGTAGACCCAAGTCCATCGTGAATAGTCATCAACAATTACTAAGATGTAGCGCTTGCCATTGATCGCTTGCACGCCGCATCGGGCCACACAAATCCATGTGAAGAAGATGAAGCACATGTCGAGAGTCGTGTTCCACCTTTGAAGGAAAATGAGCACGAGTGCTTTTCCCTTGTTCACAGTCGAGCAAAGGTGATCTTTAGAATACCGGAATCGTGGAGACCTTCAACTAGTTTGTGTCGAGCAAGATTGGTTATAGTTTGAAAGTTTAAATGTGAGAGACGACGGTGCCATAGCCGTGATTTTGTTGATGTTGCCTTTGAAAGTAAGCAGATGGGAGATGAAGCAACCATGTCTTGCATAGAGATAGTGTAAAGACTTGAGTTACGCGAGCCGACATAAGGTCGCTTCCTTGTAGATCACGAATGAAACAAGATTTCTCCCCGAAGCAACCTCCAAATCTCCATCACGTAATCGACCTATCGAAACAGACAGTGACCGAGGCCTTCCACATAATAAACCCCGCTAATTTCGATGTTCCCATTGATATAGTCTCCGAGCCCATGATAGTCGCAAGTGATCATTCCCGAACTGACAAAGCAATGAACTTTGCAATAAAGTTTGATAACAGCTTAAGGTTGCTCGTCATGTGTCGGGAACATCCGCTATCAACAATCCAGAATGATCTCAGATCACCGCATTACACACACATTTACACATGATGGAATAGAAGTAGATGTGGAACCCGAAATGTTAGAGGGTTCCGAGCGCTTATAGTAGACATACACACATCAATAACTTTAGGCATCCATTTAAATCCTAGTGTGTTATATATCCATTTCGCCATCTCCAACTAGTATTTGCTTTAGTCTTAGTGAATGCACTAGGTGGTACTACATTCTTAGGAGGTGAAACTGAGCTACAGGACAAAGAATGCGTTTCTTAGAATCTAAAGAGGGCGGTTTACCAAGCACGCACTTAGAAAGATTAGTGGGCCTAGAGGTATTCCGATTCTTAGGATTCCGTAAACGAGAGATGATAGCTTTAGCAACACATTTGTCATGACAATCGAATTCATACTTTTACGACAAATAACACAAGGTGCATCGATCAATATCAAAAGTACTTAAAGGTTTAGCATTCGTTACATCACTATTTCTATTACATTTGCCGACGCAATATCTATAGTGGAAGCAACGTGAGTCTTATTCATAGTCCTAGGGTGTTCTTCTACTTTAGCATTCCTTATTGATCTTTTCTTAGGTCGCAACTTCCTATTCTTCGATGTAGTGCTCCTAGGTCGTGAAGTGCGGACGCTTGGAAAAGAGGCAACTATTCCTGCTTTCAAGAGAAGGAAGCACGTTAGCAACTTGTGTTTTGGCAAGAGGCATTCTAGGTTCACGATTACTAAGTGTTACCGGTGCTATTCTCTTAATCACGGTAGGCGGAAGTTGTTCATACTTTCCTAACATTTCTCTTAACTTAAAGATAGTGTGAATCAAATCTTGATTTTCGTAATCTAATATTACCAAAGAAAATGCATTACTTCTAGTGTGTGCAAGATAGTGATCAAGTTCGTTTGATGCTTCATGACGAGTCTTATTGAGTAAATCAAATATGACACCATATTCTGCTTAACTTTTACAAGTTCTTGTTCATATTTTGAGATTTGACTTTTCAAAGACACGTTTTGATCATCCAGCTTGCTCAAATTTTGGATTAAAATTGTTTGATTGCAACTGGTGGATTTTGTTTTGCAAAGCAAGTTCACGATTTTGACAATCTTTTGACACCATTGAAGACGACGCTTTGCATTTGAAAGCTCGTTTAAGAGACGCTCGTTTTCAACTTTTAAAGACTCGATCCAAGCACATTATCGATTCTCAACAGCTACAACATTATCAACAAGATCGCAGAGATATAATCGATGCATATGACAAAGAATTCAATAACACAACATTATGGATATCAAGACAGATAACATCTTCCAAGAGTCGATCAACATCTTTTCTCAACATTTTCTTTTACGCTTAGTATTAGAAATAGATGTTTCGCTTTCTCGAAAACGACCTTCATCAATCCAAGTTCCTTATGAAAGTCCTGCTCCCAAGACAATGCACAATTTTTCAAATTTTTAACATTTGGTAAAAGATTTTTCTAAAATGTCTCTTTGTTCTCGCGCCGAGGCGATTGAAAATGTTGAACTTTGATTTCGTAATGATATTCTATCTCATGTTGTAAAGTTTTGAGGTCACCATGAAAATGTCAAAATATCTAAGAATTTTGCGATTTTCGTGTTTTGAGTTTACTTCACCGATGGAAGGTAAAGGACCATAAATTTGTGCATAATCCGTTGGGGATTAACATTAGAAGACTCGACGCTTTTATGATAACCCTTGGTGTGTTAGAAGAATCTGGTGTGACGAAAGTGACCGGTTTTGAATAATTAAAAGGTTTGTTGTAAACAACAGCTTAATTTTGATCGACTCGCCTTCTCGTGATCTAATTCCTCTTGACGATGATATTCAACAACACTCATAATGTAATTATCAATTTTATATTCTCGCACCGAAACTTCGTGATTTGGTTTGAATGCTTTGGTTGAAAGCTTAGGTTTGTAATCGCAAGATTCGGTCCATATCCATTTGATTGGGTTTTAAAGTAAACTTTTCAATAGCGCATCGACTCACCATGTTTGTAAACAATGCTTTAAACTCTTTAAGTTTGTTTTGCAAGTCGATAATTTCTTCAAGATGATCATCTATTCGCTTCGTTGAATGCTTTTTGTATGCAGAGAACTGCTTTTGACAAGTTAACAACTCACCTTAGCTTTTTGATTTTCCAAGGTGAGAGCGTTAATTTGCTTTTTATGTTCATGTTTCATTGTTCTATTTCGCATAACAAAGCATTCTTCAAGCGGCTAGATCACGATCCGTCTCTAAATATTTTTCGCTTTGATGAGATTTAGCAAAGGCGGCTTCAAAACCTTTTTCACGCTTTTCTTGAGTTTTGAAAAAGTTGAGTTGCTTTTGTAAACATTCAAAATCCTTGGTTAACAAAGGCATTTTTACTTTTCAAGTCCCGATTTATCGCACGACATTCTTCCACTATGGTTTGTTGGTCTTGTATTAAACGAGCAAAATCTGGATGAGGCAAAGTTCGGCGTGTTCAACGCGAGTCACAACATGATCATTACTTAGATCCTCAAGTATAACCACGAGTCAATTTGATTATCAATGGAAACCATAAGGTCATCTTGATCGTCAAATGTAACTACGGGTCTAATTGAAAATCGCTCGAATGAGATGTGGATGACTCATTTTGAACATTCCGAGCTTGCGGATTCGGATGTTGGCGGAGATATTAGATCGTAGATAAATATGGTTTGTTCGGCACCGAGACAAGCCATCGTTGTCATACACTGGGCCTGTGTCACTCATGTGTAACTCATGCATATTAGCCATCAACATAATAAATGCATTGGCCTCGCAAGTCCTCCATATCATCATCTCGAGTCTCAGATCCGCCATAAAACTCGTTCTTTGTCCGTGAGAGTTCCACCACTTCATCCTTAAGAGCCAAAAGAAGAGCCTCTTTGTGATAAGCACCGCCCCTAGTCCTCGGCTTTGGGCATGCATTAGCCAGTGTCCTTCTCATTGCGCTTGTAGCATCAAGACCATTCAACCCATTCTCGAGCATTTCCTGCTCCACCACTTGAGCTCGTTGTTATTCCTACCCATAGCATTAAACCCTTGACCACCGCCCATCCGACGACCATAACCACGATTCTCGAACTTCAACTCGTCCATTGTTCACAACAAATTGATTCCGTGTGTTAGATGAGGAACGAATACGATTGTTGGATTTGTTGGTATAACGGCTAAAAGCATTAGCAATCATAACAAATCCTTGTTGCAATGCTTCGAACGGATCGATTCCTCATTAGCTTCACTACAAATGCTTGAGCATTGTTGTTGTTGTATGGAACCAATTGATTTTGTTGAGATTGTTGTGATTGATCATTTGGTGTGATAGTGGCGCTTGGTTGAGTTGTTGGTCGAGGAGGATAACTGCTTTGAGCATACAAGGCAAGTTGTTGATTTTCCGGATGTGAAGGTGAAGCAATTTGAGCACGGAGAATCCTTTCCTTATCAACTTCCTTTTCATGAGGCTTCAAGTAATCGTACAACAATCCGTATGTAGAATGATGCATGTTCTTCGCTTGACGGAGAAAATGACATACTTCTCCCATTCAGACCAAGACTACTCAGAACTTAGTATTAACTGCAATTCTTGGCATGATGATGTTGTGTTTATCCAAATCATTGATGATGTCCGAGAATCGATGATGATAAGACTCTAGTGTCTCTCCGTGTTCAATCATGAAGTGTTCATAAGCCAAGTAAATTTTGGATTCCATATCCTCCCGATTGAGTGCAGATCCTTCCATAAGAAGATGAATGTGTTCCCACATTGCCTTTGCGCCTTTTGAGCATCAACACTTCAAGAATTGGGTTTGGTAATCCTAAAAGGATATATTGCATTGCAAGCTCATCGCCTTCATAGTGTAGAAGTTCTTCCGATTCAGTGTCCGCAACAAGAGCAATGTTTGATTGTTCATCTCTTGGTGGATTAGCATTTGGATCTCCGGCACAATGACAAGAGGCATCCGAAATGGACCTTCCAAGATAACCTTCTTTAAGAACTTTCCATGTGGCTTCTTCGATCACAAAACCTAAAGAACCTAATTACCCATTGATCGTAGTTTCGGAGTGAGCATTGAGGTCTATCAAGTGATCCAAATCATGAATTGATTGTTGGTCGCTTAAAGCTTCACACATCTTTGCAAACCAAGTGGGTTCCTTCATAGTGTTCCTTGATGGATGTTGATTGAAATCGTTTGTGTAGGGTTGAACTTGAAGACTTGGTGGTGTTTGAACCATTTGTGGTGGAGGAATTGCTCCAAGTTGTGGAGTATGTTGTTGATTAAATTGTTGTTGATAAATTGCTTGTTGTTGATTCCATTGTTGATGTTGTGGACTTAGTTGTTGTTGTCGCTGAGAATAAGTGTAAGGAAATAGTTAGAGTATGGTGGTTGTGACATGTTGAAAACTTGTGTTGGTAAAATGGATCTTTGTAGTCGAATGAACCTTTGTTGATGAAGTATCCTTAGGCGAGAAATCACAATAAACCAAGTAGCACTTATGCGTAAAACACCAAAGTTACGCTGTAATGCAAAGAGTTACGCTGAGGTTTAGCTTACGCGTAAGTAAGGAAAAAGCACTAAAGTTATGCGTAAAACAAGAAGTTAGGCGAGAAAACTTAGGCGAGGATTACCTTATGCGTAAGACTAAGCTTAGCGTAAGATAAATCTTATGCGAGGATTTTCACGCGTAAGCTTTATGCTTATGCGTAATTTTAGGGTTTTATCTCAAGTGATCTTTTACACTATCACAAAGGCAAAAGATATCCAAAGTCGACGATTTTCGTGCTTATCCAAGCAAGAAAACACGGAGTAAACCACTAAACTCAAGATCAAACCAAGGATAAAGTTACGCGTAAAACTAGGGTTTTGATACGCGTAGCTTTACTCGTAAAATGATTTTGCCCAAAGATGTTTCTAAACCGATTTTTGTGATGAGATAGCTTCAATATCACCAAAATAACACAAAAGTGTGAAACTTGATGAACCAAAACGCCTAAACAAAGTTACGCGTAGAACGAAACCCTCGAACAAAAACTAGCTTAAAACGATGATCCACGCAAAGTTTGAAACTTTTGCCAAAAACAGCTTATTTTAACACCTTAAAACATTGAAAGTACAAGAATCTTGGATTAAAAAGTGTAAAAACGTGTTTTTAAGCGAACCAAAGTATCAAGGACGAGACGTATGTTCTACGCCAGAGACCAAAACCCACTTCAAAAAAATATATTCACCCAACTAGTAGGCGATTGATACCATCGTTAGGTCACTAGTTTTACAACACAAGCATCAATAGAAGAAATAGAGAAGAGAAGAGATTGGTTGAACAATAAAAACACACACACACACGTATGATATAATAAACCGGTTATGCGTAGTAGTGAAAGAGAGAAATAAATGAACAACCAACCCTCAAGTGAGGGTTATTACATAGTATTTATAGGAGGAAGCTAGGCAACACCCTAGTCCCTTCCTTTCTCCTATGGGCTTGGGCCTAAGCTCATGGGCCTTCTACATAAGCTTAAGGCTAATAACAAACATAAAGGCCATAATTAAGCTAACTATTACATATGAATCACTAACACTTGATTTAGGTTTAGGAGTGATTCCAACAAACAAAGACACCACAGAGTATATACAACGGAAGACTTCATATAACTGCAATTAATTAACTGAAAAGTAAATGCGTAACATACCTCTTGCAATTGGCTAGATCTCTTCAATAAATGTGACAAAGTTGTTTAACGAGTTATCCCTTACCATTTTATAACTCAAACCAAGTGATTTAACAATAGTGTGTTACATCACGTTCTTGTACACACGAATTAACAAATGAATTAAAGGGATTGCTAGATGTACAAAACCTTGTTTTAGAAAAAACAAAACCAAACACCCTAAGGAAGGGGGTCGGCCGAATTATGCAAGAGAAAACAAAGAAAAGTTTAGGTAATGTGTGTGCACGAAAGTTAACCCTAAACCTTTAACATTGATTTGTATATATAGTGAATGAAAATTTTAGGGAACAAGTTAGGGTTTAGGGTTGTGAAACCCCCCTATGGCCGGCCACCATAGACCCCAAAGGGATACCCTAATCTTTTCCTATTTTAGATTTTTCACTCTTAGTCATTCTCTTCACATTTAACGGTCGTTAGTCATTTCCCGTTAAATACTTCACGATCGTTATTCGAGTTTTGTGTAATAATTAATCGTAATCATTTAATATTAATTATTTAACTTTAATTCTCATTCGTAATGTGTGCAGTCCCGTAGTCACGAGTTCGAATCCGGACATACACGGCTTTGTAAATATAGACATATTCCAACACATTGATGTAATTGTGGATTCATCCCTGATGAAATTACACATTCTTTGGTGTTAGTTGAGTATTCTTGTTTTGGTTTAGTTTGGTTTGGTTTTCGGTTTTGATGTTCGGTACTTCGGTTCTAATTGAGTTGGAACCAAATCGTGAAGTAAAAGATCGAGGAGCCAAGAAATGGTGAAAATAGGAACCGAGAACCGGACCGAGTAAGGCATCTCTGTTCAGTTTGGTTTTTTGATGATGAACCGAAATTTTGCAAAATTAAGCTTTACCTAACAAAATTTCTGAAATACGTACGTAAGAGGGTATCAAAAACACTATCATAATAAAGGACCCGATCAAAATAGCAAATGGTGAGCACTGGTGTGTGGCTCGGTAAATTTTAGAGGGGATGTGTTCTTAATCGAGTATCAACTGCCCCTTTTAGCTTATTGGATCTGCAAAACCTTTTTTTTTGGTGTTTCTACGGAACTTGAGAACCATGGATACGGAATCAACCCAACACGAGAACAAGATTTTCCAAAAAAGGAACCGAGAACAGAACCACGGGTCTAAATTTTGATTCAGTTTTGATCAGTCTTATTTATTGTTGATGAATTGACTTTACTCAATTACCTTTACGGCTGCTAATTAGCTCGTGGCCAAGGCGGGTCGACTTAGGTTAAGATGCGTGTGAATCGCATAGATTTTTCATGTGTATTGTAAAATTATGTCAAAAATACCAGTTTATCCTAAATGCAACTTATCCAAAAAAAAAATTGTGATGTAAGCCTTTGTTTAGTTTGTATAAAATGCATCGTATATTTTATAGTCTAGAGACATGAGTCAGTTATTGGTCATGGTGTTATAAGAATAGTTTAGTCGTCTAGAGACGAGCTAGCTTGGACAACTTATAACATCACGTGTATGAGATCAACTTTAATTCTATAAGTTGTTAGAATGTAAGGACTAGCATATCAGTTGATTTTGCGATCAAAAAAGACATTATGGACCGAAACAATGATCAATCCCGAGTGTTTCTTTTTTTTCGATGAAAAGGTAAATTATATTACTCCAAAACAATATATACAATATAAGCAACTCTAAGAGGAGAAGGACAATCCCAAACACCGCTTAAACTACCATCTACAAATAAACAGAAGCAAGCTTCTATACAGACAAATCATCAAAACAAACTACAATACAAGAACTTGCTATCACCAAAATTCACCAATTTCACCAAGCTAACTAGGATATTCCAACTCTATGACTACATTTCCTTTTGTAAGACTATCTAGACAACCATATTCTAGCTGCATCCTCACAAATGGCTGCTAGATCCTATCACAAAAAGGCATCATCATAAGAGAAGAATCACTAGAAGCTAGCTCAATCCAATCAGAAGCTACATTTCCACACTCAATTCTGAACATATAAACTGAACATCAACCATTATATGAACAAAACTGAACATGGCATCACCTTTGATAGAGCTCTGTCATATAGCCAAATACAGTAATCTCTATGGATATCTACATTTCCCTCTTGTAACATTACCCTAAGAACTACATGCAGGTTGCAGCTACAACCTTACATATAGCACTAGGGTCCTATCACAAGTGGGGCATCACCCTGAAGACAAGATCACATAAAGATTAAACCAAACACTACAAACTTAAGATCTACTAACACTTGAAAGATCAGGGCAGTCCCATCTTTCATGACTCACCCTATCTTCCACAATGAAAGCAGATTCCTTACAGCAGCAGGATCCTTTACTCTCAAATCTCAATCCTAGCATCTTTATTTTGACAACATCTACAACATTGCAATAAACCTCTTCCCATCTTTTCCTTCCATCTCTAAAAATTCTTGCATTTCTTTCCCTCCACACACAGTACACACAAGTTGCAAACATAAGTCTTCCCACCACACACTCCATATATAATTGCCATTTGGATTGTTAGCCATGATATGAACAATGTCATACCATGATTACCATCTTGAAGGGTAGTTCTCCGATCGTGTCATTGCCTGAGTTTTCTTCCAAATCTTCAAAGAGTATGAGCAGTTAAAAAACAAATGATCATGGTCTTCCATATCTTCAAACAGTACAGTTACATAATTATTAGCAATACTCTTAGGAGCAACTACATAATCATAGTTGACGTCTTTATCTTCTTTTTTCAATCGATAACCATGCAATTGTTAAAAAGTTGTTACAGCAATTCGGATATATATTAGCAATACTTTGGCCATTTGTTCAAAATACAAAGAATGATTAACTTTGGTTTTCACATTGATAAGTTACATACACACATGCAAAATTACTTAACCCCTAAAAATCAAGGCCATTCAAGTACCACAAGAAAAATCAAAAAAAGTTTGTTACAACTTATATTGCCTAGCTAGTGTTTAGTTTTTTACAATAAACTTGACACTTTCAATAGACTAAACAATTGTAAATAGTGAATTTATCTTGTCACTCAAATATCTCATATTCGTGATGGGATTTTTGACAATACGAAATTTTGTTTTTCGTTATATTATAAACTAATTATGCCCCCCTCCAAAGAGCCATAGCCACAACCACTAAGTGAGTTCCCTTCCACATTATGGAAAGTCAACCGATTGTGAGGCTATTCGAGTTACCGGTTATTAACCTTTTGCACCTAAATTAGTGTTAAACTAACAACAGTTCATAAAAAAAAAATTACACTATGGATGTTTTAAAGAGAGTATGCACATACATACGGTTATACCCCGGGTCGTACCTTAGGTATGTCCCCTCTGGTCACATGCATCATTTGTTTTACATCAATATAAAAAGTTTAAATTGAACTATATATAAAAAGTTAAAAATAAGAATATGAATAATTTTCTGTGCTGACACATGCAAACACGTTAATTTTTATCGGGATGGATTTAACCCATCTTGTGGCAGTAGAGTCTTTTGGGAGAAAAAGCTCATCGAGAAGCATGCGAGCATCTTTGACACGAAAGACTCCTTCCCCATTCAAGTCCCAAACCCATCTATCCTCCAAATTTGTCAAGATCGTCGTCTCAATTAACTTTTGAAGGAGGTCTAACTGGTGAACTTCGACCCCTCCTCTAACAGTGCGTCGAAGATAAAGAACAACCGAATTCTGCAACTTATCAGCCACTGTACAAATTTTGTTGCCCTCTAAAGTGTAAATACGCGAAAACATATGACGAAGTTGAGTATCTCCGGTCCAAATATCATTCCAGAACTGCGTGCTCGTACCATTACCCACACGAATTCTACAGTGAGAAAAATGTTGCGAAAATCAGCTGAATGGGCCGATTAATCGTTAATCGGTCATATACCTTATTGATTTTTGAAAATCGGTGGAAAAATCAGCCTAGGCAAAAAATAGGCTACTAATCGGTCAAAAATCGGCCGAATCGGTAAAAAATGGGTCAAATCCGCCGAATCGGATTAATTGGTCACTTTTTAAAAAAATAATAATTTAGGCATTTTACTTAATTTGGGGATCGTTTATTTCACTTATAACGCACAATGGGCATCATAATCATAATTGAAACCTTTTATTGAAGTTGAAAGCATAGTAGGCTTGGAATCAGTTAAAATATTTAGTTTGGTCTCCAGAAATACCCAAAACTTGCAGGAAATGCCAATCCGATTAATCATCGATTAATCCCACCTTGGCAGATTAATCGCTGTAGGGTGGTCGACCACCCGACTACCGATTCACGATTTTTGCAACATTGGTGAGAAATCAAGTCTATGCCTTGAGCTTTAAGGACATTAATTTCTCGGATAATAGTGTTCCAAGTTGAAGAGCGAAACGGGGACAAATTCAGTAACTTTGAACCATGCATAGATGTGATGAAACGACACCATAAAGAGTTATACTAAGAGATGAACCTCCACACCCACTTGAAAAGAAGCACCCTATTTAATGCATAAAAACTTGAAACACCTAAGCCTCCATATTTTTTTGACGCAAGAACCTTAGACCATTTGACCCACGTAATTTTCCTCTCGTCGCATTGAGTTCCATTTAAAAAGTTCCTACGAATGGATTCCGTCGAGTGCAACACCGACTTAGGCACCTTGTAAAGGGACATGTGATAAATAGGAGTGGATCTTAACACCGATTTAAGTAACGTAAGCCTTCCTCGTCGCATTGAGTTCCATTTTAAAAGTTCCTACGAATGGATTCCATCGAGTGCAACACCGACTTAGGCACCTTGTAAAGGGACATGTGATAAATAGGAGTGGATCCTAAGACCGATTTAAGTAACGTAAGCCTTCCTCCGACTGATAGAGTTTTGAGCTTCCAATTCGATAAACGAGCCTTAAGTTTGCCAAGTGTATCATCCCACGCCTTTATAGTCGAACTATTACCTCCCACCGTCACCCTTAAATATTTAAAACAGGTTTTCATAACAGAGCACCCAAGTTTCAAAGTTGCTGCAGTAATATAATCATTTGACAAGCCTACTCCAAGCTGTTGGCTTTTTTTTTAGATTAATCTTAAGGCCTGATGACAACAAAAAGCAATGAAGAATATGCGTAATACCAGAAAGATTAGCGTTAGACTACTCACCAATGAACACCGCGTCATCCGCATAAAAAAGGTGAGATATCGTAAGAGAAGAATCAATCTTAATACCCGTAAATATCCCCGCATCAACAGCCCTAGAAAACAACAAATGAAGAGATTCCATTATAAGAATAAAAAGGTATGGAGCCAATGGATCCCCTTGTTTCAACCCACAATGAAATTGAAATTCGGAGGTCGGGCTTCCATTAATAAGAACTGAAGCCTTTCCCGATTTGAAACTGCCACTAATCCAAGAATACCATTTGGACCCGAAACCAAAAGATCTTAGGACGTCATCTAAGTAGTCCCACTTTATAGAATCGTAGGCTTTAGCGAAGTCGACTTTGAACACCATGGCCCACTGTTTTTTATGTTTACACCAAGATAACAATTCGTTTATGATAAAAGGACCATCAAGGATTTGTCTATTTGGAAGAAACGCGGTTTGGACGTCCGAAACAAGATTAGAAATGACCATCGATAAATGAGTGGCTAAGACTTTGGTGACAACCTTGTAAAGGCTCCCAATCAAGCTAATTGGCCGATAATCACTAACGAACTTTGGATCATGAATTTTCGGGATAAGAGCAACGAAAGAAGAGTTACAGCCCTTAGTGAACGAGCTATGTTCAAAAAACTATTCAACCGCGACACATAAATCTGGTCCAATAATATTCAAAACTTACGGAAAAATTCAAAAGTAAATCCGTCTGGCCCTGGTGATTTGTTCTCTCCACAACCCCACACCGCATTGCGAATTTCATCTCTAGTTATCGGATTCTGCAACCTAATCATGATTCAACCGATTAGCAAAGCTAAAGTTAAGCCTACAACGATTGTTAGTCGGATCTTGAAATCGAGTAGCAAAATGCGAACGGGATTCTTCTTTGACGCGACAAGAGTCGTCCATCCATTCACCGTCAACCATCACTCCCTTAATCGCCAAATTAGCATGTTTTCGATTGATAATACCATGGAAAAACTTAGAATTTTCATCTCCCTCTATAGCCCACTGAATCTTTGCCTTTTGCATAAAGTCACGAGCATCGGCTGATTTGATATCTTGCATTTGCTTGAGCAGATCCAAACGAGACAGGAGAATCTCTTCGTTAGCACCTCCTTGGTCTAAAACTTTATCGATGTGGCTCAAATTGGAGCTAATATATTTGATACGACCCAACTGTTTTTGTTTTTGATCAGTAACCCATATCCGAATCTCCTTTTTCAAGATTTGCAACTTCTTCTTGAAACGGACCATCCCGTTTCTATCATCAAGGACAATAACATTCCATGTTTGCGACACCATTTGATCAAAACCATGCAAACTAAACCAAGAATGATACATCCGAAATGGAGTAGCTCCATAGTCGGTAACCACCTCCTGAAGCAAGATTGCCCGGTGATCCGAAAGATGTCGGTCAAGGCATATGCCTAAAATATGAGGGAATAAAGAAACTAACCCTTTTGTCACAAGGAAGCGATCTAATTTACTCATTTTAGTAGCCGACGGATGAGACCAAGTAAAAGAGAAGCCTTCCAACTAAACTTCAACTAACCCCAAGTTCGATATGAAGTTATTGAACTCATTAGCCCCATGCACGTTGAACACCGACCCCATACGATCTTCCACGCATCTGACTTCATTAAAATCGCCCATGATCATACAATCTCCTTTCCAACGTGTGATAAGAGACGAGATGTAGCTCCACAAGGAATGCTTGCCAATAGTAGATTGAGGAGCATAAATGGAAATCATTAATAACTTCGCCTTATTAGGAGTCCAAGTCCCATATAAAGCGACAAAGTTGTCCGAGATAATGTGCTGCTCTTTATGAAAAACATTTGGATCCCACGTACATAAAATGCCACATAAATTACCGACAGCTTCACTAATAATATGATCGAATTTGTAGTTGCCCCATAACAGTTTGACATCCATATCAGAAATATTAGTCAGAATTAATATAGACATACTTAATGGGTTAGGATTATATTTTATGTAATTCTATTGTACTCAAGTGTAAATTATTTATCTATTTATACCATATGCATCCTCACATTGAGGATCATCCATTCAATCAAATCCTTTCAAATCCTTTCTTTAATTCTCTCATGGTATCATCCGCTCAGGTTCCTCTCCCCCTTTAATTTTTCCACCTATCGTTTCTCCTTCCCTCCTCTATTCACCTTCTTCCCCACCATGTCAACCTCCGATGATTCCCTGTCCATGACAGCTCTCCTACACTCCCTCAAAATCCAATTATCATCCACCAATTACCTACTGTGGAAGAACCAAATATGGCCATTGTTGATGGATCAAGGCCTCATCAGTCACATCGATGGCACTGGGGAAGCCCCACCAGCACAATTGATTGATGGATACAAAGCCACTGCCAATCCGCTATTCACCACATGGAAGGCTGCCGATCGTCACGCAGTCATTCTCATCAATTCGTCTCTATCTGAAGACGCGGTGTCCGTGACTGTTGGCCTCACCACTGCCCGGGAAATCTGGCAGGCTCTTGAAACTGAGTATTGCAATGCCTCAGTTGAGCGTGTTCACAATATTCGTGATAAGTTGCGCTCACTTGTCAAAGGGGCTGACTCTGTGGCAGTTTTTGGACACAAGTTTAAGGCGTTATGTGATCAACTATCGGCTATTGGTCATGCCGTTTCAGCCACTGATAAGTTATATTGGTTCACCACGGGTCTTGGTGTGGATTACATCACCTTCACTTCAATTATCAGGGCGACTCGTCCAGCCCCCTCATTCCAAGATTTGGTTGCTCAGGCCGAGAGCCATGAGGTTCTCCTTCGTGATCTTCAGGGACAAAACAATTCTGCTGCAGCGTTTGTGACTCAGTCTTCCCGTCCTCCTCCTCGTGGTGGTGGTGGTGGTGGACGTGGATACAATCGAAGTTCCCGCAATTATAGAGGAGGCAGAAACAATCGTGGTGGTCGTGGTTATAATGGTCCTCGTAACAACAACAGGAACTCCTCTGCTGTTCCTCATGTTTGCCAATTATGTGGTCTCCCTGGTCATATGGCTAGTTCCTGCCCTTCCCATGTGTCGTACCCCACTAGTGAAGCCCATCTTGCAAAATCTTTCCAGGCTCAATGTGAAGTTAATCCAAACAGTGCAAGTTGGTATGTGGACTCCGCGCCACCGACCATATGACTAAATCTTACGGTAATATTCATGACCTTGCTTCATGTAATGGGAAAGATAAGGTAATTTTGGGAATGGCAATTCTCGCCTATTTCCCACAGAGGACATACAAATATTGGCAACAATATTCATCTTAAAGATGTTCTTGTGGTTCCTCAAATCACAAAAATCTTCTTTACGTAAATAAGCTAACTATGGACAACTATGTTGATGTGCTTTTTCTCAACCAAATTTCTATGTTCGGGATCGGGAACGAGGCGTGTCTTAGCTCGTGGTCGATGTGAAAGCGGGCTTTATGTGTTGAATCAAGATCATCAAGCTCTAAGTCTTCTCTACTAATAGAGCATCATATGAATTGTGGCATAGCCGTTTAGGACATGTGTCCAATGATGTTATTAAACTATTAAATAAACGGGATTAGTGCAAGTCACATCCATTTTGCCAAAACCTGTTGTTTGTTCCTCGTGTCAAATGTCCAAAGCACATAAATTGCCATTTGATCTTAATCCAAAACGTGCTCTCTTTCCTCTCGACATAGTACATTGTGATTTATGGGGACCATCACCTGTCACATCTCATGAAGGCTATCGGTATTATGTTGCTTTTGTTGATGACTTTTCCAGGTTCACGTGGCTATATCCGTTACGCACCAAAGCAATGTTCTCGACCATTTTAACTACCTTTATCGCCTTTGTTCAAACTCAGTTCTCAAGAAAAATCAAGATTTTTCAAAGTGATGGAGGAATGGAATTTGTTAACAATCAAGTCAAAAAGATTTTTGAAGCCAATGGAACATTTCATAGACTCTCGTGTCCGTACACTCCTTAAAAAAACGGGCGTGTGGAACGTAAACATCGTCACATTGTTGAAACCGGGCTTGCTATGATGTTCAATGCTAAAATACCTTCATCATATTGGGTTGAAGCCTTTAGCTCAGCGGTCTACACTATTAATCGTCTTCCATCCAAAATTCTTGAAGGCAAATCGCCATTTGAGCATATGTTCGGCCATGTTCCCAACTACAACAATTTTCGCGTCTTTGGGTGTCGTGTTTTTCCGTATCTGAGAAACTATTCGGAACATAAGTTGGCACCGCGTTCGTTACCGTGCATCTTCATTGGATATGCAACCCAATATAAAGGATTTCGATGTTTAGAACCCACCTCGCAACGTGTGTATATCACAAGACATGCCACATTTGATGAGTCATTTTTTCCATACTCAGGAGACTCTTGCCCACAAAATAATGTTAATCTTGAAATAACAGGCTTTGTTGACAATTCTTCTACAGGCACGGTCATAAATAAAGAAGTTGGGCCTCCAAAATTAAAGCATGTTGACAATGCCCAACATTCTCCTCCATGTGGCCTCTGTACTGATGAAGAAAATGGGCCTCTGTTATTCAACAATTCTCAAGAGCAATCTACTAATTCCAGTCTGACCAGTTCGCCTCCATCCAACAGTGCACCACAAACTGCTTCTTCAGAACATCAGACCGAGTCATCAGCTCCAGAAACGCCAACTCCGCCTCTGCCTCCGCCACCGCCTCCACCAACAACGGGTCACTACATGACGACTCGTTCCAAAGCGGGTATTTTTAAACCGGTTCACAAACCAGATTTTGTTCCCTCACAACGTCACGGTCTTTATGCAGCACTATTTGCGGCATCAGATCCGAGGAGTTACAAAGCTGCTGCTAAGCAACGGGAATGGGTTATGGCCATGCGGAAAGAAATTGGTGCTCTACGTCAAAACAAAACATGGACTCTTGTCCCTAGACCCCTACACATCAATATTGTTGGCTCAAAATGGATTTTTCGTACCAAGTTTCTTGCGGATGGCACGATTGAAAGGCACAAGGCTCGTTTAGTTGCTCAAGGGTTCACTCAAGTTCCTGGTCTTGACTACTCACAAACGTTCAGCCCGGTAGTTAAAGCTGCTACTATCCGCATTGTTTTATCATTGGCTGTCATAAATGGATGGAAACTCCATCAACTCGATGTCAATAATGCCTTCTTACACGGTGCCCTTCAAGAACAGGTATACATGGAACAACCACCTGGGTTCATTGACCCACAGTACCCAAACCATGTTTGTCGCCTCAACAAAGCTTTATATGGCCTAAAACAGGCGCCCCGAGCTTGGTTTCAACGTCTCAGTACATTTCTCATTTAGAATGGATTTTCCTGCAGTCGTGCTGACCCATCTCTCTTTGTTTTCAAACGAGATTCATGCATCATCTATCTATTGGCATATGTGGATGACTTAATTATCACTGGCAATCGGGAAAGTCTTATATCCTCCTTCATTCATAAACTCAATTCTGAGTTTGCTACCAAAGACTTGGGCGAATTAAGTTATTTTCTGGGTCTAGAAGTAACTCACTCATTGTGGTCACTATTTCTCGTGTCGAAATATGCTAGAGACGTCCTAGAACGGGCTAATATGTTACACGCCAAACCAATGGCCACTCCCCTTGCAGCTAATATTGTTTTTTCCTCCACTGGAGAATCATTTGAAGACCCCACCTTATACCGATCTTTGGTTGGCGCTCTTCAATATCTAACTATAACTCGTCCCGATATCTCCTATGCCGTCAATCAAGTAAGCCAGTTTCTGCAGAATCCTACCACTGATCACTATCAGCATGTCAAACGAATACTCAGATATGTTAAAGGTACCATTGATTTTGGGATCACCTTTCGCCGCGCAACTCAGTCCAACATTCTTGGCTACTCAGATGCTGACTGGGCCCGTTGTATTGAAACCCGTCGATCAACTTATGGATATTCTATCTTTCTTGGGGGCAACCTTGTATCATGGAGTGCAAAGAAACAGCCGAGTGTAGCACGCTCCAGCTGTGAATCTGAGTATCGTGCTATGGCCAATACTGCTGCTGAAATTGTTTGGGTCACTCACCTACTCAGGGAACTGCATGCGCTTCCACCTGATCGTCCCACTTTACTTTGTGACAATCAAAGTGCCATATTTTTAAGTCAAAATCCCATTGCTCATAAACGTGCTAAGCATATAGACATCGATTACCACTTCGTTCGGGAACTTGTCTTCTCAGGTAAGTTATACACAAAGTTTGTTCCTACCAAGCTCCGGTGGCGATATTTTACTAAAGTCTCCCAAGACCTCAGTTCGAACTCTTCAGAGACATGCTTTGCCTTGGGTCACCACCATCTCGCTTGCGGGGGGATATTAGTCAGAATTAATATAGACATACTTAATGGGTTAGGATTATATTTTATGTAATTCTATTGTACTCAAGTGTAAATTATTTATCTATTTATACCATATGCATCCTCACATTGAGGATCATCCATTCAATCAAATCCTTTCAAATCCTTTCTTTAATTCTCTCAAGAAATATAATACATCTTGGTTTCTTGAAGCGTTAAGAAATTCACCTTATGTTTGATATTTAACTCCCTGATCCAATCTTTCTTAGCCTTGGATCGATGTTTAACGACAAACAATTCATTGAAAAACGTTGTGAACTCCTTGTGATCCGATAATGCTCTCCATATCTTTCATACATCCTTCCATAGAAAACCTTATTGGTTTGACAACTTTTCAAAAAACTTGATAAAATAATAAAAAGCTATTAAAAAAAAATTTGCATTACGATTGCTCTTAAATTAGATAAGAGCTTTATGAATAGTCTTTACTCTTTAGAATGATTTTTATTGGAAAAGTAGTAACATTTGTAAAATAACTTTTGATTTTTGTTTTCAAAGAATCTTACAAGTAGTAATTAAAAAAATAATAATTTGCACACTTAAACTTTTGATTAAGACACTCTATCATGTGCTATAAATAATTGTGCATGTCTCACAAAATGCTTCATGTGATTGTACGTTGACATGTCAATAAAAAATTAAAATGATGCAAATCATATCCTTTACAAAAGAAATGCTCGAGAGTATTAAACAACTTAAAACTAGATGACTCACTATTAAGCATATTGTCTTAACCAACTTATAAATACATGGAAGAAGTACTCTAAATAAAATAAGATTAAAAATTAGTTAGATTTATTATTGTTTTGAAGATTAGTCATCAGGATTGATAATTTTAAAAAGTCTTAAGACTTGATTAGTGCATGAACTGAACCATCATATATTTCAACTTAATTGACCGAAAAACCCTTACCCAACCCTTAAACAAAAGTCAAACATTCATTAAGATGCTTAAAAGTATGATTAATTTTGTAGCTAAATCTGTGTGATATTGGATTATTGGTTTGTGAAAAAATAAATCTGTAGTTTCATTTTCCCCTACAAAAGAGTAATACTCGATCTTTGTTCCTAACACGGCCTACTAGTATTAGCTAGTCCAACCTCTTTGATGTTATGCTCATAATTGGTGACTCGACCAATCTTAAACTGGGCTCGCTCTTAACCGCCCCTTTGGTCCTAGCTTGTTGCTAATTTAACTTAGCATTAAGCTCTTTAGTCTCGACAAAACATATATGCATTATCAGACCAAACAGGACAAGTTTTTTACTCATAGATTTTAGCTTATAATAATAAACCAGTACAAAGAAAACCACTCATTTCGCTCATACACATCTAAATCGACCACACCTCACACACACATGAATAAAGGAAGATGTACCACCTTACTCCATTGCTGCGGGATGAACCAAGCAATTATATAGCCATTGTGCCAAACAGATGAAAGATCCAAAAGTAACGGGCATAGTTGATATTATCTTAGCCAAGTGGTTCAGGTAACAAGCTAAGTTAACTGGCTCCAAAGTTTACACTAGAAGTTGCATTTATCTTTAGTGGGTGGTCAGGGATATAGGATGGACCTGTCAAAAAAAAACATCCATTTAAGGTTGTCTGACCCAGAACCACTCAAAATGATGGCGTGACAGATAACATTTCGGTAACTTATGACCATGTCAACATTTTTTTTTCCTGACGTGGTGTAGCTACTTGGGTGCTTACAAAGATTGAGCTAATCAAATTGTAAAGGAAATGATGAGACCACCAAATAGCTGCCTAAAACTCAAAATAAAAATGAAATAAAGTTTGCTACATTTTAACTTTTTTTTTATAATTTAAATATCTCTTAAACCTTTAATCGGACTTTGATATACTATCGGAAAAAAAAAAAAAAAAAAAAAAAAAATCGTTTTTCACCTTTTTGTATTTTTTACGTTACTTAAATTTGTTTCTCCGTCGGCGTTTCTTTTCAAATAAATTTACTAAATATCTCATTCTTCGAATGATTGATTGGATTTTTGTTTGATATGTACGAACATAACCCATTTTCAATTTATTTGCAGGTACAGGCAAAACTATCAAAAATTATAAAGATGCGGATCATCCTAATCTTCCCAAACTCCCATTCCCTGATCAGACTTACAACATACTACAACATTGGTTTTCCAAACAATCGGGATCAACAAGTGTTGAAACAAGTGGAAGGAACCTGAACCACATCCGTCATCAGCATGTTCTATGTCTCGTAGGCACACAATCCAATGACAGTAAAGGTGCAAACTCTTCAAGTGTTAGTTCAGTATCTTGTCATAACCCAATGAAAAGTATTGAGCTATTATGCAACGGTTGTGTGAGACCAATCATGGATGTGCCCTTTTACAAATGCTCCAGCAAAGACCAATGTTGTGGGTTTGTACTTCATGAATGGTGCACTCGTTTACCTGCTGAATTGCCAAACCACCCAGGTCACCCACACACTCTCAGTTTCCTTCCAAAAGTTTCAAAAAATATATTTGGCATTTTCGATTGTAAAATTGGCGACTTACCTTGCAATGGGTTCGCTTACGGATGCACCGAATGTCAATACTACATTGATGTTAACTGTGGATTCATCCCTGATGAAATCACACATGAAGCTCACCCCGATCACATTCTTTCACGATTCAGTGTTTTACTGTATCTGGTGTTTTATGGTATTTGTACATAGCACAAACACTTCCCTTTCTAGGGAAAACATGAATGTTACCATTTCTCTGCTTTTTAAAGCTAGCTTTGCGTGAGAAATAATAAGGGGAGGTAACGGTTTCATGTTTTCCTGGTTGAAACTCGCCGAATGCTTCCAGGAACCCGGGAAATGGAAGTGGTTTCTTGTTAGGTTTTGAGCTAAGCCAGCATACTTTCATCTTAAATGGGTTCAAAGAAATTACTTTGTGAACTATGGCATAGTTCCAAGGCATCCCGTCACGATCATCATAAGCAGGCCAGAGTTGACCTTCTTTGAAACACTTTTCGCTTCTTTCTATATCGAAGTCATGAAAATCTGGATCTGTGACGTCAGCCTCGTTACTCTTTGAGAAGCCGTTTGCCATGTCAGCAACTTTTACGGCCTCTGAACTCCATTCGTCCAGTTTCTTCTTTATTTCCGTAGTCGCCTTCTTTATAAGGTGATTCTTGATAGGCCCTGTTTCCTTAATTGCATCAAACCCCTTAATGTCTTGCTTTGTTTAACAGATTTGACTTTCTTAGATGCGGATTTAGCTTCTTTTTTAGCGATCTTATTTCTCAAAGCTTCCTCTATATTAGTGTCTAGTCCAGCTTCTTCTCGATCCCTTTTTAGTGGACCCCGCTTGGAGCTTGTACCATTACCAGCCTCAATACCCGTTATCTTACAAGTTTCTGGGGCTGAAATGTTATTTCCCGTTCCTTCTGAAATTCCCGCAACTTCTGAAGAAGCATTGATATTTGGTGGTAGAATTTCAGTCGCGTGAAACGGTCCATAACAAGTGGGGCATAACATATTTCGGTTTAAATACTTTCTCAAGAATTCATACTGCAATTTGCATCTCATGCATCCGGTCCAAAACGTTTTAATCTTCATCTGTTTAGTAACCGGTAAAGGAATCGAAGTGGGACCTGTCTTGGTCGTCCCATTAACTTTATCCTTTTCTTGAGAAGTTTTAACCTCTGTTAAACAAGGCCCAGGCGTCGTCTCAGGCGCTATCTGTTCATTTGATGATGCAGGAGCCACTACAAGAAAAAGTGGTTTTAGTGACGAAGAATTTATTGACGACCCATATTCTCGTCACTAATTGGACCATTTAGTGACGAAATAAAATACTCGTCATCAATTCTTGTGACAAGCTAAAACTTTATGACGGAACTCATAGCTCGTCATTAACTTGTCACAATTTTACTTATTAATCACGAGAACAGTGAGGACATCCAAGTCGTCACTAAATTTTACTTATTAGTGACGAAAGTGTTTGTCATTGAGTTGATAATTGTCTGTGATTTTGTCATAAGAAAACTTTTACATATATTCACTCGTACGTATAGTTGAGGTAGCGTTAGTGACTTTCTAAACCTAAAATACTAACATATTCGTCTTTTATAACAACTAACAAGTATTAATTTTTAGAAAAAAGACTTCTACGTTTAACTAAACTTAAAATTAGACTTAAAGATATGATTAATGCATTTAAAAAATTAATTAATGAAAAATAAAGAAAGTATAAAACTACATAACATGTGTCAACAAATGAATGAAATAGATCTTTAATCTATTATATATAATAAAATAAGCTTTTGTACAAGCCTACTAAGCACCTTGCATTAAAAATTGGTTTAATGCCCTACCTTATTTAGCTTCTAAATACAACCAACTAAAGCACAAATTTGCCTTTAATGTTTTGCCATTTCCAAATTAAAATCTCAGTATAACCATGATGCATAGTCATTCTATTCAACACACACAATAAATGCATACTCTTAAATCTTCCTCTCTACGCTCCCATTCCAAACCGAATCTTCCTCTAAACAATTGCTTAATTATACTTGTATGTTCAACATCAAAAACGGTCAATTCGAATGGTAGCCATTTGATTTCGTAAGTCAATTGTTCATTCTTTTTGTTGTTAACACGATATTGTTGATAATGAAGTTGTTTACTAATCGATTGCTCCTTCAATTTGCTTTTTAGGAAAGCGGTTGAGCGGGTTACGTGATGGGCCTCCTTCCGTAATGTCATTTGTACTTTAGACCCACTAATCGATGTATTATTGGATGGTATTTCTTGTATTATTCGTGTATTATTGGATGGTATTTCTTTCATGTATCTGTTTACTCATAGCATACCTTGCTACCACTGTCACTTTACAGGTTGAAGTAGTATATTATGTTGAGAAATCCTACATTTTCCTAGAATTACTTCCCTATGAAAAGAAGGCGTCTTTAGCAGATATAAATCATACAACAAGGCTTTCATTGGAGGCAAATGATGTACAATTTTTCCTTTTATTGGACTTTTAATACTTCCCAAGTTCACTCACAGTCTTTAAAGAAATTATGCATTAAGAAATTATGCCACCTCTAAAGCAACCTGTTTTCACCCATTAGGAGTCCACCCATTTTGCCACCTTTAAAGCAATCATCTTGGTCTTTTAGCATCGCTTTTGATATCCCTGAACATCCTCCTTCTCATCTTGACATTATTAGTATCATTCTTTAAAAATCACTGAGCCTGATTTGCATGGTCTTTTTTAGGCAGCAGATAAGGAGGAAGCAAGATCAGGCTTGATAGTCTCAGAAGGACTTGCTCTTGAATGGAGTGCAACCGTTCCCATTGAAAGAATCGTGTCGAGTGATCTAAGCGCGTATCTATATGAATGATTGTGTAGTTCTGTTGTCAGGTTGTGGCAGATTGAGTATGCCTTCACAACTTCCAGTAGTGACTTTAGAGGTAAGATATAAGGCTTAATTCATTTAGTTTCTTGAGGTGTATCTCTCTCCCTATCTTTCGTAATCATTTATAGCATATAGCATAAGGTTTACTGAAAACTACAGTATGTAACCTCTTAATAACGTGTCATATTCATTGCAGCTTTTGATTAATGGCTTGATTTTGCTTTTAGGTGCAACTGGTCAAAAATTTAAACCGGAACGGGTTAAATGAGTGGCAAGTTACCAATATTTCACTTTTGGTATAAACAGTATGTATAATTTTATTAAAAAGATTGGCCCATGTAAGAAACATCAATTTTGACCCAAACAAGTTTTGAGCATTTGACTACCTCTACCAGTCATTTAGAATATGTAACCTCATAATAACTTTTCATGTTCACTACATAATAGAAGGGTTAGGACAATACATGTATTCTATTAATAGCTTTTAACCAATTTTTTTAATGATTCAATTTTTGCGGTATTTAAAACTCACACCAGACCCATGTCGGACTTGCTCTACTATTCATATCAAAAGAGATTTTTTAAACACCTCCTTGATCAGGTTATAGAAATATTATTGTTAATGTTTGTATGATGACGATATGTTTATTTTAATTTTTTAAGAGTACACTTAGTTGGTGCGAAACACCTTCAAAGAGAATGAGGATAACAAAACATGAGGGTCTATCGTGCTTATGACCTCCATAGTTGGTGCCGAAAGAGGGATATATCCAGGTGCAGCAGCTTATGGTACAAGTTTAGGTGGGATTCATCAGTTACTCAGGGTCAGTAACATGTATTTTCGTTTCCATTTAATCATTTTGCAAAACTTTGACCGTATTATAAATGACGACCATTTTACATCTCATTTTCTGGCCCCTTTTACTTGTCACGAATAGAGATGAAGTTGAGACTTGATTCATGATTGTTATAATCATTTATAGGCATCTCTATAATCACGTCATTATGACCATATATGGTTATTTCCTGATCGTGATCGTTCTTATGCTTTCCTAAAGGTAATGCGCCTTATTTTTCTATTGAACACGACCACTCACGAATTCTAAAAGCGCGAGTTGGGGTGGTATTTTACTTACCATAAAGTTTGCAAGGAAAGGAGCTTGCTAATGTTACATTATTTGTTCTTCAAACTTTATGATCTTAGCTATCTTATTAATTTTACAATCCAATGTTTGTCTTTTTTTTTTAGCCATCTTCAAACCACAATTGACATTTAAAACCAAAAAAATTAAAAAATAAAATTCGACTTCATGATGAAGTGGAAGACCACATAAAACTTAAGTGGCAATCAAGATGCTCTCTCGACTAAAGCATTCACCGTGAGTATACTTTTAGCTTATAGTTTGACATTTCGCTAAATATCACAATGTATTTTTATAACCAACAACTAATGAGATCTACATGCTATAAGATTGATAGTAAAATGTATGAGTTACTAAAGCTAATATGAATCCTTTTAGCCTATACCTATAGTTATATAAAACTTTACTTTATTTGTCTTATTACAAGTTTAATGTTGCTTTTTTTATTATATATTGTATGGGTGTAGTTGAATATGGTAAGCATTTGACTTTGGTTAACGAAGATCAACTCAACTTTCAAATTAACAAGACTCCAGAACGGCGAGTCTAACAAATTTTGATACAATCATTCTTCTATCATTGTAGAACATTAGATATCGAAATTTGCCAAGGTTTAAGCTTTTCACCGTGTTTTTTTCAACACGTCAACCATATTTTGCATTCTAAATTATACATGCCTTTATCACGACTTCAAGCATTAGAAACACAATTACATATTCAAACACTATATTTTGCAGCGCGTTTTTTTACATCTAATTGTCGGATTCTGATTACTTTGTACCCTATATTCATTGTCAAAACGCATTGCCAAACACCCCGTTACTCAATATGAAATAATGTTGTATGATATATGGTGTTGTTTGTTACAGAGCAAGGTTAAAGATCTTGGGCTAAAGGGGCATACAGAAAATGCAGATAAGCTGTGTTGGGAACCTGAGCATTCTGATTTGATTCCACTGCATCAGGTTACAAGACTGTTCGTCTGTGGGATGTTCGCAGTAAGTATGCTTAATGGTTACTGAACTTCTTTTCTTAGCCCATTTTGATTATTGGATCAGATTTTTACCCGTGTGAATGAATGGGTCAAGTTCTAACCCATTTTGATGTATTGGGCCCAATATTTACCCATCGAATTAATTGAATTTTTAATGCACCGCCTATATTGATACTTACAGTACAAGGCTACAAAGTCTTTTGAAAATCTTTTACAAATACTAAGCAATTACAAAAGCCTTGCATTGGAGATGCTAACTTCACCTACTACTTTTTATACTTTAAAATTTCGATAAAATGAATTTGAAAACGTCATCATTAACTTAGTCGATTTAGATTAATTACCTATATTTATAAACCATTTCAAATATATATAGACCAGCCCCATAAATCAAAAAATTGCTAGAGGATCCCAATCTAATCCACCAATCTCGTTCTTAACTCATTTATAACACCTTGAAAAACAAGTTCTTTGTTGAGACTAACATATTGTACGTTTTTGATGATGTTCTCTTTCATAAATTTTTTAGGCAATGGTAACAATGATTATCACAGGACTGTCAAACGCCATTTACTCACCGCCATGTTAGGACCAAATGCTCAGGTTCGTAGTGAAAATGTATGTATGACTAAATTCTAATAGACTTATTTTAAATTATCACAGTCCTGTTCCAATAATTCCATTAAGACATGTACATGAAGATACAATATTAGGAGGGTACCATGTCCCGGCTGGAACTGAGGTTGTGTTCCTTTATAAAGTTACACAATTTACACTAATCATCTCTATGTTTCTTTCTGTATTTTGTGATTCTTCCTTTCATACATAATACAAGGTAACTTAGTCGTAAATCATAACAAGTTCTGATATTCTTTCGCAGTTAGCGGTAAACATATATGGATGTAACATGGAGAAGAATGTGTGGGAAAATCCTGAATAATATAATCCTGATAGGTTTATGAAGGAAAATGAAACCATTGATATGCAAAGAACAATGGCATTTGGAGGAGGAAAAAGGGTGTGTGCGTGTTCTCTTCAAGCAATGTTGATTTCTTGCTTAGGAATAGGAAGAATGGTGCAAGAGTTTGAGTGGAGATTTAAAGATAAGGCTGAAGAAGATATCAATACACTCGGACTTACCACACATAGGCTCAATCCATTACGTGCCATAATAAAGCCGAGGAATTAATGGAAGGTATTTTGATCCAGGGAGGCATGCCACCAATATGCATTGTTAGTGTTTTATACAAAGACATGTTCTTTTCATAGTTTCCGGCTTTGATGCTATGTACATCGCTATTAAAGTATTAAAACTTTAAGCGATGTCGATCTTGGAAGTGAAAACTTTGGTCAGTTAGTGCACCTGTTCTATGAATTTGATATGATCTAAAAAACAAGCTATTAAAAACACTTAACTTTGGCGTTTATTTATTTTCATTGTATACACAGCATATGATTACAATATGTTATATATAATCTTAAGTAAAATGATATATGAGCCAGCTTAACAGTCACTTTCATATGGCAACTCGCCAACTCATAAAGAATATCAGTTAAGGGAATCACTATGTTCCTTCCTAACAAAGTTGACTTCAGATATCCTTCCTTAACACAGTTGACTTCATAACCATCCTTAACCCGTTGACTTGATGGTTTATAACAAAAATTATTTATACGTAGTAAATTAAAAAATACCAAGTAAATGCAGGTACAAACACAACGACACTTCAACAAAGGTGATAATTTTTCTAATTCCACATTCTTTGATTCTTCATCAATGTTTTGAAACCCGGTCGACACAGGCGGGTTAACCGGTTAGACCCGGCGGGTTTTGAGTGACCTGTTCAACCGGTTCTCGAAACCCGTAGGGTTTGGTTTTTTCAAATTTTTTATATAAAAACCGGGTTGACCGGATTGACCCGGTGGTTGAACCGGTTGACCCGGGTTAACCCGGCGGTCGAACCGGTTGACCCGGTTAATTTTTATATATATTTTTAATGGAAAACCGGGTTGACCCGGTGGTCGAACCGGTTGACCCGGTGACCGGTGACTCGACCGGGTCGATTATAAACCCGGTTTTCAAAACATTGTTCTTCATCATCAATTTGAGTAAAGGTTTTTACTATTTATTTTGTAATATTTGTATTATTTTAGTTTATTATGTTTCCATGAATTGGTATCATGGACCTTCTTTTGTATTGAACATCTTGTAGGTAGGTGAACAAACGGCGATGATGCAAATGACTTCATCAGGGGGAGGATTTGCTTCGCAGCTATACAATGATCATACAGAATCATATGATGACAATTCATATATACAACAGTCGGGTTATTGGAACAACGTAATGTAACTAAATTTCTTCGAATAGTTTGTGGTACATTTCAGAATAAGTGCAACATATTTTTCTCTTTTATAGACCATTCATTATAACATACAGATTATTCCCCGATAAAAAAGTAGCATTTTGACCTTTTTTTTTTTTTTTTTTACCAACATTAATATGGGATACGACAAATCATTGACGTTGAATAATTCTAGAGTGTTGTAAACTAAATTAATTATCAAATAATTCACACATATCTCATTGTTTTTTCGTATATTAACGAAACATGTTTACCTTTGTATTTTTTTATCATCACATTTTCATATTTTTCTAAAAACTCCGTAAATCTAGGGGTCTTTAAGCTATACTATATAATAAAACAAGATTTTGTACAAGCCCATTGAAGCAGTGCATTAAAAATTCAATTAATTCGATGATGTGTCGTTTCATAAATAATCACTTTGTACAACACCTACAATGGATATTGAATGTGGGAGACGGCAAGCTTGGAGGACCAAACGAAGGAGAGGTTTCGATAGATGTGCCGGAAGATATTCTAATAGATGCTACTAATGACCCCATATCATCTATTATTGACTTTACTTATCCAAACATGTTGGATAACATACCTGATCCGGTCTACTTCCAAGAAAAGGCAATTTTGGCACCCACAAATGAGTTAGTCGACACTATAAATGAACATTTGTTGGCCAAATTTCCAGGAGAAGAAATGGTCTACTTAAGTTGTGACAACGTGGATAAAAGTGAACGCGGTGCTGTCATAGATCAGTCTATTTTCTCGCCTGAATTTATAAATGGATTGAAGTTCTCAGGTGTTCCAAACCACAGGCTTGCTTTAAAAGTCGGAGTGCCGATTATGTTGTTAAGAAACATAGACCAATCAAATGGTTTATGTAATGGTACAAGACTTCAAGTACTTAAATTAACAAGAACCTCTATTCAGGCGCATATCATTAACGGAACCAACTTCGGAAAAAAGGTGATTATTCCAAGGTTGAGGATTACTCCGTCAGATAAGCGTTTGCCTCTTAAGATTGTCAGGAAACAATATCCGATATCAGTATCTTTTGCCATGACAATCAACAAAAGCCAATGGCAATCGCTTTCTAAAGTTGGTTTGTACTTGCCTGTCCCCGTGTTCACACATGGACAATTGTACGCTGTCGTATCAAGAGTAAAAAGCAAGCGGGGTTTGAAGGTTGTCGTTTGTGATCGGGATGGTAATCTCTCCAAAACCACAACAAATGTCGTGTATAAAAAGTACTTGAAGGTCTTTGAACAAGGTTCATGTTGTATCATGTATGTATCATTGGTGTAATCACGTTATATTATACTATGGTTCATTATTTTAATGTTACAAGGTTTGTTAGCAACTCAATTGATAAAATCACACATTATTTTATGTTCGAGTCAATATATTTTAGATTTAACAAATTTACGATGGTTCTAAATTGATTGTGACTACACATATTTTAAATTTAACAAATTTACGTTATTACTTTTATTATCATCTCATTTATCTATTTCTTTAAAAAAATAACCCGGTGTCACTTTAGCGGGTCTCTTTGATTTGCTAGTATGGTTGGTACATGTGGTTTAGAATTTGGGATTCTCATTTTTTCAAAACCTACTCCAAATTCAAATCCAAATCTAATCCCGCCTACGTACCAAACGAACCCTAATAATAGTTCTTTCAAATTCACTTGTACTCTTCTTTTTGTTATCCTCTCCAATGTCATCTTTTAAACACTTGCACAACCACCATCGTCGTCGAGCACTGCCGCCGCCTTCGTAGACCACCACTCACCGTCGTCGTGATGACCACCGCCGTCACACTCTACTGTCACGCGCCACCATCATGCCGTGTGACCACCGACCTTACGCCTTGTGACCACCGCCATGATTGTATCATGTAAATGGTGTCGGGCTTGTCTTTAGGTGTCTCTTTCTTATTGCCACTCTTCCGTTTGTCCTTTCCTTCCTTGATATTCTTTACTAAATGGTCCAATCTGCCCCCTTTTACCATCTTGTCAATGAGTTGGCGCAGTTGGACACATTCATTAGTGGTGTGGCCCTTCTGCGCGTGGTAATCACAATACCCATTCCTGCGCCGATCCTGCAGGGTGCGATTTGTTGTGGTCTTGGGAAGTTCGCCTTCCCTCATGTAGTATTTCCTTTGGGGTGTTTGTCGTGGGTGTATCATCATTATCCCTCCCGCTCCCCGATCGCGATAGCTTCTATTACGGTTGCTACTCGGTCATTGGGTTGTCTCCCAGATTGTTCCTGCGACCGGTAGTTTGAGGAGTTTCTTTTGCTATCCGCCGCGGCGGCTTCTCCTTGGACGAAGGACCTAGAGCGTTTCATGAGTTCATCAAAAGTTTCAGGAATCTTGTCATTCAATCTCTTAATGAGTTCTGGGTTATTAATTCCGTTCATGAAACCGGAGATCTTTAGCACTTCCGGGCATGCTTTAACTTGTATGCATTCATCTTTGAAGCGCTCCATGAATGCGCTCGTAGTTTCTCCTTGGCGCTGCTTTACCCTGGCAAGTTCGACAGGGTTCTTAGCGCACTTTTTCCGCTGAGTAAAATTTAGGCGGAAAGCCTTTCTTAATTCTTCAAAACCATTTATGCTTTACAGTAACTGTCGATCGGGAAGGAACACACCTGGTACCAAAGAAAGAGTATTGTGAAAAATGGTGTTTGATCTAAGAAAAGTTTTAGAATCGAGATTAAAATTCTTACCCTAGAGGAACTCTACTCTTCAACCACATATGTGTACAGGCCAGATCACTTTTAGGAAGTATATCAGAAATGACATCTGTTTTCTCATTAAAAGAGCCAAATTTACGGTCACGATCATCACCACTATTCGAATTTAGTAACATAGATGCTGACCAGAGCCTCTGTAGTGCAGTAGATTGCCTATCACTACTCACTCTAACTGGCTCATAAAATGGGCTCATTGGTGATGGAGGCGAACAGTTTAAAGACAAAACAGAAGGAGATGAAAATGAAGGTGGAGCAAGAAATGTTAACGTCAAATCCTCGTTTGTTAAGTTTGAAGCATGAAGCGTTAAAACCTGAAAACAAACAGTACACACTGAGCTATGTGTGACGTGTGTCCACATTTAGATAATCAGAGTCCCATAATAATCAAGTTTAAATATTGGGCCAAACTGGTCAAACGGGTTAAAAGTCTCCAAAGTCTATTTTTAATGCATACAACTTCCTGAATTCTTATTGGAATTTTATTGTTTTGTAATCATAAACAATGCGTTATTTATTCAAATGAATTATTTTCAAAAATTAACAAAAAAAGTGATTCCGGGACAACCCAGCCCAGCCCATTTCATCCCGTACTAGACAAATGACCCTTTTTATCACGTCCGCATCCTATACGACCCGCCCAGTTTACCAAATCTAAAAAATGTATTCCGGATAGAAACCTGAACAGGTAAGTTAGGGTTTCTGTCATCTGGGTGGATAGTTTGGCTTGACATTTGAGACGCAACGGAAATCAAAATATCCTTTTGGATACGCGGTCGCCAGTTTGTTAGCTGCTTGAATAACAACCTCGATTCTGCACGAAATATATATTTACAACACAGTTTTATAACCAGATGCTATTAGAAAGATCCGCATTAATTACCAGTGTAGTTGGATCTACATGATACAAGAACTGCATATTTATTAGCAGGGGAGGCCCCACGGTCTACATTGGAGAAGACGTACACACTTCTATCCCCTGGAGCATTAGAACTCCAAAGTGGTGTTGTTGGTTTGAGAATGAAAGAATGTTCCTCACCTTTCCTGTCAAGCAAGTGTTTGACTTGGTCAATATCTATATTACCCTTCCATAATGACGAGAAGTACCGTGATCATGACAAGAAATAACCAAGAGACGAAAGAAATGAGGGAGGGGATTAACCTGAGGGCTAGACCTGGCAAGCCATGGTCATTGCCAGTTTCGACACACGCAACTGGAGAAGACATAGAGGGTCCACCTTTAGAAGCCTCCTCAAATATAACTGTTATGGCATCCAAGTATATAACAATATCTGGTACATGTGCTGGAGAAACATTCTGCATAAATATGATTTAAACACACCATCAGTTAGCTCCTTTATTAGTTATCTCGTGTTGCTAATGTTGTGAGAGAGCATAGAAGGGTGGGCACTCTAATTTAACTATTTTCATAAAATGCCAACTTACTTTCTCATTTGTTCCGTTTGTGTCGTTATAACTTCTGTGTACATGATAGTCCAAAATAGCGGGTTTGTGTCCCTTTTGGGGGTCATTTGTAACCAAAACACTCTTTGAAACGGGTTATTGATTATAACAATTTGCATATCGAGATGTTAAATTTATGTGTAAAGTTGATAAAGTTATAAATAATGATAACACTTGTACTATCAAGATTCCCGATCACAAAATGACTGAAACAGGACACAAAACAATCTTTTAAATGTGCAGATGTACAAAAAACATGCAATTACTAAAACGTGACAAATGAGAAACATAGTTGGTATTTAATGCAAATACCTTAATTTGATTGTATTCAATTTGAATAACATGACTAACACTATAATTCAAAGGCAAAACAATGAACCTCTAAAGAAATAACCCTTTAATTTGATTGTACCTTTATTTGAATACAAAGAAGATCCTTTGTATTGCAGTCAGCAGCAAAACAATGAACCTCTAAAGGTTGTATAATTTCAATTTTCCTCCTCCACCTTCTACCCGGTATGTAAATTCCTTCAAGTCCACAACGAACAGAAAACCTTTCTGGTTCCAGTGGGACCCCTCGAAAAGATAAAAGACCTTCAACGCTTCTTGCACTTCCAGACCTGTTAGATGAGACTTGATTCCATTCATCTAAGTCGTTTTTTAGTGTAGAACCACTTTGTGATGAAAGTGATGACATTGAATGACTCCTTAACTGGCCTAATAAAAAATTCTGAGAACCAAATGAGCTTGGGGAGTTTGCTCTGGTCAATGAGTTACGAGCAGTTGCACTGGGACTCGTGTCTACAGAAGATACAAAACGAGGCGGAGAGACAGAATTTTGTACAGGAAGCAACCATTTTAATAGATCTCCATAAGGGTCTTGTTTTGAGTGATCAATGTTTTCTGAGGTTTCATATGTTAACGATGTTGACTGATATTTTTCAAACTGAAGGATTTCCAGAACTGGATCTTTCCAAGAGTCTACGCCGATATTTATCTGTAAAAGCACCTGCATCCTTCCAAACAGGAAAACAGAATACAACATTATAAATAAGAAAAAAAAATGTGTCCTTCTGAGTAATGAATACATTGAGAACTAACAAGTAAATAAAATACTCCGTAATAGTAATATTATTCGCAGACAGTCTGTTATTGTTTGCTTAGGCTGCATCAGCTTATAAAGGCAAGTTGGTTCATGCTAAAATGTTCACCGTTTCCGTCTTAATTGCAGGTCAAAAAGGTTGTCACATGTCTGTCCTTCTTAAATCCCAACTAACCAGTATACATGATTCACAGACACTCTGTTATTGTTTGCTTAGGCTGCATCATCTTTTTCTTATGTTCACGCGTGTTCTTCTTTTCACCCTACCCAAACTAGTTTCTGGAAACGCTTCACTGGATTGAGGGTAGCTAACGTGGAGAACTTATCAAAACAACAACAGGACATAAGCACGCGCGGTCCTATATGTATATACATCTGTAAGTGCCTAAACCCTAAATTAATGAACTCCTCTGAACTCTCATCCTATTCATTCGTGCGGAACATCTACTCATTGTGGGCCATCACCAGTCATAGACCAACATGTTCCTAAGCAACGCAAAATGGAGTCTTGCATAGTCCAGTCATTAAGTTTGATATCTCAGAAACGACAAAATTACTTTTGTGTTTTATCTAACTTACACAGTAATTTAAGTTATACTATGTCTATATGCAATGCGGCTCGTGGCACAGGTAGTTATAAAAAAACAAGCAGGATAAACAGCTTGGGTTGCATGGAAATGCAAGTCTAATCATCTCTGTTCTTAACTAGCCAGTAAATACATATGAGCAAAACGATGTATATCTTTTAAAAAACATACCACTATGTCTCCATTAGCAAGCATGGTACATTTAACATCATTTTTCGCAAGTCCACCACAGGTGCTAGCATCAAGACTTCCTCTATCAACTAACATGGCATCCTTACTGGATTCGATTGGAATGAATTTTCCTCCAATTGTTGATGTTGATCCTGGAAATGCTTTCTCGGGTTTCCTTCTCGACCAAAGAGCTTCATCCGCCTCAGCAATTCGAGCAAAAAAATGAGATTTTTTAAATCTTATCAACAACTCTTCCGCCTGCTCCTGTGTTAGAATTTGGGGTAATAATTTGTGGCAAACATATCATTCTATCAGTTCCTAATGGCTTTCAAGTTATGATCATTGCAGAGATTCTGCAGGGGTTATTCATGGACAAAGAATAAAAGGTTTAAAGTTCCAAGAATCTGGTTTCTGCTGAAGCGTTATTCATTTCTGCTGATGAGTCATTTATAGCCGTTAGAGGGGTCTTAGTGTAACTTAATGTCACACCCCAATTTACTGTTTAGCAGCTGAATGGAATTCTGAGGATAGTATCATAGCACCACAATCACAAGTTATATTGAGCGACCTAAAGTGTCGTTTAAAAACACATCGTTGGATATTTAATAAAAGCGTTCGAGTTACAACATAGGTCCCAAAAGTTTACAAAGTTTGCGGAAATATAAATATATTACAAGTCCAAACGATGTTTTGAAAGAAAGTGCCATAATGTACAATGATATAAGTCGGCGCGCGACTAAAAGGGGTTCCTTAACCATGCCATGATGATAATGCCTTAGTTACCGAAAATACATTGCTAAACGGTCAACAATAATGTTGGTGAGAAATCATAGGTTTATGTAAATGTTAATACGACTACAAGTATAAAACAGGTATGACAATGATGTCACAAAATAATGTTACAATTGCTTAAGCGCATGATACCGAAGCTCAGTGATGTTAGCCCAACAGAGTGTCTTGCCAAACAACTCTAATAATGTTTATGAATGAAATGCATCCAGATGACTAGTTGGGATTCACCAACCGGATGGAGGTGTCACCTCGATAGATCTATCCACTCACACACGCTTCTAGGAAATTAACGGCTCATGCATATGAAATGGGACATTTAACCGGCAACGTGGTAACTTAAGCAATGTAAATGAATTTAACATACTTGGTATCGTAATAAAATGTTGTGCAATGTATTCTCCCGTAGGTTTGAAATAAGTAAAACTTGAATAAATCGGGCTATGAAAACTCACTTGATAAACTGGTATGATGACAAGAGTGAGTACAATCGAGGTATAGCGGATACTTTAATCTGGACCTATTACGAATGATATGATATGTAATGAGTTATGATGTAATGTTATGCATGCATTTCAGATGTTATTTATACCATTTGTGAGTTTTGAAAATAATACTTATCGTCGAAAATACTCTTTTGACGTCTTGACCATTCTTAAATTACTTTACAAGTATTTACGTCAAAATGTCATCCTACAATGGTTTCGTAATGATTTATTGTGAAATTTTAACTTTTCGTCAGTAAAATAATGTCGTCGGAAATTTCATGAAAGTGACAAAAATGGCTTCAAAAGCTATTCAGTAATGGTGTACGTCGAGCGTTAGGAAACGAACTCGACGGTTTTGGAAAGTTTGTATCAAAATCTAGAAGTTTTAGTACATGAGTTTTCGTCATAGAGGTCTCGAACGTAAAGATAATGGAGGTTAAAGATGGTGATTTTGTCCAAATGTTGTGTAAAAATGAGTTTCGGCAAAGTTTAAGCAACCGTAAATAATTTATTACAACTCCGCTATACAAACGGTTGGTCGTTTTGGAAAATATGCTTGGTGATATCGATTTTATTAGAAGACATCTTGTTACAAAAAGTTCTACGTCATTGTTAAAAACAACCTTCAACATGGTCGTTTTAGTTACCGTAACACTTGTCTCGTAAAAATAATATAGTTTCTCTAAAAATATAGTTACGGCAATTTTATGAAAACGTGCATATCTTAGTCGTTTCAAATCCGTTTTCTACGTATTATACGTCCTTAGCTTCGTATCAAAGTATACTAATATATTTTTGATAAGTCGAAATAATTTGTAAAGCTTAAGGCTCGTTTTTGACTCATACAAAATAAAAATAACTTGCTGAAATTTCTGAAAATATATATTTCGTCGTCAAACTTGAAAAATTCATAACTTCTTCGTTATAACTCCGTTTTAATCCGTTCAAGCGGCCACGGATTCGTTTTAAAGTATATTTTCTAAATATCAAGGCCAAAAATTCGTGCCTCACTGTCGGATTTTCCAGAAAAACAAAATAAGAACAGACCACTTTTTATACTTGTCGAAAATAGTTTTTCTCGTACTAAACCTATTCCAATCCCTTCAAATCAACTCCAAAGCTATTCTAATCCTACCATACACCTTCTTAGGGTGTCATGGGTTCCTAAACATCATCAAGACCAATATATATCAAGGGAATAATTATAGGATGACCTTTATATATAAAACTCTAAAAATCAAAGTAAAAATGGTATAACTAACACAAGTTATGCATGTTTGCTCCAAATATGAAGAAATAAATATGAAATGAAAATGAAATATGTAAAATGATAGAAATATGCTTACAAGCTACTATGATGAGGTGATTAGAACAAGGATTAACCTAAACACCCTAGGTTTTTATTTCAAAACCTTAATAAGAGTGTGATCTAGATTGTATGTACTTGAGCTTTAAAAATTTTATGATGAACCTCCTTTGATCCTTAGGTGGCCGGTTGGAGAGGAAGAAGAACAAGAGGAGAGAAAAACAATATGACTAGCACTTGAATTATTAGAGATGAAATGAGTGAAATTGAAAGACTTTGAGTGTATATCTATACAATTGAAAAATCTTACTAACCCAATAAATGCTACCTCCCCCACATGGCCGGATTTTGGGGGGGGGATGCATCTCTCATATATATTTTTTTTTTCTTTTATTTGTATAATTGTTTGTATGTAAAAATGTAGTTAGGTAATATATATTGTAACTTGTATTTAGTTGTGAAGTTAAAGTAATATAGACTAAAAATAAGTTTTAATGGATCAAAGTAAAGTATATTGAGATCATAAAAATTGTAAAAATACATTCCTTGTAAAATTTGAGTGATAAAATAATTATCGTGTAATTTTTAAGAAAAACGTCGTAATAATATAACTTTAACGATTTATAGACAAAATACATTTAAAATACTAGGTAAACTCAGAATATTGTTTTTATAACTAAATGTAAGTATAAAAATATATCGGGATCATTTTTAGATGTATCGGATTAAATGTTCAAAATAATAACTCACGCGATAACGTTTATTTAATATAAAATTTACGCGTTTAATGTGAAATGCAAAGTCATGAATGAACTAACATGATGCAAATGATGTTAATGAAATGTAGACTAACTTAGTCCATATGAAATGTTCATGATGATATGATCAGGAATTCGCCGCTAAACCATTAAGGTTACGCGAATTTGAAACACGTAAACCTAGTTTACGATAAATGTTGAAATTGTGAGGCATGAATTGTTTCGAGAAATGACCTGGAAGTACGGGTTGTCACACTTAATCCCCTATTTAATAAGTCCCTTAATCTAGGGTTATACACACTTGAGTGTGCAGTCTTTTGTATCACTCTCTTCTCTTCTCTCAGATCATTTCACTGATCTTGTCTTGTCTTTACATTCATATGATTATTGTCTCATTGACATTAATCTAATCTTGTAACATTTGGATACTATTAATCTAAGTGACTATTGCACTTAGATCGAATAAAGGTTCTATTGTTCATCTAGTGTTGCCTATACTTTCGTACATGGTATCGAGCTTGAGCTCATTGATTCTCTTTGGCAACAAAGGTGTGGTTTGGGGTTATTGCTATTGGCGTAATCCTTTGGTTATCTTCTGTTACAATTTACCCTAGACTAAGTGAATCTAGGGTGATTGTGATTTGTTCTTCATTGCATATTTCTCCGTAAGTCTAAGTCTTATCTTCTCTTTAAACATACGGATACTTAAGTCTCTGTGGGTGCAAACGGGTAGACTAACATCTTGATCGCCACCTTGAGTGGTACGAATACCGCCTGGTTTACCCTAGTCCATGAGCTTGGTGCTTGTTGTTTCTTATTGCAAAGTCTTATTTACTTGTCTATTTACTCTTATTATTATATCATCGTGATTCTTTGTGCATCTTATTATCTACATCTTATTGTTTGTATTATGGCTATTGGTGATGATAATGTTGGTGGTGGTGGTTCCACGAGAAAAGCTTATCCTTTGGTGATGCTTTGTATTTACACCCAATAACACCAATGGTACTCCCATTATTTCTATTAAACTCACTCGGGCCGAAAACTATAAAATATGGAATATGGCCATGACGTTTTTAAGGAACCATAACAAGTTGGGGTTTATTGATGGTACTTGCATAAGAAATGATTCAAACCCCGTCTTGCTAATCAATGGGATACTTGTAACTCTGTTGTGGTCACTTGGATCCTCAACTCTCACCACTTTGAATTATTTGTTTGGTGCTATTTATTCTAAACCGCTTATGAAATGTGGAATGATCTTAAAGACACCTATGATAAAGTTGATGGTTCATTTATTTTTAATTTGCACAAAACATAAATTCTCTTAGTCAAAGTGGGTCCTCTCTTCTGATTTCTATAACAATCTTAACTCTTTATGGAAACAATTTGATTGTATGATTAGCTTGCCTCCACACTTGTGAGGTGCAAAACACTTTGAAAAACACAATCGACTAATCAAGTTAATGCAATTTCTTATGGGTCTTGATGACTCCTATGTTCCCATCGAAGCAATATTTTAACCGAGATCCTTTACCTAATGTCAAAGCGCTTTCTCTGTTGTCTCGGTGAAGAATCTCACGAAATGTTTCATCCGGGAATAGCTATGCTAAACCCAATGCTACGACTTTTCTTTGCAAAAACTTCGATGGTAGAAAATTTTTGATAACAAAGAGGTTTTAATAACAAAGTGTCTGGTTTTAATAATGGTAATAGCTCTAATAGCGGAGGACCAAACATGAACCTCAAATGTACTAATTGCAAAAACACGGTCATCTTGTTGATAGATGTTATGACCTTGTTGGGTATCTTCTTGGATATGTTAAAAGAAATTTTAATGGTAAACCTTTCAAGAAGAACAATGTTTCTGCTGAAACCAATTGTAATCATCGATAATAGTGCTAGCAACTCTCCTATCTCCTTGTCTAATGAACGCTCTCGAGACTTATGAGTCTCCTCAATGACAACAATGTGTCATCTGCTAATGCCAACTTGGCGGTAAAAGTTTTAAGGAACCTTCTTTATTGGCGATGTCAAGTTTAATGTAAACTTCAACAAGTTTTTAACAACAACACTAAAACCTTATCGGAAACATCGATGCAGGTTGGATTGTTGATTACGGTGCAATCGACACATGACGTGTATCGAAATTTTTTAATCAATGTTGTTAACATTTCAAATCTTGGCTTAACTGTTGGACATCCCAATGGTACTCAGCCTTAATTACTAAAATTGGTGATTTAAAAGTCAATAATGACCTAACTCTTTTGATGTTCTTGTTGTTCCCGAATACAATGTTAGTTTACTATTTGTTCATAAGATTGCTAGAGACAATAAGATGTTTGTTGGGTTTAATGAATCTAATTGCTATATACAGGATTTACATCAAAAAAGGATTGTGGGGATTGGTAAACAATACAATGGATTATATATATTTGATATAGATTCTACATGTAAGATTACTTCTAACAACTGCATATCTGTTTGTCATGTCTCTAAGAATCTCTGGCATCAAAGACTTGGTCATCCCTCTGACCAAGTCCTACACATACTTGAACCCACTCTTAAATTTGATAGTTCATCTGAAACTGATCATCTCTGTGATAATTGTAATAAAGCTAAACAAACCAGAGAACCATTTCCTTTAAGTGAACATAAATCCACTAAAATTGGTCAACTTGTTCACCTTGATGTTTGGGGACCATATAAAATCACTAGCGAGATGGTTATAAATATTTTTAACCATAGTTGATGACTATTCCAGGAAGTGTGGGTTTATATGCTTAAGGGAAGGATGATGTTTATGTTTCCATTGTTAACTTTACTCATATGCTATCAAATCAATTTGAACACAATGTCAAAGTTTTTAGAAGTGATAATGGGACGAATTTGTCAATAATAAACTTCAAAAATTCTTTCATGAAAAGGAATTCTACATCAAACTTCTTGTGTTTATACACCACAACAAAATGGCATTGAGAAAGGAAACATAGGCATCTCCTTAATGTTGCTAGATCCCTTATGTTTGTGGGAATTACCTCTATATCTTTGGCACGAATGTGTTCTAACCGCTGCCTATGTCATAAGCAGGTTGCCTCTTGATTACATGTCTGCAAGTCCCCTTCTTCTTTGTGTATGGGCATGACCCTTCACTCTCTCTCCTTAGAGTCTTTGGTCGCTTATGCTATGCCACTATTCTCAACATCTCGACAAATTTGGTAGTAGGTCCGAAAAAGTGTTCTTATTGGTTACTCAAATGAAAAAAAAGGTTATAAACTCTTGAGCCTAGAAACAAAAAATATCTTTTATTTCGAGATGTCAAATTTATGAAACTGTGTTTCCATTCAAAATGAAAAATTACGTGTCAAAACCTTTTGTTGGAACTTATGTGCCTAAAGATTTAAACCACAAAAATTTCTTTGACTCACAAACAAGTCCCAATGATGAAGGAGAGTGACATCCTATGATGATAGCACGGTGGTAAGTCATCCTACTAGGATTGATGAACCAGTTGCAACATCTATAGATGATAATATACACCACGAGGGCAACATATCACATGAATCACATCCTTAATGCATCTTGTGATTCTCACGATACATCATCCGATTCTCATTGAACAAGAAAGAGGCTTGCCGACCACTATCGCTAGAAGGTCAACTAGAGTTTCTAAGTTGCCCGGTAATCTAAATGACTTTATTTTTGAAGGAAAAGTCAAATATGGGGTTGAAAAGTTGTTAATTACTCTAATCTTAACAAGGATAACTATTGCTTTGCTTCTAGTCTTAATAAAAGTATTGAACCTACATTATGAAGAAGCTATCCTTGATAGTAATTGGGTAGATGCTATGAATTCGAAATTGAGGCCCTAAATGAAAACCATGCTTGGGATATAAGCGATCTACCTCCTAATAGAACTCCCATTGGTTACAAATGGATTTTTAAGATCAAATATAAAGCCAATGGTAAAGTTGATAGATACAAGGCTAGATTAGTTGTTAAAGGCTACAACCAAAGGGAAGGAATAGACTATGATGAAACTTTTTCCCTATTGTGAAAATGTCTCTTGTTAGATGTCTTATTGCCTTAGTCAGTAAAAACAAATGGCCTCTTTTTCAACTTGATGTTAACAATGCCTTCTTATATGGAGATCTTGATGAGGATATCTATATGACCATTCCCAAGGGTTCTGTAATGAGAACAATAAAATAAAGTCGTAAACTTGTCAAGTCTCTATATGGCCTAAAACAAGCTCCTAGGAAATGGAATGAAAAACTTGTCGGTGTTTTAAAAGAAAATAACTTTGTTCAATCATAATGATCACTCCTGTTCACCAAAACAGAGAATAACAAGTTTATTGCTCTACTTATTTATGTGGATGATATTGTTCTTCTGAAAGCTGTATTGATGAGATAAATCTTTTAAAGAGTTTCTAAAATCCAAATTTCATATCAAAGACTTGGGAAATCTAAAATATTTTCTTGGCATTGAGGTTTTAAAACTGGAATGACATTTGTCTTTCTCAAAGAAAATCATTGTCTTGAACTCACGAAGAATTTGGTCTTCTTGGGTGCAAACTGTGTCACTCTATGGAACCCAACTCGTGCTTCCATACATTCCCACCTTGATGACCCTTGCTTGTCAACATCATGGTTATCAAAAGTTACTTGAGAAACTTATCTATATCACCCATACAAGACCGACATCTCATACTCGGTTCATTGTGCGCACAATATATGCATTCTCCCTTAAAATCTCATCCGAATATGCCCTCAATGTTCGAGATATCTAAAAGGAGCTCCGAGAAAAGGTCTAAGGTACAATTTCAAAGAACTCGAAAATCATCTTGAAGGATATAGTGATGTTGATTGGGCCAAATGCAAGAAAACCGAAAAATCATCACGAGTTATTGTGTTTTCTTCAATAATTGTTTGATCTCATGGAAAAGTAAAAACAAAACACTCTTTCAAAATCTTCCACGTAAGCAGTATAGATCTATGTCTCTGCGCCGGTGAAATCATTTGATTCAAAAATCCTAAAAGATCTAAAAGTTGATATCAATCTCCTTGTTAATCTTTTTGTGACAACAAATCGCTTTACAACTTGTCGTCAACCTGCTTTTTCATGAAAGATCAAAACACTTTGAAATTGATGTTCACTTCATCGGGGAGAAAATTGCAAGAGGTGTTATAAGTGCTAAGAAGATTGGCTCTTCAAACCAAATCATGAGACATTCTCACTAAAATCTCCTGTTTACCAAAGATAAATTTTGTGTGAAAAACTAATATTGTTTGATATGTTTGCTCATCGGATCAAGGGGAATGTTAGAATTTGGGGTAATAATCATGGCAAACATATCATTCTATCGGTTCTAATGGCTTTCAAGTTATGATCATTGCGAGAGATTCTACAGGGGTTATTCATGGACAAAGAATAAAAGGTTTAAAGTTCCAAGAATTTGGTTTCTGTTGAGCGTTATTCATTTCAGCGATGAGTCATTTATAGCCGTTAGAGGGTCTTAGTGTAACTTAATCCCTATTTAATAAGTCCCTTAATCTAGGGTTATACACACTGAGTGTGCGATCTTTTGTATCACTCTCTTCTCTCTCTCGGATCATTTCACCGATCTTGTCTTGTCTTTACATTCATATGATTATTGTCTCATTGACATTAATCTAATCTTGTAACATTTGGATACTATTAATCTAAGCTGACTATTGCAGCTTAGATCTGAATAAAGGTTCTATTGTTCATCTAGTGTTGCCTATACTTTCGTACATCCTGCTTGCTTGGGGATAAGCATGCTATGATATGAACTTGTTCACCTGATTACAAAATAGTAAAGTTTTACCACAAAGCGGAAAAGCGCACAAATACGTTTAAAGATGAACAACTACCTGGAAAAACAAATGGGCGATCCAAGGATCTAAATGATAGCATATCTGATTCTTTACTCCAATCATCAGAAAGCTCCTCTGCAAAAGCATTCGACACTTATGAAGGACTTGTATTATTCAGAGACCGTTACTTGATAGCGCAAAATAAAGTAATGGAGAAAGCGTAGAATCGTATTTAAGGATTACTGCAAAATAAAGGTGTAAAGTAATAAAGAAAAGTAGCGGAATGATAATACATCCTTCTTCATGAACATCAATGTGCTTATCTACAATGGTCAAGCCAGTCTTTGTTCGTAAGCCCCCAAATCTGCCAGTCTCATTAGCGGATGATGTTACTGGATATACACTTGCAGCTATAAGATCATCTAACTTTGCAGCCAGCTTCATGTTGTTTGATTGTGTTTACGCATCTGCAGGACGGGACCCTCCCAGAACATTTGCTGGCTCGACAAGAGTTCCTCTGAAATGCAAAAGATACGTCTTATTCAACTGACCTCTAAACATATGGCTATGCATCAATAGATTATATGCCTATTCAGTTGAAAATTAACTCTACGGTTACTTAGAAATTAGAACTAAAATTCAATCAACTTATCAGAAAGAAATATAAGCCTAACGGAAACTATTACATCAAGTGCTCCGAGTATAAAAAGACCTTATGATTCATCCTACAGTGAAGCACACTTTAACAGACATTTTCGTACTTCTCATTCTTGATATCTTTCTTAGACTCGAACTTTAGGATTACTTATCTTATATCACCTTCAGGATTTATTTAAATGCAAATAAGCATTTTTGAGTGCTTGGGTGGAAAAAACAGCTTATACTCTTGGGCTTATTTTCGGCCAAATAATCACTTCTCCAAAAGCATTATAGGAAATGCTTGTATCAAACAGCTTAAGAATAAGAATAAGCTGAAAATATCCTTTATCATTTTGTAAATAACTTATCATCCCTATCACAATACTGATTATAATTCTTACTTCTGCTTATTCACACTATTCCTATTAATTCTCCATTACTTTATCAATGCTGAGTAACAGCACCTATACCTGCAATCTGCCACAATATTCATTTTGATATCTTACTTTTCTATCCTCTTAATACTTCTCTATTTAGCCCTACTACAACCATTACTTCTGCTTATTCATAGCATATCTATTAATTCTCTACTAGATTAACAGGCTTTATCTGACAACCGAACTAGAAACAATCATTCATACAACTTGCTCCTTAAAACATTTGATACATTTTCATAAGCAATCTGTAATAATCACCCACTTTTCATCATCTTAGCACTTGTTCATTAATCCTTACCACAACTAAACCGACCAAAATTCTTACTTCTGATTATTCATCATATATGCATTAATTATATATTACTTTAAACAATGCTGATCATTAGCACCTATATCTACCACTGCACATAGGTTGGGCTTAACAAAACCAGCAGTAGCGGTAGTGTTTATATCTCAACGCTTCTTTGAGTAGCGTTTAAACATAATCCACGAAGCTAAATTATTTTAACAGCGTTGGTCAATAGCACCCATATCTACTAGCGGTAGCACGAAACAGTAGTGTTTCAATTTCAACGCTTCTCTTAGCAGTGTTTCTAATACTAGTGTCTAAACAAAATCCAAAACACTATACGCTCCATGCAAAATAAGCCTTATATTTCAAACGCTACACGATAGTTTCTCCAAAATGCTCCAAGACACTGTACACGTGTTTGGCAAACTAGCCTGTTTGTTTTATAAAAGCGTTTGGCAACATGTATTTGTGATTATAAAGTGTAAAATGACTAGTAATACCTAAACGCTTCTTCAAGTAGCGCTAAAATAAAATATAAAACGCTAAACGTTCCTTGCCAAACGAGCTTTCAATTCTAAACGATAACCACTCAACGCCCCTAAACACTCTTAAAGGGTATGTTTGGCAGCCAGTGTTTAAGAGCGTTTTAAAGCAACTAGCAATCATCATTTAGCGTTTTGCATAAAATGCTTTTTTGAAAAACAACCAACTAGCATTCCTAATTTTTCTAAATGCTCCAAATCAAAACGCTACTTCTAGTAGCATTTACGAGCAACCGGCTTTTCCACTTACTAATAATTATGACTCTACAGCTATGTTACCACACGCTTTATCAAAACAAACAGCTACGGCTTCCTGCTACATCTATCTTCGCCAAACATACCCCAAAACAAACAGCTAGAACCACATAAACAATTCACACAAAAAATCCACACGCTGATGTGGCAGGGGCGGATCGGTTTATTTTGATACACTTTCTCTCTTTTCTATATGAATAAATCAGACCCTGCCACATCAGCGTGTGGATTCTTTTTTTGGATTATTTATGTGGTTCCAGCATTCCCCTTTATTTAGTGACAAAGTTTTTACATACTTATTACTTGTGTTTGTTTGTTGAGTGTCTTGGTTGTCGTTTCGGTTTCTGTTTTGGTTATTTTAATTTTCAGTTCTGTGAAAACGTAGAGGGCGTGAATACGTTTCCGTTTAAAAACTTAATATCTTTTGTATCAAATCGCTTATTAAGCTTGTTATAATATGAAAGTTCCAATTATTGTTTTTGACTATAGTAAACCACGTTGACACACAAGCATGAACATCAAGTCATATCACAAGCAATAATATGGTGCAAGTATAAAGGTAAATTGATAAAGAAAAGAAAGTGCAAACCGGACACGAAGATTTATAGTGGTTCAGTCACGGATCTCCTTTCCGCCCTACTCCACTCCCCGAGTACCCAACTCGAGAGTTACTTCACTAAATTAACAAGCTCCCTTATCGGCGGAGAAAACCTTACAAACGTTGCTTACACTTTTTTTGGTACAAAGCTAAATACCGGGCTCTAGTTTGAGGTAGAACCAACCTAAAGTCACCTATACAATATTTTTGACACTAAGCTAGATGTTGAGTTCTTTCCGGGTACAACCACTCCCGTTATGTTTTAAGGCCCAACATAACAAACTATCTTATCTTGTTTGGTGAAAGTGTTGTGATGATGCAATAATGTTTATAATGATGATCCATGACACAAATGTTTAATGGATATGAATGACTAATATAAATGATCTTCTTAAATAATAAGTCTTCAATCAATGAGGATAACAAGAGATCTTGAATCTTCATATGTTGATATGCTTTGGTGAATGAGGATGGCTAGATCTTCAAGCTTTCCTTGGTTGATCAAAATTTAAAATACGCTTACAACAAAGATGAACGTTAGAAGCATTATGATCATCTGATGATGAGGGTGATTCATTTATGTTACTCCATGGTTATCTATAGATCTAAAAGATGAAAGAAAGATAGAGATAATGTGTGTTGGAAGGGATGAGAAAATGAGAAAACAATGGGTTGGTATTTATAGCCAAAGTGGTAATCAAAAATAATAATCTTTTATTAGATTTGATATCTTAGAATATCTTCCAAGATCTTGCAAATCTAACTAAATATTCTAAAGATTTTAAAGAGATATGATGATGCATGCAATGATGTAAAAATACATTTTCATTTAGATTAAAATGTTCATTAAAATAAACTTGTAAAATGTATTATGTAACTAGTTGATAAAATATCTAGTTACCTTTTATAAAATAAAATATCTAGTTGAGTGCTTGTCAAAATAAAATGTATTTTGTCAGGTGTAAGTAAACTTTAGTACTTGTGTGAATATTATAGTTAGTTTATTTGTACAAATAAAAGTATATATTTGTTAGACATTTTACAAAAGATGTATTTGTATAAAATACTTGTGAATGCAAATTTAAAATGAGGTTCGAAATAGAATGGTTAACCTATTAAAATACATAGTGACTCTAAACGTATTTTAAATATTCCAAATGATTTGTTAAGGGTTTTGATCATAATACTACATAACAAACATGTACGAACTTGTGTTGTAACATACGAGGACTTGAGACATCGAGAGGTGTTGAATGTATGTTGAGACAAAATGTGATTACGAGTAAGTTGTACATTTTACGTTATGTATTACAAGTTACATGTTTGTCATCAATTAAAACAAGCGAGACTTTATAGATTAAATATCGTAATATTTGCACTAACAAGTTCTTTTACGGGCCGAGAACCGTGGATATGGAATGAACCCAAGACAAGAACAAGATTTTTCCAAAATAAGAAAGTACGAAACCGCGGGTCTAAATTTTGATTCGGTTTGGATCGGTATTATCGTTGATGAATTGACTTTACTCAATTACCCTTATGGTCGCTAATAAGCCGGTCAATGCGGATCTAAATTTGAATCCATAGATTTTTCATTTGGTTTGGATTCATAAATTTCATTCTACACACCATGATATAGTATTTTTCCATTTGATTCATTTTCACCGTATAATTTTTCCTGTAATTGAAATTGTTGATTTTGGTGCCAAAATTCAAAGTCTCTCATATTAGGAGAATTTTTTGTTAATACTGTTAGTTGAATGTATATATAGTTTTTAGCATGTTGAATAAAAAGAAATCACACAAAAGAAAAATAAGAGTTCCGCAGAGATTCAGAGATCATGTAGTGGGAAATTTAAGTCAGAAACACAATGAAAACATGGCTGAGACTACAGAGGATGGAAATAGGGTTGTGGATTTGGGAGTAAATGAATATGTTGAGGTGTTAGCTATGAATAAGGAAGGTGATGAAATTGGAGATAATGTGAAGAATAAGGAAAGTGAGTGTGTAACTGATGAAGGTAGTGTGAAGGATAAGGTGTCGAATCTTGTGAAGGAAATACAAACAGAGGTAGTTGATGCAGGTTCTGGTGAAACATTTGTACCTAAGGTTGTAAGTGTTTCTATACCTAGTAATCAATATGAAACTGTTATTTGTGATAATGAGGACAATTGTAATAATGATGTTGATATAGTGCTATGAAAAACCAAATCAAAAGGAAAATTACTCCTATGCTAAGGTGCTTAAGAAGGATGTAAACACTATTAACAAGAAACTTGTATACATTGCCCCTAATGTGAATAAAGAAGGTAAGGAAACAGTTGTATTTGATGAGGAAATTATGCAAAAGGTAGTATGAAATGGGCTAATACCATTTTTTGTTACTTTATGGGGCAAAATATGGGAATCCATGAATTAAGATACCATATTAGGAGAATGTGGAGTAGATTTGGCCTCAAGGAAGTGAATGACAATGGTAATGGTATGAATCTATTCAAGTTCAGAGATGAAATAGGAATGAATCAAGTTTTGAGTCAAGGACCATGGATGGTGAATAGTAGGCCATTATTTGTGCGTAAATGGGAACACGAATTGGTATGCTAAAATTGAACCAATGAAGTTTCCTATTTAGGTCGACTACTTAAACTACCAATGGAAGCATGAAGTGTCGAAGGGATAAGTGCTATAGCCGAGAGTCTAGGGAAACCAAAGATTATGGATCAAGTAACAGCTAGTATGTGTCAACTGGGTGTGGGCAAAATTAACTATGGAGAGTTTCCGGAGCTATTCCTTGTGGGGTAGACAATGGCTGGTGCCAAAACGCACTCGGGATCAGGGTGTTCCCGCTAACCTACACCTTTTATGGAACTAGCAGAAGTTGATGCAATGAAAGAATTGAAGACCACAGTTAAAATTGAATACTTAGATAAGAATAAAAGTATCAAAGGATCCAAGGAAGTCCAAGTTGAGTATGAATGGAAACCTAATAGATGCAGTCACTGCAAAGTATTTGGGCATGGTCTTGAGAAATGTGGTATTAGACCTAGAACTGAATTAAAATCAAAGAAAATGAGGTTGCTAAGGAAAATGAATTGAAAGAAAAGAATGATGTACAGAATGAAGAATTTAGAGATGTGCAGAATAGGAAAAGGCATATAATGCAACAAAAGAAAAATGGGCAGAACTGATATTGAGGGCCACAGTTTCAAAGAAAATAATATAGGAAGATGGATAGTGGTAATGGCAAAGGTAAGGAGAAGGTACCATAGGAGTCTGCTAGTAATAACAACAAGGAAAAGAACTCAAGTGAAAGTGCAGTTCATGAGAGAAGGGTTGGCTCAAGTGTGAATACATATAAGGTTTTGAGTAATGAAACAATTGAGGAAAGCAGTGATTTGAGGATATTAAAAGATAAAATGGTGGTGGATGTATATTTGAACAAGAAATTGCAGCCTACTTGTACAGAACTTAAAAGTTGGACAAAAGACATTGAGGACTACTTCAAAAGGCAATGGAAAGTTGATAGACTAAAAGAGCAGGAAAGTAATGAAGGTGATGAGGAGGAAGTGATGGAGAGAGTGAATGAGATGGCTCAAACAATGGCAAGTGAAAATGTCATTGGATTGAGTGGTAATATTTTGAATTAAGGAGGCTTATGCAAGCATGATATTCTTAAATAATATCTTTATGGATTTTAAGCTTGCCACATGGAATATTAGGAGTATGAATAAAGGGAAAAAAAGTGAAAAGGTTGATTATGGAGGAAAGAATAAAGGTCTGTGCAATTTTGGAGACCCACATCAAGCCACATAAACTTCCATAAATCTGTGAGAGTACTTTTGGAAATTTAATTGGCTATCAATTATTAGTCATAGTCCTAATGGATGTAGAATCTTAGTAAGCTGGGACAGGAATAAGGTGGATGCGGTGATGATTCACTCCTCCAAACAGTCAATATTCTGTATGATTGAAATCTTGTCTAACAAAACTATTTTTTTTGTAGTTTTATCTATGCTGCAAATACAGGCAAAGAAAGGAAAGAATTATGGAAAGATCTTAACATAGATCAAAGAATGGCTAGTGGTCTTCCATGGCTGATTATTGGGGATTTCAATGTTACTCTAAAGATAATGGAGCACTCTGCTGGTAGTTCTGTGATTACAAATGATATGTAAGACCTCAGTGATTGTGTAAATAGCATTGAGGTGGAGGATATATGTAGTACTGGAGTGTTCTATACATGGATTAAGTCACCATCTAACCCCAAACCAATATTCTCAAGAAGTTGGACAGAGCAATGATCAATGATGAATTTATGAGTCTATTTCCTATTGCAAGTGTAGTTTTTATGCCATACATGGTCTCTGATCACAGTCGTGTGGTAAGAAAACTTCCATCAAGTGCTAGAAAAAAGAAGGAAACCATTTAGATTTGCAAACTTTATAGCAGACAAAAAGGAAACCATTTAGATTTGCAAACTTTATAGCAAACAAAGAGGAATTTCTATCAACTTGTCATGAGAGAATGGAATTGCAATATTTAGGGCTTTAAAATGTTCAAGCTGGTGAAGAGAATGAAGAATCTCAAAATGAATATGAACAAACTGAATTGGAAGAATGGTGACATACATGAAAGAGTTAAGATTAGTAGAGATAAACTTAGGTTTGCTCAGAAATTAGTTGATGCTAATCCACACTGTGCTGAATTGAAGTTACAAGAAAGCAAGATTATAATGAAGCTGTGGATGATGAGGGAAAAATATTGTTTCAAAAAGCCAAAGTGGAGTGGATGTGCAAAGGAGACAGAAATAACAAGTATTTTGACAAAATCCTAAAAAGCATAAATCAAACTAATAAGATAGTAAGTATTACCAATGATGAGGCTATGATATTGGAAGGTGATGCAATGGAGAATCAGTTTGTAAATCACTTTAAAAACTTCCTTGGAAATTCTAATGGCAATACTGAATGGAATTTGGAAGGGGTGTTTGGTACTACTCTTAATACTGAAGAAGCAAATGAAATGGTGAAGGATGTTACTGATGGAGAAATCAAGGATGCTATGTTTGATATTGGTGAAAACAAGGCTCCTGGGCCTGATGGCTACACTTCAACTTTCTTTAAAAAAACATGGCACATTGTGGGCACTAATGTATGTTTGGCAGTTAAAGAAATTTTTTAAGCAGAAAGCTTTTGGGAAATGAATGCTACATCGATATCTTTGGTTCCTAAAATTCCTCACCCAAGCAAAGTGACCGAGTTTAGACCAGTTCTATAAATTCATTAGTAAAATTCTCACCGACGGAATGAAGGATGGTTTAAAGAAATTGGTGGACTTAAATCAAAGTGCCTTTATTCAAGGAGACGATTCAAGATAACATCCTCATTACTCAAGAGCTTCTAAGGCTATGGTAGAAAGAGTGGCCCAAAAGATGTTGTTTAAAGATTGAAATTGCAAAAGCCTATGATATTGTGGAATGGAAATTTCTTAGAGGTAGGCTACTTACTCAATTTGGCTTTCACCCTTGTAATAGAAGTCTTCAATGATGATGCTCGATGGATTATGGTATGTGTTGACCTACTTTTGCAACATACGCTATGTTTACTTTATGTGGTAATGAAGAAATAATCCTTGATTCGGTGTTGGTAGATTTCCTAAAATACTTGGATATTTTAATAGTGGTAGAGGATTAAGAGCCTCAATGCATGTGTACTACTATTGTATTTCTACTTCCAAAGTCATAATATATGACGTTGATCTAAAAGGATTTATTTGATGTAAAGGAGATTTGAAAAAGGGCAAGCTAAAGTGGCATGGAAATCATGCAACTTTTGGGATGAGGAAAATGGATACACCTAAAATCTATGGAATAATAGAAAATGTCTTCAAAAGACTCATTGATGAAAAGGAATGCAAACATATGGCATGATCAATGGAGGTTTAAGTACAATCAGTGATATGGTGATGATGATGAGTAGAATTGTCGGAGGTGGATGGAAAGGTATTCTTATCCCGATTGAAATTGACTCAAATGGAAAGATCCTATGTTTTCTTGATGACTATGGCATAAAGTGGTATGGTTTTCATTTTGATTTTGTTCTATGGATGGCACTAAAATGTAGATCAGATACAAGACATAATTATGGCTTGAATAGTAATAAAGATATGAAATGCTACTTTGAATGTGATTTCTCCAAAATATATGCCTTACAACTACAATTTACTACATATGGAGGGAAAGAAATTCAAGGTCAAAACATGATCGATATTCCACTTGACGCATTGAAGAACAAATCTTATCATCTTTAAAAACATCATCATCTTGCATCCTAGATCAACATACATCAACACCATCCTTTGAATTTTTATTGAGCGTTATGTTGATCTTACAAAGTCACCTATTTATCACCTCAACTTTTCTAAATTATTGATTAGAATGTTATTTAACCGGATTGCAACAACAAATCTTATCATCTTTAAAAACATCATCATCTTGCATCCTAGATCAACATACAACAACACCATCATCGATAATCAACAACTTGCAACAATTTTGACATCATCGTCATCGAAAATTATCAACGATCATTAACTAAAATAATAACCAACACTCTATGCATATTCACTCAGCTTGCCCTTATTTTAGCATCATCGTTTCATATATCAAAAGAAATGGGGAAGAACAAATCTAAAAAATAAAAAAATGAAGGGATGATTTGTGAAGATTAAACAAATATATAGAGACTAAATTAAATGGGAAAAATAAATCTTTTTTTTAGCATTAAATTGCCGTAATTGAAGCATTTTGAATGTGCAATTCTTATCTTCTCCTACTTTTTACAAAGTGTTTTACTTGAACTCTTCTCTTTATCTTTATACACTTTTTTCATATATTAAAAAACAACATAAATAGTTATTGTGAATAATGCAAAAGTATGTTACATAAACTTTATCTTTTTTAAAGGGCAATTTATTTAAAGCAACATAACAATAACACCAAACATCAACTTCCAGAAGTTGGACCAATGCACTGTGACTAAAAGACAATATTCAAATAAAAGGTTTTATTGACCAAGATTTGTATCAGGTTTTATTGAACAAATATAGATATTTAAAAAAAATAATTAATAAATAAACTTTGAAAATGTCAAAAGAACATGATAGAAATAAATATAGAAGTGTCATGGCTAGTAAACTTATCCCACATTGCTTAGAGAGGAAAACTTTCAAGAGAAAAAACTCTATATAAGCAAAGCCCCCACCTTATTTTGAAACTTAGTTAAGCTTTAGATTGATGTTATAAAACATTAATCGTGTGTTCATAAACAAGCTTTTTTGAGCTTATAAGTTACATAAACTTTAGTTTGAGCTTGAGTTAATAAACGAGCTTATCAATTTCGATCTTTTATACATACATATTAAGCTTGAAAGTTATAAATCTTAAATGAGCTTCGAGCTCGAGCTCTAAAAACAAAAAAATATTCGAGTAAGAGCTCGAGCCAACTTTACAAAATTTTATTCAAGCTCGAGCCGAGAAGTTAATAAACGAGCCTAGCTCGTTTAAGCCAAAACTCGACTCGGCTTGGATCGTTAACACCCTAGGTTGTGCCTTAGCTATGTCCGCCTATGGTCACATGAATCATTTGTCTTACATCAATATAAACAATTTAATTTAATTGAACTATATATAAAAAATTTAAAAATAAGAATATGAATAATTTTTGTGCGGACACATGCATAAACTTGAATGGGTTCATTAATAATATGCTCGTGATTTTCTCATCTTTAATTTTGGTTTGGAATCTCTCGTATATTTTGCGGTTCCAAATCACAAATTTTAAGTTATTAGTGCATGTAAACTAGTTTTTGGTTCGTAAATATTTAGTTATCTAATTGACTAGTTTGAAAATAATCCAAAACAAAAGTTTATTTTGTTCTTTTGTATATCTTCGATTCTTTTCTTTTTGAAAGGAAAAGTAAAATAAAGCAAAAGTAAAAGTCAATAATGTTGACAACATGTTTTGTTGAAATTGTATGAGAAAATTTTGGATTCAACCCACATTTATGGGGATAAGCAAATCCATTCTCGATGGCGGGATTGTCGACACACCACTATTTTTTATTTTTATTTTATTTTATTATCTCACATATGTCTAAACTTTTTCTTTTATTTATATATAATAATAATTTATTTGTTTTATACTATTTTTTCTCTTTTCTACATCAATTCAAATCCAATTCCAAATCCTAATCCTAAACCTAAACCTAAACCCATCCACAAACCAAACGGACCCCGAATGTTAATATATGTGGAACAAATGACAAAAGAGAAAGAATACATATTCTTACCTTGAGACACAACTATGAATTTTTAGCTTTATGCTAGCTTAATTAACATAGTCGACAAACATATATGATAATTTGAAATGAGTAAAATGACTAACGGGTCCACATAAGAATAAAGTTGATAAAAAATAAATAAATGACTGAACATGTCGAATAAAAGAGAAAAAGAAAATAAACATATAAATTCTTACCTTGCAGAGATAACTAGGATTTTATAGCTCTATGTTAGAATAATATATAATCAAAATATTATAATTAAATTTGAGATGAAATTTTTGCCACTTTTATTTATGAGTATGTCAATCGTTTAAGCATTTAAAGTTGCTAAAATGACTAACAATTTAAAAAAGAGAATAAGACAACATAAAACAAACACATTAACATCAACAATATTTCTCACTATAGTAACTATTTTAAAGTAAAATATCAAGTTAAAGCTAATAAAATATAAATGGTAATACATGTAGAATAAGAAGAAAAAAGAAAACAAACATATATATTTATATATATATATATATATATATATATATACCTTGAAAAAATAGTTGAGTATTTGTAGCTTTATTATAAAGCCTACATTGTAAAATTAAATTTGACATATCGTTTATGAAGAGTCAGCTAGAAGAAGAATAATTGAAATGGATTCAGTGTATACGATTTACAAAAAAATTATTGAAAATTACTTTTAAACGTGTTAGAACTCTCAAAATGGTGTGAGTGTAGCATATTATCTATAAATGGGTTATTTTGACATTATAGTTTTAGAAGTATTTGATTCCCATCTCGGTTCTTATGCACATGTACCAGGTAGCATCACAAATTTTCATTGACATGTAGTCATATACTAGTATTAGACGAATATTTGCGTAAACTTGTGGTTCTGATGTGCCCCTTTAAAGGCTCAATTTGTAGTTATTGCAAAAAAAAAAAATGTTTATGAGTTATAAATGAAAAATAATTAAATTTGAGAATTAAAAAATATATAAACTATTAATTTAATGGTGGGTGTATTTTCATTTTTAATAAAAGGTATATTAAAAGAATGTGATCAAATAAACAAGATACAAAAAATTAAAACTTTAAAAAGCGATCTTAGCTGTGCATTAACCTCATCAGATATATCAACATCTGTCAGATTAATTACACCACCTCCCATCAATACAATCTTACCCAACTTCATTTTCACTCTCGTTTTCGCATACATAATACCACCATCTATACACCTACAAATCTCACACATAACCTAGCCTTAACCCTAACTTCACTCACCGGAACCCTAATACAACTCCTCCTTCGCCTCTTCACCTCCGCCTTTTTCGCCAAACACAAAATCCCCCCTTTGTGCCTCTCACGTGATGCCGCCACTGCCTCGCTTACCTAATCGCTCTTAATCGACCGACCACGACATCGATATCTTTTCTCCGGCCTCCGCCCTCACAACGGCAACATAATCCTCAAACGTCTTCACATTTGTCTTCTGCTGATGCTGAGATTAATTAGTGAGGTCAATAAAGAACACTTTTTTTTCTAAAGAAAAAATGTGTAAATTTTAGCCACCATTTTCCATTAAAAAATAACATATATTGCAAGCGGTAAATCTTCGTTACGAAAATACACCATCGTGGCGAGCATTAAGTTTTTCTATAGATATGCATTTCTAAATACTTTCGGCGAACCTTTTTTTTTCTAAATTTCAGCCCAGAAAAATCACACGTGATTTGTAAAATCACTTATGATTTTTTTTTTTTAATTTGTAAATCTTTCGCTCAGAAAATCATTTGTGATTTGTTATTTTTCTATTTGTAAAATCACTTTTGATTTGTTATTTTTCACAAGTCGCATGTGATTTTTCTGAGCGGAAATTTTGAAAAAGTAATTGTCGAAAGTATATAGAAGTGCATATCTATAAAAAGATAATTTAATTCTCGTCGCGATGGTACAATTAACTTTACATAATGATTAATGTTTTGCGAGATATTTATTTAATAAAAAAATAAAAGCGTTTTTTTTATTTTTTTATTTTATTTTTTATGAAAAAATGAATAGATGAATAAGTTCGTTCTTTAGATAAAAACTGTTACGTATAGAACTTTTGTCATATGGATTTATCTTCTGAAAATGAAGAGCACGGTAGTTACAGTTCAGTTTTTAAAAGGTTTTTTTAACTAATTAATTATTTAGTTATATTATTTCAGTCGATATACATTATGGTAGAAAGTTAGAAATGTTAAAAAGGAGAAAAAAAGAAAGAAAGTACCGGGTCCCATTGTTTTAAATTTCCACTACGCTTGGGAAATGTAGCAAAGCTGTCACAAGCAAACATGGTTCTTTTTGTATATTGACTATATGTATAACCGTGTCTTTTTTCTAGATTGTTAGGATTTTTTTTGTGTATTAGTTGTAACAGGTGCGTGATTTTTAGTTTGTTAGGACACAAATTGCGTTTATCTCGTTAGTTGATAAATATTAATACGTTAGTTAAAACATATAGACTAGTTGATAAATATTATAGTTGTTGGGATTACGTATAATCATTATTAAAGTGTCGGTCACAAGTTAATGTAATAGCTTAGATTGCATGGTTTGTTCTTTAGATAAGAACTGTTTTTGTCATCTGGATTTATCTTCTGAAAAAGTAGAGCACGGTAGTTACACTTCAGTTTTTAAAAGGTCTTTTAACTAGTTAATTATTAAGTTGTAATATTTCAGTCGATATACATTATTGTAGAAAGTTAGAAACGTAAAAAAGGAGAAAAAGAGAAAGAAAGTACCAGGTCCCATTGTTTTAAGTTTCCATTAGAGCATCCGGTGTGGAGTTAGTTGTGGCTCGCCGTGGGTGACGTGGAGCGCCGCCGTGGCTCGCCGCCACACCGACCCTGCTCGTTGTGGCTCGCCGTGGAAGTGAAAATCGTGGGGACGACGAGGTTGCCTTCTGACACAAAAGCAAAGTTTACGTTATAAAACGTTAACTTTAGTTTTTAACGTAAACTTTTTTTTTTAAACGTTAACTTTTTTTTTTTTTTTTTTTTTAAACCCACCACTCCTATATAAACTATCTTCATCTTCATCATTTTACACATCTTCAAACCCAAAATACACAACAAACCTTTCTTAACCAACAATATCATTTTACACAATGTCTCAAAACCCAAATGACGGAGGATACTTCACAAATCTACTTAACTCAAACCCATAATAATACGGGGTTCTTCAAACCCGCCTACCCCTCTTGACCAATTCCAACCGTCTCCACAAGAAATCTTTCTTAACCAACAATATCGGTTTCAACAAGGTTTCGCAAATTACCCCAATGATTTTCATCACCATGCTTTTAACCCGTCACAATCTCCGCTTTTTAACTCATTACAAGCTCCACAATTGCCCCAAATGGAATCACAACCGACCGTTCACAATTCAAAGTTCAAAAGCACGTGAACCGGCAAAGGCGGGGCAAAAGTCAAGGCAAAAAATGTCAGAGATTTGGACAAGACGATGACGAAGATGTTGAAGTCATAGCACAAGCGGACGGGAGGAAGTGGACCAAGTCTCAAGAAATGTTACTTAGCATTGTTGGATAGAAATTTCCCAAGATAGAGATATGGGCAATGACCGTCCGAGGAGTACTTTTGAACGACATTCTCGACATGTTCAATTCTAAGACAATCGATAACCAACATGGCAAGAACATGATAACGGGTAAATGGACAAGGATTAACGGTGATTGCTAGAAGTTCAAAGCTATTTACAAACATCTTGACTTGAAGTGGTGAAAATGAGCGGATCATGTCGAGAATGCCAAAGTTAACTTTACGCGCTTTTGGTGGGAGGAGTTTTGTATGAAAATGTTGGGTCGTTTTGAAAATTATCCCAAGTGGGATGCCGAAGATCCTGCTGACATTACATGTCTCGAGGATATATTCGGGCGGACAAACGACCTTTGCCTCGAAAGAGATGGATGCAAACGAATGGAAGAAAGCAGTCGACTTCAACGTCAAGCGGCACGCAAGCTCCTGGAAGTCAAACGAGTAGTTTTTCGACATATATCCGAAATATATGCTCAAAAAGCCGATGCTCAAAGGGCTTGTTACGAGGCGCAGGCGGAGAAGGAAAAACATGGCAAGAGAAGATCGAGATGGATTTTCTCATGATAGATCCGAGTACCAATCGACCTTAAAAGCGTAAATCATCCGCATGGAGGCGTGAACGTCTAGTATTGTATTTTTTTTACCCGTGTGTTGTATTTTTTTTACCCGTCGTTTTTTTTTCAGATCGTTTTATTAGTAAGTGTTGTTTTTTATGTATTGTATTTTAATTTGAATGAAATGAATTTATTTAGTTTATTTGGAAATGAAAATGAATAAAAAAAAAATAAAGTGGTAGTGGGTCCCAAATGAAGAGGTTGAGGTTTGTTATGAGTGAGGAGGGTTTGTTGTGGTTAGTTGTGGAAAAATGGGATCTTGATGTGGCAACAGGTGGCACTGACGATGAGTTAACCCTTGTCACGACACCTGATGCTCTTATGCTTGAGAAATGTAGCAAAGCTGCCAAAAGCAAATAGAGTTTTTTTTGTATATTGACTATATGTTTAACCGTGCCTGTTTTTTAGATTCTTAGGATTTTTTTTGTAAATTAGTTCAAACAGGTGCATGAATTTTTAGTTTGTTAGGACGGCGATTGCGTTTATCTTGTTAGTTGATATATATTAATACGTTAGTTGAAACATATAGACTAGTTGATAAATATTACTCCCTTTATAGTCCACATTTCCTATTTGGGTTGTCCTAAATTAATTGTCCATTTTTCTTTTTAAGTAAAAACTAGAGAATATAATAGGAGAATATTTTATTTAAGTGGTTGAAAATAATATGACCCCATTTTTATTAAACTTTGTGTTTTCTCTCATGACAATAATTTCGGACGGAGGAGTAATAGGTTGTTGATAAATAAATCACGATGTTTATCACTTTTATAAAGAAAATTATATACATTGATTGTGCTTTATTCTTGCCTCGTATTATAAATCACAAGTTGGACAAGCACCCCATGAAGTTGACATACGGTCCGGTAGAGAACCGTAAAAGTGAATACTTTTGTGAAGTCTCGTGAGAAGAGCTCAATCCGAACTTTTGGTTCTATCATTGCCATGTGTGCCTACTTTTACATACTCGTTGTGCTCGTAATACTTAACTTCAGCGACCATATACAACACTGAGGCCTTTATGAGTTTTGAATATTAAGTTGGGGAATTTATGATATCGAGGTCACAAGCACTCGTATCACTTGCTCTATGGTTTGATGACGATGGTGAATGCCTAATCTGTAATTCTAACATGAAGATGAAATTTATCCTTAAGTGTATCGAATTGCAAGTTCATGATTCATTACGAATGTTATAAGAGATTGTATTCATTGTAATGTGTTTTTCAAGCAATGTATCTATCTCCTTTTTTTTCAAATTAAATTATTCCTTTATTGTTATTTTTCTTACTAAATAACTCATTCTACATACTCTATTTTTTTTATTGTTATTTTTCTTACTAAAGTTTGTATCTCTTTTCATTACACATAAGGGATATGATTTGTTAAAGTATTTTGGATATTTGCCACATCTTCATCTTCTACCTCTTTTAAACAAACTAAACCTTTGACTTTGACAAATGTTTTTTCTTCTTTCCTACAACAGAACAATAACGCCGAATCAAGTGCAATTGTAAGTGTGTTTGTAATTCATAATATTGTAAGTGCAATTGTAAGTGCAATTGTTTAAAACAATGAGGAAGAAGAAATAAGGGCATTTAAGTTATTTCAAATGTTTAAATAAGCATAATGACAACTTACGTGAACAACTTTAAGAAGAATGATAATAAAAAAAATATAGTATGCAAAATGAGTTATTTTTGTAAGTACATTAAGCATTTATGGCTTTTACCCTACTTTATTTTATGTACTAATGAAATTTAAGTGTTTGAGGTATTTAATGTTGAAAAATTGTGTTTAAATTGGTTGTAATTGATGCTTTATTTTATTGTTTGCTACAACTTTAAGATATTCAATTATCTTAGTGCATTTAATGCCGAAAAAGTGTTTTGTGCATTATAAGACAGTAACATATGTAGATTTTTCAAAGTCACCTTATTTATCACCTTCAACTTTTGTATTTTTTTTTTATAATTATTGGTTTGAATGTTATTTAACTGGATTGCATCAAAACACGATCGATATTCCAATGATGCATTAAAGAACAAATCTTATATCTTTAACAACATCATCATCTTGCATCCTAGATCAACATTCAACAACATTATCCGTATCCATAATCAACAACATGCAACAAGTTAGATATCATCGTCATCGAAAATTATCAATGATCATTAACTAAAATACTCACCAACACTCTCTGCATCTTCAAGAATCATCCACTTCAGCTTGCCCGTATGTTAGCATCATCGTTTCATGTATCAAAAGAAATGGGGAAGAACAAATATAAAAAATTATAAAAAATGAATGGACGATTTGTGAAGATTAAACAAAGATATAGAGACGAAATTAAATGAGAAAAATAAATCTTTTTTTTAGCATTAATCACAAATTGCCGCAATTGAAGCATTTTGAATGTGCAATTGTTATCTTCTCCTGCTTTTTTTACTTTAACAAAGTGTTTTACTTGAACCCTTCTCTTTATCTTTATACACCTTTTTCATATTCAAAAACAACATAAATAGTTATTGTGAAGAATACAAAAGTATCTTATATAGATTTTGTAAACTAACTGTGAAGAATACCAAAGCATGTTCTACTTTTTCTTTTTTAAAGAGCAATTTAATTTAAAGTAATACAACAGTTACACGCAAAGCATCATATAACCAATATATAATCTAACTTATATTTTACTCATTTCAACCTATCTACTTCGTCTTCCATCACTTTTATATTATTTTCTTTCTGCCATCTTTATCTGTTTTCATTTGTTGTTGTTTTTAATCCACCTTAAGTGTTACATGGAGTCCCATCTCAAACTTCAAAATCCTGAAAACATTATTACACTCAACCAACATGAGCATCCGCTTCAGCTCGTGGATTTGCAGCCTTGCTATCCAGACTATCGAGAATATAGTGATGACGAGGAGGAGGATCAGGTTATTAAATGGGATTTTAATAGTCCATGCAATCAGTGTGGAAAACTTATTAACGTGTATCATAGGTATTACTATAAGTGTACCGTTTCGTGTGGTTACGTGCTTCACAAATCATGTGCACGGGCACTTCCAACAACGTTAATGGTAAAATCCCATAGTCTAACTCATAAGTTAACCCTTAGTCAGCGAGATAATAAACGTCGTCATTGTTTTGCTTGTCGGACAGATATACATGATGAATGGTGTTATGATTGTTCAATCTGTTATTGGAAGGTTGAAAGAAGCATACATGTAAAATGTGCCATGATTGGAAGAGAAAATCATATCATCTATCATCCCAGTCACCCACACCCACTATGTAATCTTATATCTCAAACAATTCTGTGTAAATGTGATGCTTGTGGGAAAGAACATAGGGGTATCTTCTATCATTGTACCACATGTTTTGACCACACCATCCATACTGATTGTGCATTCCTCCCTAGAAAGTTACAAACCCAACATACTCACCCACTCAACATTTCTTATTCCTCCCAATATATGGATCTAAGTATACGTGAATACGGTTTTACCTGCAGAATATGCCGTGCGCGTTTCCCTTTCCGTCTTGAATATCTTTGGGTTTATAAGTGTGAAAGTTGTAGGTACTTTGTGCATCTAGATTGTGCAACATCTAGAAATGAGCCCTTCATGTCTATCTTCTTATCTGCAGGTAACTAAAATACATATTAATCTCTTTTATTATTACGAATCCCATTTGTACATTATAATCGTTTATAGCAATGAGCAGCTAGGATTCTCCGTGACAAGGCGTTTCTTTTCAAATAAATTTACTAAATATCTCATTCTTCAAATGATTGATTGGAATTTTGTTCGATATGTACGAACATCTTAAATAACCCATTTTCAATTTATTTGCAGGTACAGGCAAAACTATCAAAAATTATAAAGATGCGGATCATCCACATCTTCTCAATCTCCCATTCCCAGATCATACTTACAGCATACTACAACACTGGGTTTCCAAACAATCGGGATCAACAACTGTTGAAACAAGTGAAAGGAACCTGAAGCACATCGGCCATCAGCATGTACTAAATCTGGTAGGCACACAATCCAATGACAGTAAAGGTGCAAGCTCTTCAAGTGTTAGTTCAGTATCTTGTCATAACCCAATGAAAAGGATTGAGCTTTTATGCAACGGGTGTGTGAGACCAATCATGGATGTGCCCTTTTTCAAATGCTCCAACGAAGACCAACGTTGCGACTTTGTACTTCATGAATGGTGCACTAGTTTACCTGCTGAATTGCCGAACTACCCAGGTCACACACACTCTCTCAGTTTCCTTCCAAAAGTTTTGGAAAACATATTCGTATTTTCAACTGTAAATTTGCAAATTACCTTGCAACGGGTTCGCTTACGGGTGCACGAATGTGAATACTACATTGATGTTAACTGTGGATTCATCCCTGATGAAATCACACATGAAGCTCACCTGGATCACATTCTTTCTCGATGTGATCGGAGGAGCATGAGAAAGGAATGCGTTGCAGAAGGCAGGGATTATTGGGGACGTAACAATTGTTTTAGTTGTGAATCTTGTGATTTTTACCTACATTCAGATTGTGCTTTATTCCTGCCTCGTATTATAAATCACAATTTGGACAAGCACCCTATGAAGTTGACTTACGGCCCGGTGGAGAACCATAAAAGTGAATACTTTTGTGAAGTCTGTGAGGAAACGCTCGATCCGAACAAATGGTTCTATCATTGCCATGTGTGTGCCTACTCTTTACATACTCGATGTGCTCCGGTAATACTTAACTTCGAAGCAGCCTTTAACAATGGCAGAAGCCTTTATGAGTTTTTGAATATTAAGTTTGGGGGAATTTATAATATCAAAGGTCACGAGCACTCTGTATCACTTGCTCTAGGGTCTAAGGCAGATGGTAAATGCCCAATCTGTCATGGTGACGTGGAACATTATATAATCCTTAAGTGTCAGAATTGCAAGGTCGCAATGCATTACAAATGTTGTGGAGATTAATGTAATGTGTTTGTGAAGAAATGTCTTGAATTTGATGCGATGGTTTAAGCCTGGAACCCTTTTACTGTTCTTTTTTAACATTTGCTTCCTCAATGGATTTTCTTGTTGGAGCGTGTTTATTTGTTTCTAGTTATTTTCTTTTAGGAGAGATTTGAATTTTAATAATTAAATGAAAATAATCCTTTAGCGATCAAATTATGAAAATTACAAGAGATCCTTGCTTTGTGGTATTTAATCAAGTATCAACTACTTTTTGACTGAAACAGTGAACCGCAAGTCTAAATTTCGATTCTGTTTGGATCGCTTCTCAATTATGGTATAAATTTCGATTCTGTTTGGATCGCTTCTCAATTATGGTTGATGACTTGACTGTACTCAATTACCTTTATGGCTGCTAATAAGCTCGACGTGGTCAAGGTCAGGCCAACTCAGGTTAAGATGCATGTGAATCACATAGATTTTTCATGTGTATTAAAAATTATGTCAAACGTACCAATTTATCCCAAGTGAAACTTATCCAAATTTATTGAATAAAATGCATCTTATATTTTATATTGTAGAGACATGAGTAGGATCCGTTATTGGTCATGGTGTTATATATAAGAATAGTTTAGACGTCTAGAGACAAGCTAGCTCAGACAACTTCTTATAATTAACATCACATGTATCACATCACCTTTAATCCTATAAGTTGTTAAAATGTAAGGACTAGCGTATCAATTGATTTTGCGAGCAGAAAAGACATTATAGACCGAAATAGTGATCAATACAGAGTCTTCGTATACTCTTATACTAGGTTGCACGGACACTGCCACGGTGTTTGACATGGACACGGCGATACGGCAAAATCTAAAAATATAAGACACGGACGTGGCGTGGACACGAGAATTTTTTTATATATATATATAAATATATATATGCATAAAAACATGTACAAAGCCTTAAAATCAAATGAAATATCATAATAATAAAAAAACACAACTAATCTTTTTCTCTTCTCCCTCTCTCTCAACATCTATGTGCTTCGCCATCCACCGCACCACCATGTAAACACTTTCTTTCTCCTATTTTTAATTTAAAAAAAAAAAAAAAAAAAAAATCTTCTACTTCTTTATAAATTTTGAAAACCTTCTTTTTCATTTTTTTTCAAAAAGAAAAGAAATCAATCGGTCCGTCCGTGTCCAAGCCGTGTCCAAATTCGTGTCCGGCCCATACATCACGTGTGACACGGCACGTGCGTGTCGGACACGTGTTCGAGCCGTGTCCGTGTCCGACACTGCCACTCCTTACTTTCAGGCGTGTCCGTGCTTCCTAGCTCTTATAGTAAGCTTTTGAAATTCTTAGGCATACTAGCTAAATCATAAAACGAGTCGTGAGATGATCACACTACAAAAGATTGGTTTAATCTACACACTTTTTTTCTTCACATTTCTAAAAATGTGTAAAATTTTATTTATTTACTAACACTTAGTAATGTGTAAAAATTGCTTACATTAATAAATGTGGAAAAAAATTGTAACACAATAAATTTTTCACCCTTTTAGTTGTATCAAAAAAAGAGTTCACGCGTTTAAGTGCGAAGAAATCTAAGAAATGTCCACACTTATAGGTTTGATAACATATAACGGGACATTGACCAGAGAATAACGGGTCAATGGACCTCATTCATACTAAAAACTTGAAAAAGGGACTTCAGACGACCCAAAGGCCCAAGTTTGTCCAAGTAATGTTTTTGCCGAGTTTAAAATCAACGGTGTAGTTTACTCTATATTAAATTAAAAAGAATATTTGGAAGATTTAACAACTATTCATGACTTGTATCCATGGGCGGAGATAGGGAGGGGTCCCGGGTCACGTCCCTCCCTAGTAAAAAATTGTAGTGTAATTTTTCTAAAATACTTGGATTTTTTTTTTTATAATTTTTCCCTTAATAACCATTTTGTAATGTAACTTTTTAAAATTATCAAAATGTGCCCCCTCCTAACAAAAATTCTGACTCCACCCCTGCTTGTATCCAAAATTATAGCATTTCCTTTTCAATAGAAACATCAATGAAAATCAATTCTACTGATTTGTGTTTATAACTAATTATCTTTGCCAGATTCTTCCTTTCTATAACTTACATAATTTGTTAGAGCATCCACAATGCATCAAGTCTTTACGACTTGATGCATTTAATACATCTAATGCACTAGACATTTAATTATCAAATCTTAGAGGAAATACTTGACTTTTCCCAAGTTTTGGTACAAAAGCTTTTCCAAAAGCTTTGATTGCAATAAAAAAAAACCTTCTTAAAAAACTTTTTAGAATAGTGAGATACTTTAAATCATTTGAGCCCTTGTAGATGTTCTTAGAAGGAAGTACATAACCATAATACGTTGATGTCTCTATCTCCTTTTAATAAACAGATAACCATGCAATTGTTAAAAGGGAGATGATATACACACCACAAAAAGTTGTGTGTATACCGCTAAATCATGTTAATAATGCATAAAGTACAACTTTACACAACATATTTAATGGTGTGCACATCGCTTTTAGTGGTGTGCATTAGAGGTGGACATTGACCGGGTTTGACCAAAACCGGTTCGGGTTTGAAAAGCATACCGGTTTTGGTCAATAAAAAAACCGGTTTTGGTTTAAACCGAACGAGATTCTATAAGTTTTCGGGGTAAAAAACCGGGAACCTATAGAACCGCTTTCAGGCCGGTTCCAAACTGGTTTGAGGGAAAAAACCGGTTTCCAAAAAAAATGCAAAAAATGGACAGTAGGCGGGTTTTTGTATCGATATTGGTTTTTTTCGTTCGCTTTCTACAAAATATACTCAATAAACTTCAACTTTTATTCAATAAACTCATAAACATCACACATAAAATACTTGAATCACAAATTTAATACATTTTAACGATTTATTCATCATTTTCTTCAACTTCGGAGGTCCTAGTCGCTTGTAGCTTCATCGAAAGCGATTCTTCATCGGAAAGATGGATTATTTAACCTCTTCCACCTCGATCTCTTGTAATTGTTCTTCATATTCCATCGGTTCTTCAAGACTTGCAACGTGTTGTATACGTTCGGCCGCATCTAAGTAATCCTTCAAGCAAATACACATCTCCAAAGATGCTGATGTGAGTCTTGTTCTTCGTACCGATAATGCCCTTCTACTAGTAGAAAAAGCGAATTCCGAAGCAACGGTAGAAGCTTGTACGCTTAGTAAATCCCGGGCCATTGCGGCTAGAACGAGAAATTGAGATTCCCTTTGTTTCCACCAAGCCAAGACATCAAATGTCTTGAACCCTTCGGGTGTGATAGTGTTTAACCAATCGGTTCCCATATATCTCCCATATTCTTTGCTCGATGAATGCTCACTCCTAGCCCGTTTACCGCTTTCTTGTCTTAAATTTGAAAATAAGTCCAAATCCGGATCCATGAAATTCAAACTTGTTGAAAACATTGAAGCCAAAATCGTTCCCATTTGTGGTACCATATTTTCAAGATTTAATACAATCACGTTTAAGAGTTTGACGACTTACATGATTATATCGAGCTTGAAGGTGCTTTTGAATCACTCTCGTTAACCGAGGGTTGTCAAGTAGTTGAACGGCAAACCCTCTTGAATCACAAAGTGTGCAAAATCTTAATGAAGCCCCATCTCATCATATGCAAAAATACTCCCATTTCGTCCCATAGTTGTTTTCGATTCCGAATTTTGTTTTAGTGCTTTACAATATTCTTTTATGTGCTTCTTCAACGTCGAGTTCGCTCAATTTCAAAAACTATTGCAATGTTTACAAAAGCCTTTGTTGAATCATCCGTGAACTTCACCATGTCGTAATGACACCAAATTTTTGGGTTTCGGTGTTGATACAACCCCAACAATCGCGGTGCATTTGAAGAACCAACACCGACATAAGTTGAAGTATGAGAGGATCGAGTTGCCATTCGTGGCGCTTTTGTGAGCATTTTTGAGTGTTTTGAGAGTATTTGAGTGTTGTAACTAAACCAAACTCAACCTTGGTATTTATAAGGAAGTTTTATGGAAAACGCAAAAAATGGGGCTAATAGCTCTTTTTGTTCAATAAAAACCTATTTGGTTTTTCCAAACCGTAGCTAACGGTAATCTCACGAACTAGTTTCAAACCGGGGTTTTGCCAAACCAAACCAACCAAAACCGCTTTTAACTGGTTTCGATTTTTCGATTTCGGTTCTGATTTCCTTTCTGCCCACCTCTCTAGTGTGCATATCACCTCCTTCTTAGAAAGTTGTTACAACAAGATAATGTAGTGTCAATACTTTGACCATTTGTTCAAAATACAAAGAATAGTAGAGATTTTCATTATGATTAACTTTCGTTTTCACATTGATAAGTTACATATATACACACAAAATTACTTGACCTCTAATAATCGAGGCCATTCAAGTACCACAAGAAAACCCAAAAAAAGTTTGTTACAACTTATTTTGCCTTGCTAGTGTTTAATTTGTTACGATAAATTTGACACTTTCAATATGCTAGACAATTGTAAATAGTGAACCAGCACAATTATTTACATGTTTATCTTGTCACTCAAATATTTCATATTCTTGATGGGCTTTTCGACAATACGAAAATTTTCTTTTCATTATATAGATAATATAATAATTAACTTATTTTGAAAACTAACTAAATGGATGTATACAGAGAAAGATAAATTAAAGCTAAGTTACTTAAACCATCTACACTTCCATAAACCCCAAAACATTTCCATAAAACCATTTATATCAAAAAGATTATAAATCCAAAATATATAAACATCAAATAACACAATAATCACCAAAATCTTGTAACAAATTATATTGCAATTATGAGTTTATTCAAGATTCAATCTTTCTTCATCACCATCTTTACCATAATTCTTTACCTAATCCCTTACACCATCTCCGATCACCACCATACCAACCACCATAACCACCACCATAATCCACCACCACCACCCACCATACAACCACCACCACCACCACCCAACCACCCTCCTCCACCACTACCACCACAAAAACCAAGAAAACCCTTAGGAACATGGACACTACTCCAAAGATCCATAGGCATATCAGCCATGCACATGCAACTCCTCCACAACAACAAAGTAGTCATCTTTGATCGAACCGATTTCGGCCCATCAAATCTAACCCTCCCATACGGCCAAACATGTCGTTTAAATGACGAATTAGTACGTCCAGATTGCACGGCTCATTCGATTCTTTACGACGTACCTTCCAACTCTTTTCGACCACTTTCTGTCCAAACTAATGTATGGTGTTCTTCTGGCGCCGTGGACCCCACAGGGACATTAGTACAAACTGGAGGGTACCATGCAGGTGATCATAAGATACGTTTGTTTACACCATGCATAGGTAATAATGATCAGGAATCATCATGTGATTGGGTCGAACTCGAAAGAAACTTAAGTGTTCAAAGATGGTATAGTTCTAATCACATTCTACCCGATGGAAATATCATCATTGTTGGTGGACGTAGAGCTTATTCTTACGAGTTTTACCCGAGAAACCCTATCGGTTCAACGTCGAATTTACGCCTTTTTAACCTAAGTTTCCTAGTCGAAACGAATGATTACATGGAGGAAAACAATCTTTATCCCTTTCTACATGTTCTGCCCGATGGAAATCTCTTTATTTTCGCTAACCAACGTTCGATATTATTCGACTACGTGCATGGCAAGGTTTTACGCGACTATCCGATCATGCCGGGCGAGAAAAGATCCTACCCGTCAACGGGCTCGTCGGTTTTGCTACCGATACGTGAAAATTATATAAATACTGTAATAAACTCCCATTCCGCGCCGCTGGTTGAGGTGATGGTGTGTGGCGGCGCGAAAGGGGGAGTTTTGCGTACGCGGAGCGCGGGATATACGTGGCCGCGGCTCGCACGTGCGGGCGGATGGTGGTTAATTCGGTAAATCCGTTATGGGTTATGGAGAAAATGCCGTTACGTAGAGTTATGCTTGATATGTTATTGTTACCAAACGGTGACGTTTTGATCATTAACGGCGCGGCACGTGGCACGGCCGGTTGGGAGAACGCGGTCGAACCGGTGCTGAACCCGGTTTTGTATGAGCCACGTAAGCATTTGTTCACAGTGTTAAACCCTACAAAAAGGCCTAGAATGTATCATTCAAGTGCAACTTTATTGCCAGATGGCAGGATCTTAGTGGGTGGAAGTAATCCACACGTGTCATACGAGTTTAGTGGAGTAAGTTACCCAACAGATTTAAGTCTCGAATCATTTTCGCCACCTTATATGGATGAACGTTTCGCATACTTTAGACCACTGATCACAACCCTAGACGAGGAAATCGTGTCGTACGGGCAGTATTTTTCGTTAAGTGTTAGTATGAGTTTAAGTGGTTTGGACCGAAGGCTTATGGTTACATTAGTTGCGCCGTCGTTTACTACTCATTCTTTTGCAATGAATCAACGCGTGTTGGTTTTGTATATTGTTGATGTGGTGCAGTTTTCGGTTTTGGGGTATAGGGTTACTGTTCGTGCGCCTTCTTCGGCTAATGTGGCGCCTCCCGGGTATTATATGTTGTTTGTGGTTCATGATGGTGTACCAGGTCAAGCTGTATGGGTCAATTTGCATTGAGCTAGCTAGATATTGATTTTAGTTTTGGTCTTTTTATGTAAGCTTGATAAAAAGATGATTAGTATTACTATTGAAATTAGATTCTTTTTAAGTATATTTTTATTAATATACATGTGGGTTTTGTTATTTTTGATTTTATGAAGTTGATGTTTAGTTTTGTGGAATATGGAAACATATAATTTTAGTATTGTATAGGTTTAAATCTTTGTATATAATGAAATTTCCTTTTGGAAAGTTAACTTTGTTTATATGGTATGAAAATATGGTTGGTAGATTTAGTTTGTTACCATTGTTATTTTTGGTTTTATGCCGCCAAGTTGATGTTTGCAAAATCGTGAGGACTTTGATTCCGACACAAACGCAACAAAAGTCTTATTTTATTTGTGTTTTTAGTATTGTTGTGTGTGTTTGTAGTGTGTTTTAGTGTGTGTTTGTATCTGTGAAGAAGATAACCATTTTTATTTATTTTTATTTATTTATTTTTATTTTATTTTTTGGACTAGTATTTCCAATGAAGAAGACAAGATCTTTGTTTACATATATATATATATATATATATATATATATATATATATATATATATAGAAAGTTGACCATGATTATATCATCATGTCATGAACCCAATATTTTCCCGCTAAAAAATTTTTTGTTTTTTTTCCCGCCAAAAATTTCCGTAAATCACAGTTATAAAGTTTCGCATCACAAATCATAATTTTAGTTACCATCACGCTTATAAAGTTCATCACGCTTATAAAGATCACAATCATGATTTTAGTGCATTAATGTTATAACATTGATTTTAGTGCAATAGTTGATGCAGTATGATAATTTAATAAAGATGCATCAAGACTTATTAGTGCATTAGATATTATTTGCGTCACAGATTTTAGTGCAGGGTGGCAACACCCTTGATCATGCGGCATCCATTGCCACCTAGCGGCATCATGAATGGTATGGTTTGATCTTTTGCCGTACGGCATGGAGGAATTCAAGAGGAGCGTGTTTCATTTTCAAAATTAAGGAAAATACAAATATTGGAATTGATAGCGAGGTTAAAGGATGGCTTGGCAAAAATTGTTGTCGGCCCAAACCGTAATATCAAAGAAAAAGGCTTATAGAGGTTCTATAACCAACCTCATGATCACATAATTGATCCGAGAATGCGAGATCACACTTACCAAAAACGCTAGTATGCAGATTTATTTAGATGCGTATTTTTAGTATTATGCAATTTTTTAAGTATTATGTAATTTGTTTTTATTATTAATGAAATATTATGTTTTTATTTAATTGTTTGATTTAATTATGAATTTAAAAAGAAAAAAAAGTGAGGTATGGAATGACATATGACAAAGTGTTGCCACCCCCTAGGTTATAAATTCTTGTCACGATAAAGTTATGTCACAATCATGATTTTAGTTTTAAGGTTATAACTTGATTTTAGTGCATCATAGTTGATGAACCGAACTATTAACTTATAATAAAGATGCGCAAAACTTATTAGTGCATTAAGGTTATAAGTTCTCGCATCACTTGTTATAAATTTATCGCATCATAATCATGATTTTAGTTTATAATTGTGATGCTTTTATAACTGTGATGTAGTAATAAATTTTAAGGGAAATTTTGGCGGAAAAAAAAATTTTGTTGCCCAAAAAAAATTTTTATGGAAAAAATTTTTTTATGGGGGGGGGGGTAGGTGGGTGGGGTGGGGTGGGGTGACACATGTCACATGACACTGGATGTGGTGATAACCTACACACGCCTTCTCATTCTTTTCATTATAAGAACTTTTCATTTTAACTCTACCTATATATATATATATATATATATATATATATATATATATATTAATTTATAACTTTTTTTAATATTTTGTTTTGTATTTTTATTTTAATAAATGAATTTAGTTTATTTGAAAATTAAATAAAATAAATAAAGTGGTAGTGGTGCCAAATGTGGTTGAGGTTTGTTATGAGTGAGGAAGGGTTTGTTGTGGTTAGTTGTGGGAAAATGGGATCATGCTACAATGGTGCCGACAACGAACTTATAACTTGTTGTGACACCTCTCTCTAATTTCAAAAGAAATCAAGGCCAGTGAAAGAAGTATGTAATTTGGTTCAAGATATAGTGAGATTGAGGCTTATGAGTTTGAACATCAGAAAGTCTAAACGAGTTAACTCAAGATACATAGATTAGAGATTATGCTACAGATTTTAAGTATAGTTTTGAGCATAGACTGATGGATTTTGTGAATTTTGGTATACAAGGTTCTTTTATAAAGTTGGTCAAGGCTAGGACCACTTTCTAAGCTATATTATCTGTTTTTATTCTTTAACTTTTCACCATCCACCCTTTAAAATTTAAATTACACGAGAATAACATTGTATCTACTTTTTTAGTTCATATAATAATTGGGCCCAAACATACTTTTAAGTTTTAGGGTGTAAAATTATTGTTTAGTTTACTTTTTCGGTCATAAATGATCAATATTAAGATTTATATTATATAATAGTTTTTGAAAAATTATAACAACGAAAATACATTTAAAACTCAATTCATTCATATATTTTGCATCAATTATCATATAAATCAAACAAAATAATAAAGATTTAGTATTATATCAATTTGAGACGGAAGGAGTAATAATTAATTAACTAGCATTTTAATACTAAAGAAACATTTATTTCCTCCTTTTGGAAATTTCATATATCTCTAACACGCATTAAAACATTATTATTGGTTTCAATAAAACACTTTAATTATACGAAATTAATCTAGCAAGAGGGGATATATGAAATTAATCCTAAGAAATTAGAAATACAACAAAGAGGACATGCAGGGGGTGGACCGAGGGGAAACGTTTTGAAAATTAGGTTTTCAATTGATTCGGTTGAGTCGTCGCGTCATCTCGATTTTTTATTTAAAAAAATTATTTTTTTAACCGGGTCAACCCGGTTTGACCACCGGATCAACCCGGTTTTCTATAAAGAAAAAAATTAAACTCGGACGAGTTTCGAGAATCAAGTTAACCCGGGTCACTTAAAACTCAGCGGGTCTAACCTGTTTTTTTGCCGGGAACCGGTTCAACCGGTTAATCCGGGTTTCAAAACATTTCCGAGAGGGTTTCCAAAGGTGCACTGGGAACTCCATAGCTTTTTCTTGCGTAGTTTAAAAATATGTCAAATATATCGATTTTTTAAATGAATTTTGATTTTTAATTTTGGGTCACGTCGTTCGGTTTCTTTAATTTTGGGTCCGCTAGTGAGCATATGCTAATGAAGTAGCATGCATATTAATGAAATTAACTACATGCTTAAATAATAAAGACTAAATAGAAAGTTACATGCTTAAGTTGTACCGAATCTTGGTTAAAAACTCGCACAAATACTTTAAGTTGTATCGAATCTTGGTATAGAAAAGCTACACGAAAGACATAAAATGCATTTCACCTCCATTTAACAGTTAGATGTATACATGAGGGTCGTTAAAGCCTTAAAAGGGGCAGTATAGAAATGCATTTTCACAATGTAATAGACCAACACAAGTTTTTAGCAAAAAATGTGACATGTATTCATATTTTTGCTCTAAATTACCACTCACAAACGAATTTTGAAGTAACCCGCATCATTATTTTGAAAACCAAACCATTTAAAAAAAAAAAAAAAAAAAAAAAAAACCAATTTTGTTTAGTAACATAGGTATTTTTGGTAATGTTTCTATCCAAGCATGTTTTGGTAGATTTTTTTAATTGAGTATTGAACATAACCAAGTGCGTGTCCCCAGTTTTATTGTATTTGTAAGAGAACATATATCAACTTAAAATGATCTCGATTTTTGTTTTCCTTTTATATAAATGCTAAATACAACAACGTGAAAAGGAGGAATACTATACCTTGCAAATGAGATAACAAAATTAAAAATGTGCATTTCTACAATTGGGAAATATAAAACCAGATTATATGAACGCAAAATACAACTATCACGATACATAATCACGCTTGAGCGAGGTAAAATCTAGACAAATTATATCTCGGTAAACCCGAGAGTAAGAATACTTATTTCATGAAAACCTCCGGCATAATAAAGTCGTAAATAAACAAAAAGAATGGAGATGCGGGTATCGATCCGTACCTCTCGCATGCTAAGCGAGCGCTCTACCATCTGAGCTACATCCCTTTTTATGTTCAATATTCAAGTATCCTTATCTTATAGTATAACTTAATTAATTGTATTGTTTCAGTGTCCTTAAGGATGTTAAACAAGATCATTGCATGACTGAAAATCAATATGAACAAACTTTAAGTATAGAGAATAATAATGTCTTCATCAGAAGAGGGTGGAAGATGGGAAACTTAAACGTTACCGGCCTCACGACCAACATAACAAAGGGTCAATCGCGAAGGTGACATATATACGCTTTGGACATGTAAACGCTTTTAGATGTGGTAAAGGTTGGCTAAGATAAACTCGCACTATACTCATTTAACTAAGTAGTATACATTGTGGTAAGAGTTTTGGTATCATCGACATGATAAAAGATCTGGCTGAACAGGCTTCAGTGGCAGCATCAAAGTTAAGGTTTTTTCATGCTTCCCTTTACAGTATCTCCGCCACGCTTGCTGTATGTAACAGGCTGCCCACATCCTCCACTGTTGTGAGTAGAATCTGAAAATGAATACAAATCCGTTATAAGTCATATCATAAACATATAGCCGATACTGCTTCCTCTGGTTCAAAAGAGGAGATACAATGTTTATTGGGTCATTATTGGTATAAACCACCCAAGTTTTCACTTTTTGGTGGTCTACTATTTTGGGTCGTTTCTAAGCGGTTTTTTTTCCAGACAAAAAGAAAAGTTCATGGATTACCTAAAAGTGTGCTGTAGACGCGTGCTGTGTAGATGCCTAAACTGGCAAGCGACAAACATCAGATCCTCAGCGACTAAAGCAAAAGCTTGAACGTGTGTAACTGCTTTAACCGTCCTAGTTGAGAAAGGAAGTCTTGGAGTTGTAGGAACCAAAGACCATGTGAGAAGCTCTTCTCCACATAAGTCGCCATCCTCGAGGTGAATAGAACTGTAGAAATCAATCCTATCACCATCGGTTGTTTCACTTAGTACCTTACCACGTGTGATGACGAGAAGTTCATGTACTGGGTCCCCCTCTCGGACTAATAAGCTATTTTTTGTGTAAATAACCGGCTTCAGGCGGTCACACATGGCATCAACCAAATGTTCATCCATTTGTTTAAAAAAAGGTACCTGCAGTAGAACTTTAAATCGTGCTTTTACCACAAGTTAACTTAAATTCAAAACTGAAATGCGCGCAGAAGTGATCATAGTGCATCGCTTACTCTCTTTAGTGGCAACAAGCAAAGATGACGTTTTATGTCCCTCTTTAAGTCTCGAGGAAGGTCTCTGACAAACGAATCTAACTCGACACCTTTAGTTATTTTCCATTTGTACTGTTTGTGTCTCCTAACTCGCTGCCTCAACTCCTCAGGGAGGAAATATGTGACATGAGGTCCTCGGCTTCTTGCCTTTTTCTTTCATCTCCTCCACCCTCTTAGTATAGTTTGAGAAAGACTGCAAATATTTCTGTAACAGTAGAAACAGTGGAACCACTATATAAGATTATGAATTCTATAACTCGGAAATGCAAGCAAAATCAAACACCTTGAACAAGGCTTAACAGATAAGTTGATCACAAACCTGCATGTTGCCAATAAGCAAAGCAAAAAGAACCAACCCAATAACGATAATAAAGTCAGCAAAAAGAATTTCCCCATAGAAAGTGCTTGCTTTAAGGCCTTGACCAAGAGAACTGGGATCAGAAAGCGAGCATTTTTTAGCTATAAAAAATAGGACATGACAATTCGATTGCAAAACAGCATATTATGAGCATATATCTTGTTACGTATTCAAGAGATTACTAACCTTAGACTCTGCAAACCCCACCATGAGCAATACAAAATTTTCTGGCCAAAGTCTGTCGTTTCTAGTACACGGGTTTGAAGGGCGTCAAGGTATATGCCAAAATCAAAATTTGACGAATCTTTAATTTCATTACGTTCTAGAAGCGGACATGAAGTGTTCAGAAATCCATAATCTCCCACACGAGCTTCTCCACAATATAAATATTTGGAGTGACAGTTATGCCTTTGACATGCAATATGCCAGCATCTCAGTTCACTTTCTATAGCAAAAAGGTACCAGATGGCTCCAATTACCTGTACGTTTATATAAAACAGTTCTTAACCATCACATGGTGCGTCTTTTATTTTTTTCGTTAGTAATATGATACGAAGTACATATAATAGTACTTACATGGCTAGCTAGCACATAGAGAAAAAAGTTGAAAGCAGCTCCCGCCCATGCTTTTTCGGTTAGGAAGCCAGAAATTTTGGTCACCTTCTGATAGAACAAAGATATCCTGATAACTCGAGGAACACTCTGAAAGAAGATAATGTACTTTAAAGTGTTTTTTGTCACTAAGGCAGCCCCGTCTAAGTTTGGGATGATTACCAAAACCGCAAACTGCACAATACCAGCCATAAATAGTTTATGCATCATAATTTGACAACCTTAGTAAAGCTACTAACAGATTATAGACATACCTGTGGAAGGGGAAGGGCTGCTAAGACATCAATGATGAAGTATGATGTTAGGTAACGTCTTGCCACATAACGAGGATCATCTATAAGGATTCTTTTTCCAAGCATGTGGTTGTAACGAGGAACATAAGCGGTTCGAAACTGGATAATGATGTGAACTACATATAACATGTCGGACACAGAACGAAGGACACATACAACTATCTCCAAATTGCGGTCCACATCAAGGCACTTTTGTGTGCTGTCAACTATAGGAATATAGAAAATAAAGGATCCAAAGACAGTGCTATTACAGAACATAATAAAAAGTTTTGTTCCATCGCAGAATAAATGGAGCCTCTGGATCAAAAAACTTCATCTCTATCATCACTTACAAACCCTTCTCCTGTCCTTATTTCTTTTCAAGATTTGTCCTCAAAATTCCGATAAGTTATGTATACGGTCTTAATCACAATTGGCACCATATGTTGATGCCCTCAAGCGTCGGTAATCAACTCATTCTTCATTTCATCGTTGGGTCCCCAAAGTCCAAACTTCATCCTCTAGAAAGTAAATGGACGGAATATATTATGATGGAAAGAGTCCTTCAAGTGTTTACAGCAATGAATATGAAAAAACTTTGAACCATAAAAAACAGGTTATTCTGGGCTATTTTGAACCCATTTTTGACAGATGAATGGCCTATAAAGCCATTTTGACCCATTGGTTAACAACACCCAACCTGCCCATTTTGCCATGATCTCTACTGAGAAGTTGAAGTTTTGCATTTGATATACAAGAAACTGGTATTTGCATATGAGAACGCACGCCGTAGACTGTTTATGATGATAGACATCTTAATGTTCTAAATAGGCTACAAACATTTATAAGCACAAACATCTAAGTCTTAAGTTGCATACTTGCATGGGATACATGATGTATGCAATTCGTTCAGAATATATCCAAAAAGAACTCAAAGATAAGTTCATAATTAGACTTTGTAGAAGCTTACTAGGTTCAGCTTATAAGCAAAAGTAAGCTCATCTTAGTTTGGATGAGCTTATAAACATAGGCTTGTGAGCTTATTTAGTGGGTTTATGATAAGCTGTGGCTTGGGCTTATTTAGGCTTGCAAGCTCCTGTTTTTTCATGTTATAATAATAATAAGCTAATCCAAACATTTAGCCAGAGCTTATTATATGCTTATTCAGCATAACCCATAAGCCCAAAAAATAAGCTTAGACAAACAATCCTTATGAAACACTAATTTACTAATCACCACTTATTAAACTAATCAACAAACAGAATTCTAGTGAAGTAGTGATGATGAAGTCTATCAAAAAATGATTGATTACCTGATGTCAGATTTCATGGGCTGTGTTCTTGAATCAGGAAAATGGAAAGGTGTAGAACAAATCTTCCCGGGATGACTTAAATAAAAGATTAAGAGTAAACTACACCGTTCGTCTTTGTGGTTTGCGTTGACCTACGAGTTTCGTCTTTTGACTGAAAAAAATGCACCTTTAGTCCTTAAATGTGAAACGTCGTGTATTGTTGGTCCTTCAATTTAACGGGCCACACTAGCTTCCGTTATGTGACCAGAACTAAGGGGACTTTCATCTTTTTAAGTTGGGTTAATGGTCTGAAAAATACATCAACTTGCCTCGTTTTACTATTGTGACAATAAACTTTTAATTTTCCTATTATAACCAAAAACTATCTTAATGACCCTTATTATAACCAAAAAAGTTTCTTAATGACTCTTATTATAACCAAATTTCTTAATGACCCTTATTAAAACAAAAAATTCGCAAAATCACGTTTTAATGACCCTTGTAACCAAATTGCTTCACTTATACTATTGACTTATTTGCGGATTTGGTGATGCTGGCCCTTTTGAATGAATATCATGACTTTAAAGAGATAATGATTTTTTTTTTCTTTCTCATTTTAAAAGTTAGCTTGTGACACACATTAAGATATATAACTAAACTCTTGAAATAATCATCCGGAAAAAAAAGCTACGAGACTTGCATCACAACACGCAACATTATGACAGATTATCTCATCACTAACTAGAATATTGTTATTTCTTCATATTAGCATTATGATAAATGATCCATACGCATGTATATGATACAAAACTAATTGTGAAACTTCAAAATTATATATTACTAAGCGCTGGTATCGGAATAACTTGGGTTTTCAGAATAAGTAATAGAAAATAGCTGGTAGTAAGGTAAACTGTGCTAATACTAGATAAAAACACTAATACTAGTCCTGATGAATATTAGTATCTAGCATTAAAAGTCCACAGTTTAAGTTATTCTATAGGTACAGTTATCCTAACAATATTAGGCATAAATTAATTAGCTTTTGTTTTTCAGGTTTAGTTTTCTTTTTGTCTCTAAGGCGCCTCATTGTATCTGTAGGTATATGCTTTATTAGTAGAGACAGCAAGATGGGTATGTTGGGAAACATGTCAAAACAGGCCGGCTTGGGTTGACCTGCTGATACTTATTAATAATCTAAATCTTTGGGTAACAAATCTAAGAGGCTGTATGTATTTGTATTGACTTCTTGTTGCTGTCAACCCGCCACATTCCCCTATTAGCTAATTTTGATTATTTGACCCATTTAAGATAAAACACAGCGCAAATAAACCAATTCATAAGTCAATGGGTAGAAGCAATTTGGTTACAAGGGTCATTAAAACGTGATTTTATGATTTTTGTTTTAATAAGGGTCATTAAGAAATTTGGTTACAATAAGAGTCATTAAGAAACTTTTTGGTTATAATAAGGGTCATTAAGAAAGTTTTTGGTTATAATAGGAAAATTAAGAGTTTATTGTCACAATAGTAAACGTGGCAAGTTGATGATTTTCGACCATTAACCCTTTTAAGTTTGTAGATGATGTTAAAGTAGTCCGTTTACCATTATGACAATATGACTCACTACCAAGAACCAACGGTGTAGTTTACTCAAAGATTAATAAGGTTTTGCGTTGATGAGTTGAAAAAGTAAAGAGTGGAAATGAAAAATATCATGTACATTTAGAATTATTGTACGTATATTTATAGGTTTAATTGGTTTGGTTGTCGAAGGTATTCCGATGAAGAGCACCTTTTTCAGTGAGTAAAAAAAAGACAACGGCGATGGATATAAGAATACTTGCTTTCCAAGAGCGAAAAACGCACAAGGGTCGGATGGAAACGAGGTTGACTACCACTATTTGTAGTTTTCTGAAGCTTCACATACACTGATTTATTCTTGTGTAACATGATATGGTTTGTAACTAAAGTAAAGGTGTAATATGAATTTGATTACTCTTGTACTAACACGTTTGTGGTATAACATGATCAATTAGCTCAATGTTAAAAAAAGTTGGTGCATTTAACGTCTAATTACACCGCACTTCTGGGGTATAAGTGTATAACCCACTCTTCGCTAGTAGCTACTGATGCCAAAGCAATTGGTTAGGGGTGATGTAGATAGCCATCAGTAAACACCATGCCAAATTATAAAAACAGGAGGAAATAATAAATTTATAGAAGTTCATATGACCTTCAATTGTTTGCTGATCTCGATTTATACTTATACTGATTAGCCCAAAATACATAGTTAACCAAATTCAGGACACTCAAACCAGACATCAACCAGTAAAACCTATCAAGGTGATAATGGTTCAAATTCTCACCCGCCAACCACGGATGGTGATGTTTTCCTGACCCTGTGACAGTATTAACAAGTGACACGATCACACCACTGAGATAATAACCCAAAGCTAAGGACGCCCAAGAAAACGAAGTAGCTAAAGACCTCATTCTAATAGGTGCTTCACTAAAAGCAAACTCCATCAAACCAGCCAGCACAAAAAGATCCGCAGACCCCAGAAACAAATACTGAAACGCAATCCATAAAAATGATATTTGTAAGCGCCCGTTATCAAGGCCATGTTCATTTGCAACTTTTTTTCTTTTGGTCTCAACTAAAGCCGCTACAACCATAGCTAAAATGGAAAAGCAAAGACCAATACCAGCTCTTTTAAGATGAGAAACACCCGTTTCACTTTTAGTCCATTTTCGTAAGTATGGGATTATGACATGGTCATAAAGCGGGACCATGATCATCATGAATGTGATTGGGAAAACGGGTAGTGATCCAGGTGGGACTTTGAATGATCCAAGCATGGTGTCCATTGTGGATGCTTGATGAACCGAAAATGTCGAGAGTTGAGCTAAGCAACAGTTTAGTATTATGGTGCAAGTGAATATTGGAAGGATATGTATCATGATTTTGACGTCTTCCACTTCTTGAACTGAGCACTCGAGTGATTTGTGGGATGGTTTGTTTTCAGCTGCACGGTTTAGAAACCTGAGGGAATTAGAAAGGGTCGGTTTTTTTTGCTCGTATTCTTGCATTTGTTGTTCTTCGTTAAATGTTGGTATAAGAGGATACGGGCTTTGAGTCATGTTTGTGATGACATCATTTAGGTTGGTTTTGGTCTTGGAAGTACTTAGAGTTGATGCAAGTAGAACCTATTCAAAGAAGTGAATTATCAGTATTAGTTGCAATTTCGGCCGATTTACCTCAAATGAGTTTGTATAGGTTATGATTTAAGGAAACTTACTTATTTGAACCACCAAGGTTTATACAAATTAACCACATAACGTTTGTGGTTCAACCTGACCCGTTTTAGCCCTAACCCAATTTGCCCCGTTACCCAACCCGCCAAAACCTACCCATTTTGCAGCCTTAGAAGTGAGAATCTTACCTTAAACATGGTTGCAAGAGGACTTCCATTGGGTACCTTGCAACGATAGAACCATGAACCAGAAACTAAGATTACGATCGACAACACGATTGCAATGGTTGAAATTCCAAAACCCCATTGCCAACCCACATTGTCTTCTATCCATAACACCAATGTGACAGCAATTAGACCACCAAACGACAAACAAAATATGAAATAATTGAAAAAGGTCGATCTTTGCTTCCTTCCTTTAGGGGTATTCTCATCAAATTGTTCTGCTCCTAGTGAAGGCAGTGACCCCTTTATACCTCCAACACCGAATGCCACAAGGTAGAGACCTATAAATAGCATGGCAGCTTTTCCACCGTGAACGTGTTCACAAAGAGCGGTGTTGGGCTTGTCACATGGTGCAGGTTTAAGGTAAGGTGATCGAGCTTGGAACGTGAGTATGACCAAACCCTGGTACAAGAGTTAAGCAAAACAATGGTTATGATTTATGGGGCTAAATAGTCATATTTTAACGCTAGCTGTCCTTAACTTAAAAAAACTCATTTCAAGTAATAGAGAAAGAACAAATACCAGGAACTCGACGCATGCACTCATCAAGTAGATATAGTAGCTAGTATAGAAAGCATCTGATAAGAAGCCACCTAGGAGTGCTAGAAGGAACGACGTGCCCATAAAGTTTGTGACATAAATAGCGGATCTTGTTGGAGAAAGGTTCATATACTTTCGCATATATAGCACCAAATTGCTTGCATTTGCTAGAAATGCCAGATTTTCAAGAACTTCCACAGCTGCATACATTAAAAGCACGACAAGAAAGTTCATGATACAATTTCTTTATGCCAAAATGACCCATTTTCAACTTTAAAATTATGAATTCTTTTAACTGTAATCAAATATTAAGGCTAACTAGATTAAATCATGACCAGAAACTATAAATACAAAGTATTGGGTTGACTTTTTAAGTCAAATGTCTGATTTTCAATGTGAATTCTGTATAAATACAACAAGTTGACTTTTTTTAACTCAAATGACTGATTTTGAACTTGAGAAGGCTCATTTTCCAGCCTTAAAACTTGAGTTTATATGAAGATAACTAGATTGAATCATATAAAAGACTGTGAATTTAAAAACTTTTAAGAAGTTCATACCCAAGACAAACAAAGCCGCGCGCATGCCACCATGACGACCTCTTTGCGCATGCCTAAACCTGTAATCGACATACCCCTCCCACGCATTTGCATCATGCTCCACTTCCTACAAACAAAACACAAGCAAAATCCATTAGTCAATACTCAAGAACACAAAAATGCATCAACTTCACAAACGAAACGACAAGAAGAACCTACCATTTTCTCCTTCGATTGAATATCGAATGCAATGAACCAAGAAAAAATGCAGAAACTTTAAACTTTTGAAGAAATATCAGAAAGGCAAGATATTGACTACTCTTTGACATGCTAATGGTATCAATGCAATGTATGCATTGATTGTATACTAATGAAATAAACATAATGTGCATGGTACTTTAATGCTACCAATTACATGTATCATGAATGTATATTTCTAAATGAACGGCTAGGATCACTTCAGTATACAAAAATTGAAGTCATTTGAACATAAATATTACTTATGTAAAAGCAAAATTTATGAACCATTTGAACATATATCTATATTTGGCTTTTACATTACATTTTAATCTTATCATCATGAGGTTGAGTCATTAAATTAATTAACATTAAGTTGTACAAATCTTTACGTAACATGTTTGTATTTGTGAGTGTGATATATTTTTGGGTAAAAAGAGTTGTATGGAATACTCAAATTTATACTAGGTACATTATAACATAATGGCATAGCAAAATGACTTACATATGTATTGTATATATACTTTTCCTAAACTATCTGCTATTAGAGGATATATATGGCCCAAGTCTGATTGTGGGTTTGAGTCAATTATGATTTCATTATGCATATGTATTGTATATATATTTTGCCTAGTAATACAACAGAATCACGAGGTTTACATTATTAGACTATAAATATAGCCCAAGCCCGATTGTGGGTTTGGGTCATATTTATCGTCTAATACCTACTACATCAAATAATGCATTGTACATATTTTAAATGAGACTGTAACCCATAAACTTATAGTTGATGGGTCACTTACATACTACTCGCTTTACGTGTTTAAAAGATGTTTGTTACAAGGATATGGGTTTTGAAAACAACTTTAGTGACTTGGTTAATTAGTTTCAGAAAAGGTTAACCTCATATGATAGCAACATATTTTTAAAATATACTAATATCATACATGAACTTTAAAGGATGCTAACACCATACACGTACTTTTAAAATTCGTTTTGTTATCATCACAAACTTATTTTTAATACGCCCAAGTCCACATTATATGTACATGACACGTCATTATATGATACTCATTCACTGCCATATTGAAGTTTGTTTAGTGTATATTTAGTTACATTCTTCAATTCACTTCACCATCTACTTATGCTACTCGAAGTGCATTTTTTTATGTACCGGAAGTCGTTTTGTAGTGGAACTTAGTTTTACTACAAAGTAAAAAATATGGAACAAATGAATAACATGAGAAATTTTTTATGTTGTTAAACTTATTCAAACGGATGATAAAAAACCAGATAATCATTGATCAAGAATATCGATTCTTTTCTCCTTCAATTCCTTGATCGCATCGATTTATGATTATTAGGATTCATATTTGTGTATAAAAAGCGTATGTACCAATATATACGAAAAATATTAGTAAGATGTAATAAACATTTAGAGTAATATTCACATCACCAATAAAAATCATGAACAATGTCGTGTAATTAATTTAAACAGTGACTAAGCATGTCACGTCCACTAAGGTATGATATCGAGACGAATTTTGAAAGTACGTATATGAGATTAGTATTTTCAAAGTTCATGTATGATATTTGTACATTTTAAAAAATGTCTTGCTATTATATGGACTTAACCCTTTTAAAAAACTCATAATTTTACATTTCTCACAAAAATAAAGCTTATCCTTTGCTCTTGGATTGTGGTTCCAAAAATTGGAGAAGATAATGAAATGAAAACTCGAATATAATAGGTGGTATTGTTAGATATTTGTAAGTTTGTCATTCATATAATAAATGTTTCACATACAATATGATAAGAACCACAAAACTGTGATTTAAAAGTATTGGAAGTTTGGGACTATTTGAAGAAGTGAAAACAAGCAAAGATTGATGGGTTGAATTGTTGAAGTTTTGAGACAATCAATCTTGTTATTATGTTACAACTTCGTCTTTAAATAAGTGTTCACCATATTATTTTACTTGTTCTGATATATAAATGTCATTTTTAAATTACAGTCATTCAAAACATCTTTTCAATATTATCTGAACCCAAAAAAATCTGTGATAACCATCCAACTTTCAATTTTGTTTCGTTATCGACACGTCTTTCTTGTTGTTCGAATATCGATCTGAACTTTAAAGAAAATACTACAATACCCATTAAACTTTCAAATTTTGTTCATTAGCAAATTTTTTCATATTTTCATTATCATCATAAATTTTTTCATTATCATTTTGTTTTATTTGCTTTGTGTATGTCGTTTGGTCCATCTTAACTTCTTTCTCGAAGAATGAATCAATCCCAGCTCAATCACAATATTGGGTTTTGTGGATCTCATCGACAAAAGAACCGAATTGGGATCTTGGAAGGGGCGGGTATGTAGCTTAGCGGCAAAGTCTTGTAACTATCATCGTGATATCGTCGTGAAAATGTGAGAGAAGTGTAGTTATATTTCTGCTGAGTCTGCAAACAATAATCAGACGATAATGAAACAAAATTTGAGTTCGTGTCGATAATTAAACAAAATTTAAAAGTTGGATGGATCTTTTTTTTTTTTGTTAAGTGTCGATAATAACATGAAATGAGAAATGCGTTCTTATTATATGTCATTAACCCAAAATAAAAGTTTTGGTTTTTACTGATTAACAATGAAATCTTTGGAATTTCTTAAAAATATGTCTTTCATTGAAGTTGACATTTATTTAATGCCGGAACAGAAAGTATATATTCTTTTTAGTTTCGGTATATAACTCTGGATTTCTTTGCAATTTGTTGGTTTCCTTCTTTATGTTCAAGTATACAATATTATGAGAACCGCAAAATTATAATCTAAATATCTTTGCAATAACTCCTTTTGGAATAACAACACTAGTATATTACTTTGATTGGACAAAACAAACATTTGTCCATCCAAACATTATCTCATATCATATACATGGTTTGTTTTCATCTCTACCTAACTCGTCTCATGTATAATTGTAAATTTAATCAAACAAATCTCGTAGTGATCTAGCTTATGATAAAAAAAATGTTATTCTATATCTTGGAAAAAAAAAAAAAAGCATACTAATTTTCTATGTTTATACTTTGGCTATTTTTGACACATGAAATTATGCTTAACTTTTTAAAAAATAATCTTTGTTTGGCAGTGAAAACTTATAAGAGATTATTTAAAAAATAATCTTCCATAATCTCTAAAAATAAAAGGTTATTTCATATAAACATAAAAAGTATTTTTATAATCTTTTCAAAAAAAACCAAATACCAAGACGTCAATGACAACAAGTATGTAAGTAATCTATTTTCTTGAAATATACTCCGTTTAAAATTATATAGTTAATAATAATTCTTCTTTTCGTTTCTACCAATCAAAAGATAATAACGGGTAAAGATAATATTTAACTAGTTAAAAAGAATAGTGAACCAACTTTTCTTAAATTTTGTGTTTTTTGTCTTGTAAGAGTAATTTTAAGAGAAAGAAATACAATAAATGCATTAAAACTTATAGTTTTTGTTAAACAAAATAACTATCATATAACTTAACTGTAAAGGTTATTCTGGTTTTTTATGCGGGGTGAAGGATCACCTTCACACCACCCTATCACGTGCGATCACCATAAAAACTAACCATCGTCACTTTTATTTTTGCATCACCTTTGCACATAGTAATGACCACCATTTTTTTTTTTTTTTTTTGGTGGTTTATAGTGCCTGTGGGGTATATTGTGAGTATTTTTTTTTATATTTTTTATATAAAGTGAGTATTTTTTTATATTTTTTGTTTAGTGGTGACCATAAAAGTTAAATAGTGGTGATAGTGATACTGTGTTGAATGATGATATAACATTGACGTAAAAATAATGATAGTGGTCATACATGGTGTTGAACATTTGTTATAAAGAATCCTTCACTCACTCATACTCTAGCATCGCATGCCAACATCATTTACCTCACCAATCACTCAATTACTCCAGCACCACATGCCCACATTATATGTTCTTATGAGTTTGTTTATATTTCGGCTTATATTCAATAAGTCTCAATTTTTCATCTTATTTTGAGACTTGTGAGTTTATATAAATTTATTATAATTTGGTAAACATATATAAGTCCATAAGTTTTAAAAGAAACCAGAAAATTAAAACTTATGAAATATAAGTCAAGATCAAATAAGCGGTCACATATGCTGGTGTTGTTTCGGAAAAAAATATAAAATTGTAGTTGTTTTGGTAATGGTGTTTGGCAAACTAGCTGTACTTTTAGATTAAAAGTGTAAAATGACATATTTTGTGAAAAATAATCTCCGGAATCTTTTAAAAGCTAATTTTGAGAAATAATCTACAATTTTTGTCACCCAAACAAAGATTATTTTGTGACTAAAGCTTATATTTCAATAAAATAATCTAAAATTCCATAATCTTCCGTAATCTCTCGCGCAAAAATATCCTTTACCTACTATTAGTACTTGCCAAAATTATTATTCCATCCTAACAAACTCACCTAACACTATAAAAAGTGACACATTTGATTCTTCTCTTATAAAAAACTACAATACGTGTCATTTCAGTTACTAGATGATACTCCGTAACATTGTTCGTTGCTTCAAAAACAATTCTGTCTTTCTGACACCTTAAACCTGTCTCAAGAACCTATGCACACCACCTGTTCGACGAAATGCCTGAAAAACCATGTTTCAACTGATTATATCCCCCAAAAATGCACATTTTTTGGGTTCAAATCTTGTTTCCTCACATGGGTTTGGAACCAATGTTAAGGTTAAGACTAGTACTATGTTAGTTTTAACGAAAACTAGAAGTGTGGTGTTGTGTAAAGGGTTGTTAGAGAGTGAAGCAGAGATGGTTTTGGAGAGGGAGATTTTGAGGTTTATGGAAATGTCCAAGAGGCCGAATGAGTTTCCGAGTTGGAAAGAGCTTTTGGATGGAGGGAGGAGGGATTTGGTTGATGCCATTGTTAAGAAAGGTGGTTGGATGGCGTTCGGTTGGGATGATTTTGAGGATGTGGGTATAAGAGGTGATGGTTATTTGAGTTGTTGTAGTTCGTCTAATCAATGTGCTTCGTCGTCGGGTAGATCAGTGTAAGTTTCTCTTAACGGGTGTTTAGGATTTTGCTTGTTTAGTATTTACATTGCTTGTTGGCTTATTGTGTTTTGATACACGAAATAACTAGCTTTGAGGGCTAGATAAGCAGTTTGGAAGTTGCTTATCCGATTCTGATGGGATTTGCGTATTTGAACAGCTTATGCTTATATGGACTAACAAATAAAATCAGTTTATTGAAAACGGCTTTTTCAGTTTAAGGAATCCTAGAAGTGTCTGAAAAGCATTATCACTTATTTATTTACTAAACACTGAAAACTGCTTATCTGCTTAAGAAAACACAATAAGCAGATAAGCTGTGTAAAATAAGCAAATCCCAGACGCCCATTAATTCCTTAATTAGCAAATTGCTAGCCACTAAATATAACTGCTTATTGGATAATTGCATTTTGTTACAGCATATGCAAATTCAAAAAGCTTATATGATTATCTCCTGCATTGCCCTTGTTTCATCTGATTATATATTTCAAAAAAAGCATAAGCAGTTTAGTTAGAAATTCCAAACACCCCATTATTGTGTTTGCAACGATTTATATCTGAGTTTCGTGATACATATCCCTAAAGTTAAATGTTTCTTTTTGTAGTGCTCCAACACAAGTGGAAACTAAGTCATAGTAGTTTTTTGTTGGATCTTTATTACGTGCAGTTGTACCTCAAATTCATTTAACCTATAAAACATGCTAGCTGAATCAACCCTTGTGACAAGTGTTGCGTAGAGTGTGGCTGACAATTTTCGACCAGCACCCTTTGAGATTGGATAAGATGGACCATTTTCAATATATTTTTGGTTATTTTGTATCCACTGGCTGAAAGAAAAAACTAGTGAAAAATGGAAAATCACCAGCTGGACCATTTTTTAAAATATTTTCCAAAATAGCCCTCTATTTTGATGCATGTGCTTGACTCGCTAAATACCTCGCAGAGTTATTTTTTGTGATTTAGGTGAATATCTAATGGCCAAAAACTGATTATTCGTGACAAAAAGTGATTTATAGCAAAACTTAAAATCTTTATAATGATATATTGGCTGGATTTTGAAATAGTTCTGTTAACTTGTTTTTGCAATTCTTTTTCTAGAAAAGCAAGGAAAATTTTCTTTTAATGATAATTATTTTGATCAGAGAAACAGTCGTTCAGGAAGATGCAGGGATTGAAGGTATACTGCATAGATTAGAGAAACATAGAAGCTTGTCTTTTGGCATTAGCAAACAAGAAAATGGAAATGGTATCGATGTTTCAAGCAAGGCAAATGATGGTCATAACGGTTACGTGTTATCTGATGTTGGTGAGTCACGGATAAACAGATAAACTTTCAACCTGATACATTCGAATTATATTGATTTACGATTTATTTTAATTTAGCAGCTGCTGAGACCTCTCATGTTGAAAGGCCGAAAGACATAAAATCTCAACTTCAGCAAATGCAACTCGAGCTTTCTTCAGCCCTTTGCTTGTTGAGATCCAAAAGTGAGACACCTAATCCAGAGGTAGTCAATCTTTGTGTAAAGTTACAACTCATTGAATTGTTATGAGTGATGGACCTAATACAAAGTGTACCTATTTTTCAAATTAATGCCAGGATGATCCTATATATGAGAAAATAGTTTTTTTTTGCAAAACACCTAATATTTGCGAAGCTTTATAAAAGAGCAGAATATATGTAAAAAAAAGGTAGGAAAAGTTCACGATTTCTGAAAAAGTACACATTTTAAGATTTTGAGTGGTTTGCGAGTTTTAGGTGTTTCAAAAATTTTGTGAGTGGATTGGAGAATCATAGTCCTTTAATTGATCATCGAGATGTCACAGAATTAAAATGAATATAAATCTTCACCAGGGTCATAAAAGCGCGTCCAGTAAGCTACATCAGCTTTCTGATGCATGGGAGTTTCAAGAAAACGAGATAATGAATGCTAAAGATAGGTTGAGATCATTACGTGGAGAGCTAGCAGTGTTAGAAGGAAAGATGACATTGTCAATTAAGTATGCATTATCCATGTCATTTTTTTTAAAAGAAATTAATATGTGTAACACAATGTACTTATAGTTTTCTGTTTCAGTGAAGCACAAAAAATGCTCAAGGCGAAACAAAGGGGAGTAGATACCGAATCTAGAACTTTACACCTTCAAACCACCTGCATAATTTGGCCAAATTCCGCCTCAGAAGTTCACTTAGCAGGATCATTTGATGGTTGGACCACTCAGGTTCCCTCTCTTTCTATACTTAAATATGCAATTATCGATTATCTTCCAAAACCATGATGGCTGGCTTTTTGTTACCGTAGAAAAGCATCCTTGTAAATATGCTAGAAAACTGCTACAAGTTGCGAAGTATGAGCATAAATAGAAAAACAACTTCCATTTATCTGTTGTGGTAACCAACTTATGTTGTGACAGAATAAAATCATCAAATTCTAATCGATTCCCAGATGCAGCATCATAAACTAGTCAGTATAGTCAAAAGTTACTGATATACCAACTTACACTATATCATCTTGACATTTTACTAGTCATTAAATCGAAATTTTTGAAAATCAGTTACCGTAAATAAAAAAATCTTCGAAACATTAATGGTTTTTTATGCTTAAAAATGTTAATTACATGATACAAATCAGACCAAAGTTGGTTACCTTTGTATGCATTTAGCCCAAAAATAGTTAAGTACAATGACTTTTTTTTACGTTATGTCTGCAGCACCTAAAAGATAACCCATACTTACAAAGTATAGTGTTATCTTTACTCATTTTGCAAAAATAGTGGTTTGTTTATGACACAATAACCAAACACGTAGTGCAATGAACACTTTGCTCAGAAATTTTGTCAGGTAATAGGTGGAAATGGTGCGGTAGTTTTAACTTTTAAGTATATTATGATGCGTTGACCACTCAGTTTATTCCAGTAATCATACAGTAATAAGCTTTTCCGATATATCTGAAATTTGAAAAAAGTGTTATGCGCATAGAATTATAACCATAATCTGATGATTAAATGGATTCTATGTTGGATTAATAGTTTGTAGTTTAATCATACTTTTCTTGCTTACTAGCTGAATCATAATTAGTTACATTACAATGCAGAGAAAAATGAAAAGCTCACAAACTGGCGTTTTCTCTCTCTCACTGAAGTTGTATCCAGGAAGATATGAGGTAGCTAATCTTCCCTAACTCTTTTCAATGTTCCAAACATTAGAGGTGGAAATTTCGATTTACTGATGAATGGGTTGATTTGGGTTATTTTTATCTCTAATGGGTCAAACAGGGAAAATATTACGGAGTAAAAAGATAGCTAACACGCCAGTTTCACAATTTTATACTAATTTTAATAAAATACTTTATGTAATCATATTTAACACGCCAGTTTCAACAACTAAAAAAAAATAGTTTAATTGGCAGAGAAGTGTTTGTGACGCGTCCTGCCCGTTTGCCCACCCACTAAATTATAAATCTCCATGTTGCCACCCGTACACTTGTATATAATCAGTATACACTTAAAGAAGAAAAAAAAATAGTTTTTCATTTTCTCTCGTTTTGTAGATCAAGTTCATTGTCGATGGTGTTTGGAGAGTTGATCCTCTCGTAATTGTCAACCATGATGGAGTGCGAGAATAATCTTCTCATCATATATGAATGATGAATGCACATATGAGCAATGACAACTAAATGACTAAAACAAATGCAATGACACAAGAGTAGCGGCTCGCATCAACAACTAGCTTAGATTAGCTTAGCTTTTTAGTCTAACTTTTAGATAGGTTGATCATCATTATTCTGTAATATGTCTGCCTTATTATGTCTCATTCTAATTGAAATGCAAAGTGTTCATAGCAATTACTATTCATTACGATGTTATCGTATATCATTAACTGAACATCTTTAGAATGGAGAACTAAACCGAATATGCTCGGTTCATGTTCCACCTAGTTTGCTTCTTCGATATTGTTGGTCTGGACGATTTTGCACACCTGTGATGTTTAATGTCGATGGATACATTCCCTCAGTTTGCATAGCAGCATAGGATCGTGACTCTCGGGGTGAAACATAATCAGAGGATAATAAACACTAATGTGGTTTTTAAATTCGTTTCAACTTAGAACCACTGGGGGCGGTTTAAAATGTTGTCCATTCTCACGAGTTAACAAATATGTTGTTAAGCATAAATATGTTATTATTTTTACAATAAAATTTAAATCTTGTTCTTACTGTTTACACACAATCGCACATTTTGGGTCAAATTAACGAAAGATGCAAGATTTGTCAACCATGTTTCATCTTTTTGAGGTATGGTTTATCGTACTTTTTTTATGGGTTGACAAATGTTGCATATTTCGTCCTTTTGAGATATGGTTTATTTTGCGTTTTTTACAAAACAAGTACAGACGCAGTCTTTATGGATTGACAAATCTTGCATATTTCGTCCTTTTAAGGTATGGTTTATTGTACTTTTTTTTAGGTCAAAATAACGAAAAATGCAAGATTTGTCAACCATAAATGTACTTATCTTGCAAAAAAGAAGGATATATATGTTTATGTGTAAAGTATATGGACAAAGTTTTAAATTAACTCTTGTTTAAGGTATCAATTACATAATACACATAATGTAATCGTTTCGCTCAAAGCATCATATAAATGAGGACCGGCCCTAACACTGAATGACTCGTGTCATTTGGTAGGCATGATGGCAAATGTTTAACTCTCAGTCCATTGATTTTCACGAGAATAATTTCTAAAATCCCAGCACCGGCTCAAATGAAAGCTTAGCCCGAACAATTACCCCATCATATCTCACACCACATATAATCACACTAACTCACACGTAAATAACCTAACTCACACACTTTCTTTCTATAGGGCTTTAAAAACGGTTGGTATACATTGAATTATAAAGAAAAAAAATTACCAATATAATCTTTATATGAATACCTGTTTTGGTGTGTTTAGTGGCACCCTTCATTACCTATTTCTTCACTTCCACAATTTAATATCCGCTTTAACTCACTCTACCGATATTTCTTTACCTACTTCTTCACTTCACCATTTACTACACTCATTTACTCACTCTACCAAACATACACAAACTCATTTAATATCCAACTAACTCAAACATTTACTCACTCTACCAAACACACGCATTTACTCGCTCTACCAAACACACACTCATTTACTCACTCTACCAAACATACACAAACTCAAACATAACACACTCATTTAATATCCAACTAACTCAAACATTTACTCACTCTACCAAACACACACTCATTTACTCACTCATTTAATATCCACTGGGGGCGGTTTAAAATGTTGTCCATTCTCACGAGTTAACAAATATGTTGTTAAGCATAAATATGTTATTATTTTTACAATAAAATTTAAATCTTGTTCTTACTGTTTACACACAATTGCACATTTTGGGGTCAAATTAACGAAAGATGCAAGATTTGTCAACCATGTTTCTATCTTTTTGAGGTACGGTTTATCGTACTTTTTTTATGGGTTGACAAATGTTGCATATTTCGTCCTTTTGAGGTACGGTTTATTTTGCGTTTCTTACAAAATAAGTATGGACTCGGTCTCTATAGGTTGACAAATCTGCATATTTCGTCCTTTTGAGGTATAGTTTATTGTATTTTTTATGGGTCAAAATAATGAAAAATGCAAGATTTGTCAACCATAAATGTACTTATCTTGTAAAAAAGAAGGATATATATGTTATGTGTAAAGTATATGGACGAAGTTTTAAATTAACTCTTGTTTAAGGTATCAATTATATAATACATACACATAATGTAATCGTTTCGCCCAAAGCATCATATAAATGAGGACCGGCCCTAGGCATGATGGCAAATGTTTAACAACTCTCAATCCATTGATTTTCACGAGAATCATTTCTAGAATCCCAACACATGCTCAAATGAAAGCTTAGCCCGAACAATTACCCCATCATATCTCACAACACATATAAACACACTAACTCACACGTAAACAACCTAACTTACACACTTTCTCTAGGGCTTTAAACGGTTGGTATACATTGAATTAAAAAAAAAATAAAAAAATAAAATAAATTACCAATATAGTCTTTATATGAATACCTGTTTACCAATTTTGACCCAAGTGGCCATTGCAAAATCGTCCAACATGGTGCGTTAGGTAAGGTGCGTGCACCATATTTACTTTACACAATTTATCAACAAATACCCACCAAACACGTAATCAAAGGGAGAAAAACAAACAAAGATGTTGCGTTGGGGTGGTACTTGAGCACCAAGTCGGGGAGCACGCATTTATATTGCTTTAACTCACTCTATCAATTTTTCTTTACCTATTTTTTCATTTCCAAAATTTAATATTTAACTACACTCATTTATATTGTTTTAACTCACTCTAACAACCTTTCTTTACATATTTTTTTCACTTCCAGAATTTAAGATCCAACTACACCTATTTATATTGCTTTAACTCACTCTATCAACATTTCTTTACGGGAGAGTCTAAATACACCAAAATGATTATACAATCATTGACTTGTTACACCAAATTAAATTATTGACTTTTATTTATTTTTTTAATTTCTTTTTGGTGTGTTTAGTGGCACCTTTCATTACATTTTTCTTCACTTCGAAAAGTTAATATCGGCTTTAAGTCACTCTACCGATCTTTCTTTACCTATTTTTTCACTTCACAATTTACTGCACTCATTTATTCACTCTACCAAACATACACAAACTCAAACATAAGTACATAACACACTCATTTAATATCCAACTAACTCAAACATTTACTCCCTCTACCAAACACACGCTCATTTACTCACTCATTTAATATCAACTATACTCATTTACTCACTCAACCAAACACACACAAGCTCAAACATAAAACACACACCAATTCACACATAAGGGTTTCAAATTAATAGTTTATTGTTTTGCTTGTTAGGGTTTTGAATGAACTAACTTGATCTAAATTAGTTTTTATGAGTCTGTGTATTTTGTTAAGATGTTAGTAAATTAGTTTAGCTAGTTGAATTAGTTATGATCTGATATAGTGTTTTTCATTCTTTTATTGAAATTAATAGTTAAATTAGTTTATATGAATTTATCTACTTGTTTAAAAGTTAAAATAGCCGTGATGTTTAGTCGAGTTGGTCATGATTGTGTATGGCCGAGAAAAACAAACCGAAAACCGAGCCGAGCCGTGCAACTGTTCTATATATTTATGATTTTTGGTTTCGGTTTGGTTCAAGCCAAAACCGAGAAAAACACACTTAAACTGTATAAACCGAAACGAACTGAGTCCCTTTGGTTTGGTTCTCGGTTCATGTTTTCTACAAAATCAGTTTCACTTTGGTTCGTGTTGGTTTTGACACGATGTCATGATTTTATATTTCTTGCTGTTTTTAATCATCTGTTTAAGTACAAATGTGTAATGCTATGTGTTTGTTTATATGTCTTGCTGCTTTTGATAATCTGTTTATTACTGTTAAATGCGTCTTGATGCGATTATCTATATAAATTCTCAATCAACTATACAGATTGAATGTGATCCGGTTTAGTTTTTATGATGATTGTGTTATCCTGTCATAGTTAGATTACTTTATAAGAATACATATCGTGATAAAGCTGTTTTGTTTTGTTTTTTGCCGTGTCAGTTGATATTCAAGGTGTTGGTTAAAATTATAGTTATAGTTGCTCTTATGATTGTGTGAATTGTTGCAATGCTAGTTGAACTAGTCTAGTAAGATTAGTTATATGTTCCGTAAATGAGTTCGTTAAATCATTTGTTTGGTCCTGAATGAGTTATTTGTGGTCTAAGTTGGGTTAAAACTGATTATATTTATGTTTCTTTTTGAATATAGGATAATTTCAAAAGAATATATGGCTACACCGCACTATTTCCTTGCAATATGTGAAGTAGATTTTGTGTAGTATGTTCAAGACCACAACAAAGGGAAAACTGTAAAATATGTTGAAACAGCTCCTTGGTGACGAAGCCCATATATTTACTACACCGTGCATAAGTCGCACGGTCAAATCATTATATAGAGAGATTGGTCACCACCGGGAGGGTGAACTGAGACCATGTACACATGGTTATGAAGACTATGATCCTTATGGAGTCTTGTGCTTTAAGTTGTTTGCGAGAGCTTATCCCTGCCACGAGTTGGTGGTTTTATAGCAAGATTGACCATTACCGAGAGGCTACAATCATGCCATGTGTGCATAGCAGGCGGACTAGTCACATCAGGTCCTCGCGTGTTGTATCCATCTTTTATAAGAATCATCTCACTCGCTCGCCGTGGTCTTGTGGTGCATGCCATGGGCGGTACCCTCGCATAATGATTATCTGCCCCGTGTCCATGGCACATACCCGCAAGCCGGCTGGGAGTGAATGAGATGGTTCTTATAAAATATTGGATACAACACGTGAAACCGGATGTGACTGGTCGACTGCTATGCATACATGGCATGATTGTAACCTCCGGTGATGGCGTCTCGCCATAAAACCACCAATGCGGCTCGGAGACGCTCGGCGGCAACTTAGCGCAAGACTCATAAGGCTCATAGTCTTCATAACTGTGCATGGTCTCATTCGACCTCCGGTGACAATCTCTGTAATTATTTGACCGGCGACGATATGCGGTGTAGTAAATATATGGGCTTCATCACCAGGCTGTTGAGCAATGGTTCTGATTTTCCCTTGTTGTGGTCTTGAACATACCGCACAAAATCTGCTTCACATATTGCATGATATGGTGCGGTGTAGCCATGTATTCTGTTCTGAAACAGGTCCTTGGTGATGAAGTCCATATATTTACTACACCGTGCATAAGTCGCGAGGTCAAATCATTATACAGAGAGATTGGTCACCACCGTTGAAATGAGACCATGTACACATGGTTATGAAGACTATGATCCTTATGGAGTCTTGTGCTGTAAGTTGTTTGGGAGAGCTTATCCCAGCCTAGTGGTGGTTTGCACCATGGAAGATACGGCACTACATTCTAAGGTAGTTTTGTCATACTTTATAATGTTATTGTTAATTTTGACTAACCCTTTTTTTATGGTTTGAGTCATCTGGCAGAATAGTAGTATCACCAGATTCAGAACGCCGTGGTGGCATTATGATTTTCACTGTTGCAGATCCGCTCAAAAAGCCCTTATCAGGCCCCCAAAAAAGAGATGGATTATGGTATATACTTAACCACAGAGTATTGCTTTTGTGTTTGTTTTGGAGTTCTTTTTTGCAAAAAAAACTGATTGGGTAGTATATATACCGAATTGTTAGTTTTGGCATTTTCAAGTCTTTGGTAATATATATACCGAATTGTTAGTTTTGGTTGGACATCTATGCAAATATAAGTTTATGTAAAGATATATTAGCAATTCCCTCTTTTTTAATTGATAACTTTTAGGTGTATCAACAAAAAAGTATGGCATTCAAATGTAGCCATTAAACAATGTGATCACGTCGTCCAGAATGTTCAGGCTCATGCAAGGCGCTGCATGAAAGAGTTTGTCGATGGCTACCCTAGCTGTGAGCTAGTGGTATGCACAAGCTCAGTGAAAGCTAGAGAATGCTATGCGAGTGTAGGTTTTTTGGCTATTTGTAACTTTTTAAATTTATGGTTAATTCACATTAATATCTTTACTAATCTTTTATTTTATTGTTTCAGGTTCCGGGATTAATTGTGATTACACGGGATCTCCGTGGCGGCATCTAGATTGATACAATTCCATCACAAATTATTTCAGAAACTATTAGGGGTACCAAAATGATTGATCCTGTTAAAAAGGTATTCTAATAATTTTTCTTGCGTGAATTTCATTGTAACTTGATTGTTATTATACACAGATTTTGAATTTTTGTCTGAAAATAGTCTGCACGTGTTAATTCTTTTATTAATGATATACAGGTTGAGTCAAAAATTTTTGATTTGGCTGTCGATGTTTGTGATGACGAACCACAAGGTACTACTAATAAGCGTAAAAGAAAGAGGGCAGGTGGGGAGTCTAAGAAGCCAAAAACATTACAAAAATCTGAGTTTGTTTTGCCCGATGATTCCCTGAGGTATGTCTATTAATGGAATTTCAGTTTGTTTTTGCAATGGCCCGCTCTTCAAAAAGTGTTGGTCACTATTTGTTGCTTAGTGTCGACCAGTTTTTGATTGGTGTGGGATCTATTGTACGAACCAACCAGTTTTTGTCAAAATATCGACCTTAAAATTATAGTTTGTTTGTCAAGAGATAAATTAAGTATTGAGATTCTATGCGTAAAATTCAATTATAGCCTATATTTAACATGTTTTACCAGCTGGTCTTCCTAATTATGAACCCTAGACCTCTTGTGTTAATTTATGTGTTTTAACTTATCTCTTGTATATATGATATATGAATTTAGAGGGTGTTTGGGATTGCTTATATTATTTAACTTATCTCTTGTTTTGATTGGGTTTTGTAGGCGACCAGATTTGATTCGATAACCAGAGTATTGGCGCTTCTGTTACTGCTGAGGCTCAGAGCCTTTTTGATGCTTTGTCGAAAAGGTATGTATCTCCCAAAGTAACAAAAGAGCTTTCTCACTAGTGTAGCTTTTAAGCTTTTAGAGCAAGTGATACATAAGTGCAAGTGTGCAACTGCCCTATGGCAGAAAATGTTCAAGAATTGCTGTTCAACTCTCAGTTCCTCACTCTTTTCATTTACATTTGACACTTTCTCATACTTGTGGAATGCTAGAGTGTAATTTGAGTAAACCTTGTCATGCTTTAGTAAACCTTGCCCTATTTGGTACTAAGTTATATCTTATTTTTGCAAAAAAAGAATTTACTTTCTAGAACTTATATTAATTTCCACCATTGGTATTATATCAGTCTATATGTTCGTTGGGAGAAGACTGACATGGTGTTGGAGAATGAGGTTCGTGTGAGCAGTCCTTATCTCCCGGAAAATATATCTAGAGGCACTCATGCTGATAGGAAGCGAGTGAAAAAAGTGGTAAGATTTATAAGCCATAGTTGAATTTACAGGTGGTAATTTTGACCCAGTTAGGCTGATTTTGGCTGTGTTTTAATTTAAATTGGTCAACTAAAACTTTTTAGCTGAACGGATAATGGGTCGAGTGGGTCATATCGGGTTGATAGTTGCCCAACGTTTGTTTTGGTTTATACAATCAGTCTTTTTATTTGGAGATTTAGACTATCATTGTAATTTGTAATCATAACCAAACAAATTTGCAATTTGTAATTTGCTTCATAAAGATTGGTCAAATTTGTTTACATGTTTCACTTGAACCCGAGCTTGTAAGGAAACTTTTACAAACTTGTAGACGAGAGGATATTTGATATTCTTCGTTCCTTTTTTTTTGTTCAGATTAAACGTACTAGGAGTTTGTAATCTAGTTGAGCTGGATAAAGAATTCTGAGAAGAATGTTTTTGAGGACAAAGTGACTGCAATTTTGGCAAGGAATACTATGTGCCAGTCTTTTTTATATATCTTGGATCTGAATTTCTTAGCGGTAGCTATCTAGGAACCTTTTTATGAAATTGCTGAAGATGTTCTTTTTGCTGTAGTCATGCTTGGATTGAACCTGTTCTCTTTTTTGGTGATTGTGGTGGTGGATGGGTTGATCAAAAGTAGGGTAACTTAATAGACTCTTAATTAGGATATTATCTTGCGGTTGTTTATCTAGGGAACCCTCCTATAAAGGGTTGGTCAAGATTAGGACTTGATTAAAGTTTGGTCAGTTTTAGGATCGTTCCAGTGAATTGCTCAGATTGCAAATTTTGTCCCTGACCTTTCATAAGTGCAGGCGGTGTCTGTTCCTATTGGGAAAATGTTTGTCCGTTTTAGTCGTTTGCTCATGAAAGATGAGGGCTGATTTATGTTGATTACTCTAAAAAGTTTTTTGGTCCTTGTGGTTTGGTGCGTATTTCATTTTTGGTTGATTTTTTGCTCATTTTGACTACTGAGTTAGTTCACGTTGCTAAGTCTAATCGTACGTGGCAACATCAGTCCTTCATATTAACAGTAGTTTGACCAACAATTGTATGCAACATTAGTCTTTTCTATCAACGATCGTTTGCAATGTTTGCAACGTTAGTCCTTTTTTGAGAACATATTCCAAAACTAAATATGTAGTTACTCTAATTGTTTGATTGAGAACATAATGCAATTTAAGAACATAAAACAGTAAAAATGTCAAAACAATGGCTATATTAGAAAAGAAGTTAACAAAGATAACGAAACGTTTACTTTTACAGTGCATATCCTAACTTGATTTTCTAGATCCGCCACTGGTCGTGGCCAATTGCTCTACGTAGTCGTGATATTGTAGCAATTGCTAAGACAGGTTTCAGGCCTGGGTTATTTGATTCATGGATTTAAGCATCTTAAAGTAACTTGCAATAATCTTAAAATGGGTCCAGCTGTTTTGGTTTTGTCACCCACAAGATAATTGGCCACATATAAAAGATGAAGCTGTGAATTTTGGAAAATCATCAAAAATATCTTGCACGGTATGTGAGTTTTTAAAAAAATATCTTAGTCACGAGTCAAATGATTTGAGTGTAAACGATTTTCTTATTAATTAGGCATAACAAGCTGTTAAACTCTTTGTCATGTAGATATACGACGCACTTTAAAAGGTCTTTTTTGCTTCACTCGTGTCTTTGTTTAAGCTTATATGAGGCTTATGAGCTTGTTTGTTTTTCGACTTATATTTCATAAGCCGCAATTTTCCGGCTTATTTTGAGACCTGGGGACTTATACAATTTATTATGATACGATAAATTCATATAAGCTTATAAGTCTCAAAATAAGCCGAAGAATTAGGTCATATGACATGTAAGATCGAATCGGATCGGGACTAAAAATGAGACTGGACCGAAATAAACTCGATCTAGTTTTACGGTTCGGTCTGCCTAATTATTGTGCTTTGTCGTCTGGTAGATCAGTATAAGCTTCTCTTAATGGGTGTTTAGGATTTTGCTTGTTTACATTGCTTATTGGCTTATTGTGCTTTGATCCAAAAATAAGTAGCTTTGAGGGTTAGATATACACAAATTGCATATGATAAGCTGCTTGTTTTAGGGTGAAATAAGCAGTTTGGAAGTTGCTTGGGTTCTGATTATTTTACCTATTAAGGGAGGTGTTTGGTATTTGCGTATTTGAACAGGGTAAACTTGGAGTTCTAAATATTTACAGTTTCTGAAAAGCATTATCACTTATTTATTTATCAAACACTAAAACTGCTTATCTGCTTAAAAATCACAATAAGCAAATAAGCTGTGTAAAATAAGCAAATCCCAGATACCCTTTATTTCATCTGATTTTATGTTTCAGAAATTAATATGTGTAACACAATGTACTTATAGTTTTATGTTTCAGTGAAGCACAAAAAATGCTCAAGGCGAAACAAAGGGGAGTAGATACCGAATCTAGAACTTTACACCTTCAAACCACCTATATAATTTGGCCTAGTTCCGCCTCAGAAGTTCACTTAGCAGGATCGTTTGATGGTTGGACAACTCAGGTTCTCTCTCTTTCTATACTTAGTATAGAAAAGCATCCTTGTAAATATGCTATAAAACTGTTACACTCTGCGAAGTATGAGCATAAAAAGAAAATCAACTTTCGTTTGATATCTGTTTTGGTAACCAACTTATGTTGTGACAGAAAAAATCATCAAATTCTAATCGATTACCAGATGCAACATCATAAAGTATGGTAAAAAATTACTGATATACAAACTTCCACTATATCATAGTGACATTTTACTAGTCTTCGAAACATTAATGGTTTTTTTATGCATAAAAACATTAATTACATGATAGTAATTAGACCAAAGTTGGTTACCTTTGTATGCAATTAGCCCAAAATAGCCAAGTACAATGATTGTTATTCTTTACTCCTGCAGCTAGGCAAAGATAGCTCATACTCACAAAGTACAGTGTTAACATTGCTTGTTTTGCAAAATTAATGGTTTGTTTATGACACAATAACCAAATACGATTGTTAGAATTGTGCAATGAACACTTTGCTCATGAAATTTTGTCACACGATATGTGGAAGTGGTGCAGTATCTTTAGGTATATTAGGATGGCTTAACCACTCAATGTAATCTATTTTCCAATAATCATACAGTGATAAGCTTTTTGCCTTTTTCCGATATAACTGAAATTTGAAATAAGGGTTTGCGTGTAGAAATATAAATATAAGAGTTTATACTTTAATCATACTTTTCTTGCTTACAAGTTGAATTATAAATAGATCACAAACTGGCATTTTCTCTCTCTCATTGAAGTTGTATCCAGGAAAATATGAGGTAGTTAATCTTCCCTAACTCTTTGGTTGTTCCAAACATTAGAGGTGGAAATTTCGATTTACAAATGAATGGGTTGATTTGGGTTATTTTTATCTCTAATGGGTCAAACGGGGAAAATATTACGGAGTAAAAAGATAGCTAAAATGATAGGTTGAAAGTCGTCCCAAGTATAGCCTAAATTAATTTTTTCACAATGTTATAGTAACTTTAATAAGATACTTATATGTAATCATATTAAACACGCCTATATTAACAACTTAAAATGTATATATATATATTCGGCAGAGAAGTGTTTGTGACCCGTCCTACCCGTTTGCCCACCCCTAAATCATAAATCTCCATTTTGCCACCTGTACACTTGTTTATCATTTTCTCTCGTTTTGTAGGTTAAGTTCATTGTTGATGGTGTTTGGAGAGTTGATCCTCTACGCCCGATTGTCAACCACGATGGGTAGGAGAATAATCTTCTCATCATATATGAATGGTGAATGCACATATGAGCAATGACAACTTCTAAATGACTAAAACAAATGCAATGGCACAAGAGTAGACGGCTCACATCAACAACTAGCTTAGATTAGCTTAGCTTCTTAGTCTAACTTTTAGATAGGTTGATCATCATTCTAACTGAACTCCAAAGTGTTCATAGCAATTACTATTCATTACGATGCTATCGTATATCATTAACTGGACATCTTTAGAACCGAGAACTAAACAGAATATGCTCGTTCATGTTCCACCTAGTTTGCTTCTTCGATATTGTTCGTCTGGACGATTTTGCACATCCGTGATGTTTAATGTCGATGGATTCATTTTTTGACACTGTATTTTAGATATGATATCAGAGTAATTCATAGAATCTTGTCGTGATTGTCGATGGATACATTCCTCAGTTTGCATAGCAGCATAGGATAGTGAGACTCTTGGGGTGAAACATAATCACTGTAATGTGGTTTGTAAAATCGTTTCAACTTGAACCACTGGGAAGGTCGGTTTGAAATGTTGTCCATTCTCACGAGTTAACAAATATGTTGTTAAGCATAAACACGTTATTAATTTTAAATTTTGTTCTTACTGTTTACACACAATCTCACATTTTGGGATCAAATTAACGAAAGATGCAAGATTTGTTAACCATGTTTCATCCTTTTGAGGTACGGTTTATCGCACTTATTTTGAGGGTTGACAAATCTTGTGTATTTCATCCTTTTGAGGTACGGTTTATTTTGCGTTTCTTACAAAATAAGTATGGACGCCGTCTCTATGGGTTGACAAAACTTGCATATTTCATCCTTTTGAGGTACGGTTTATTGTACTTTTTTTGAGTCAAAATAACAAAAGATGCAAGATTTGTCAACCATAGATGTACTTATCTTGTAAAAAAGAAGGAAATATATGTTTATGTGTAAAGCATATGCACGAAGTTTTAAATTAACTCTTGTTTAAGGTATCAATTATATAATACACATAATTTTCGTCCAAAGCATCATATAAATGAGGACCGGCCCTAACACTGAATGACTCATGTCATTTGGTAGGCATGATGGCAAATGTTTAACAACTCTCGGTCCATTGGTTTTCACAAGAATCATTTCTAGAATCCCAGCACAGGCTCAAATGAAAGATTGGCCCGAACAATTACCCCATCATATCTCACACCACATATAAACACACTAACTCACACGTAAACAACCTAACTCACACACTTTCTTTCTCTGGGGCTTTAAAAACGGTTGGTATACATTGAATTAAAAAAAAAAATACCAATATAGTCTTTATATGAATATCTGTTTACCAATTTCGACCCAAGTGGCCATTGCAAAATCGTCCAACATGGTGTGTTAGGTAAGGTGCGTGCACCATATTTAATTTACACAATTTATCAACAAATACCCACCAAACACGTAATCAAAGGGAGAAAAACAAACAAAAATATGCTGCGTTGGGGGTACTTGAGCACCAAATCGGGGAGCACACATTTATATTGCTTTAACTCACTCTACCGACCTTTCTTTACCTATTTTTTCACTTCCAAAATTTAATATCTAACTACACTCATTTATATTGTTTTAACTCACTCTAACAACCTTTCTTTACCTATTTTTTTCACTTCCAGAATTTAAGATCCAACTATACCCATTTACGAGGCATGGTGAACCCGTGCGTTGCACGAATTGTATCTAATTGTTGATTGCGTAATGTTTGAGTAGATTGCTGAGTTGTTAACATGATAGGTTTTAAACATGCACATTTACTTGGTTCAAATGGAAGGACGCAAACATGATTGTCGACATCATATACCACGTGCAATAAATTTTTACATCATTATCCGTTGGAGTTATCCGAGATGGTTTATATTCAAAAGAACATTTCATATTCACCTTCATTGTGTAATGAGCTTAAACTCATACGGCTCTATGAAAATAATGTTTAACAAAAAAATTAGCATTCTACAAAATTCACTTGAAAACAGTAATAATTATATAGTTTCTTAAATTGTGTGTTCATTACTTAATTCTTACTTTCGATTCGGGGTAATATACAATGGTTATGTAAGTAAACATTCTTTGCATTATTTGAAAAATTGTAAGTCCAAAATACCACTTTTTTTTTTTTTTTTTTTTTTTTACCAAATATTAAATCAAAATTAAGTATATGTATCAAGACATATTGGATAATATTTGTTCCGGCCCATGTCTTAAACTATTTTCGGATCATAAGTCAATAACACAATCATCAGTTTATTACCAATATATGCCAAATTACATCTTTTATATAATAAAACAAAACCTCTAGTGGGAATTTTTCATTTCAAAAAAATTCAAAATACATGTTAATTCGTGTTATATATATTAAATCACAACAAAATTGTGACATTCACTTTCTACCTCTATATCTTTATCTTTATAATCTTTACAAAATCATGTAAACTAACAATTCTTTGTAAACATACACGGTATGACCCCTCTTCAATACAACTTTTACTGCAGCCCAAATCGAATGGCCAAAACAAAATGAAAAGCAACGTAATAATTAGTCTCCTCGATCCAACTGCATGCCGCTTGTGTGCAAATTTTTATTTTTTTTTGGTGGAGAAACATGAGATAAGATCGAGGTGAAGAAGAAAAGAAGAGCATGTCTTGGGTTCGAAATGTACAAAGTTTTATGCAAATACCTTGTAGAGTATACACGTGCATGCGTTACGTTAACAATATACTATAGAATTTCATCTTTATATTTAATCATGCATAGTCTAATAGATGCAAAGACCATAGCTCTGGGAGGGAATTGAATTAGTGGAAAGGGATCGGAGTTGCCTTGCTAAGATCAACGAAAAAGATGAGAAAGAATAAAGAAAGTGACGATGCATGTCAAGGAGGATAAGTAGATAATGATAACATGAAAAATAATATTTGTTTGGTGGTGCAAATGTTCCATCCGGAAAGTTGGTGTGCATTACACTTTAAATCCTCAAGCTATAATATTAAAGAGTAATCATTACGTCATTTACATTTAATATCAAAGAGTAATAAGCAATCAAAAAACATGCTTAAGGAAAGTTGGTGATCGATCTTCATCACCATCTTTTCAACTCTAGTTCTTCATTCGTATAAATCTAACAAAACTCAAAACTTGACATATATCGACTAATCGACGCGCCTTGAACCATCATACAATGCGAGCTTTGCTTGCTTGTCCAATATCTCACACACTTGTCTCGGATGAGTGTAAAGTTCGGTTGTTCGTCTGGCCAAAGCAACGAATTATCAAACTACACGCCGTCGTCTTTTCTTCTCCATGGTGTGGAAAGTTTAAGAAATGCATGTGTTATTTATAGGCTCCTTAAGATGAATATGAGTGTTGCAACAACTAAATGCGGTGTTTCTTTGTATACCTCAAGTAATGATCACAATGTAACTTCATGTCTCTTGTTATACATCCGATTAATGATCATACATGAATGTTGTAGCCTTCAAAGAACACTTCATATTCACCTTCATTTCATTACATTCAATCGAGAGCTTTTGTGGAGCATTGACATGTTTGTACCGTACTTAATCTTGTGCACAAACCCTCTTGCATATTAAATTAAGGGGTTCAACTTTTATATATAATAGATATTGCTTTAACTCACTCTACCAACATTTCTTTACCTATTTTTTTACTTCCAGAATTTAATATCCAACTACACTCATTTATATTGCTTTAACTCACTCTACCGACCTTTCTTTACCTATTTTTTTCACTTCCAGAATTTAATATCCAACTACATTCATTTATATTGCTTTAACTCACTCTACCAACCTTTCTTTACATATTTTTTCACTTCCAGAATTTAATATCCAACTACACTCATTTATATTGCTTTAACTCACTCTACCGACCTTTTCTTTACCTATTTTTTCACTTCCAGATTTTAATATCCAACTACATTCATTTATATTGCTTTAACTTACTCTACCAACCTTTCTTTACCTATTTTTTCACTTCCAGAATTTAATATCCAACTACACTTATTTATATTGCTTTAACTCACTCTACCAACCTTTCTTTACCTATTTTTTCACTTACAATTTAATATCCAACTATACCCATCTTCATCTTAAAGTATCTTTACCCATTCTTATTTTTTTTTTCGTCTTTACACTTCCACTTCATCTTTCTTCAAGTCCTTACCCCTCATCCTTAACCAAATCTTCTATCTTTAACTGAAAATCATCCTTTAAATTCTAAAATAATTACATACCTTTAAAGTGGGGTGGTGGTTTTTTGTATTTATAATAGCTGAATTTATTAAATATGAAATTAATAAGTTCGAAAATTTGTCACGCGCTTAGCGGTCGTTGACTGATTAGGTTTTCGTTTCGCTAATTGTTCGATGAATGAGTTTGTTTGTTCACTAGTTAGGTCCTGGATGAGTTATTTGTGGTCGGAGTGTGGTTAAAAACTAATTATGATTATGTTGTATTTCGTACAGAAAAACATTTACAGTTAGTTTACATTTAGTGTGACTATGTTTAATTGTGAATGAGTTATGTTTGTTTCTCGTAGATAGCAAGTACTTTGGTTTAGGAATTCACAAGTCATTAAATTTTAAAACAAAATCCGCTTTATGATTTGGAAGTTTGAAATTTATGTAAGAGCCAGAGATTAGTTTGTTTGTGAAATAATGACCGTTCTCATTTTGTTAGAAAAGTAACATGTAACTTACACGGTACACGGCAGAACCACTGAACCATCGCTTTTGAGTATGTTTTGGAGTTTTTTTTGCGAAAAGAGATGATTGGATATACATCTTAAGGTTTAGTGCTAGTATCAGTTATGATTCACATTCTATTAATGGGACGATGTATCGTATTTCACTTATTCATTTTAGTTGGCTTGTGTATGTTGTTAGTCGTTTCATTTTGAACGAATTATTTGGTCTAGACTTATTAGGTTTTTGTATGGTTAATTGTTCAATTTTGGTTTGAATGAACTTGTTGCTAACTGTTTAGGTCTTGAGTGATTCAGTTAGGGTCTGAATGTGGTTATAACTCTGTTATTATATGTAACTTGTTCATTATCATGTTTTTTTTTTGGTAAAGGGCATTTCACCCGGTAAAATATCATTATCATGTTTATGAATATAGGAAGACTACATAAAGATGTTTGGTACACACCCCACTATATGTGAACCGGAATTTGTGAGGTACATAAAAGAGTCAGGTTCAAGCGTGACTGGTGCCCTATAAGCTCTTCTAGGTGGTAGAGTCGACCACTTATCCACATGGTAACCCACGAAGCATAGTCACGATTCATGTTATGATCCCACATCGGCTAAGTACTAAGTATGAGATTGGTTGATGGTTTATAAAGTTTGAATCTCATACTAGGCTCGTATCGATGTTCATAACTCAAAAAACTAGCTTAGCCGATGTGGGATCATAGCAATTCACAACTCTTTTGAGATAGTCTTGTGGTTTTTGACTTAAAGTCAATCTTATGGTTATCTTATATCTTCATGGGTATTATAGGGTTATTAAGAGGCAATATTAGCACCACATCTTATCCAGTAAGATGGGTAACCTCTTGCTGGGTAAGATGTCTAACCGCGTACCTTTTTTATAAAAACAACTTTTATTTATTTTTTATTTTTTTGTTTTTTTTACAACAATATAGCCCATCACACAAATATAAATAAACTAATAACTCACCCACAAACACACACAAACTCAAACATAAAACACACACCAATTCACACATAAAGGTTTAAAAAAAATCAATTACTAATTTAATTCATATACATATTGGTTTTACAATATGAACTTTTTTTTTTTTTTTTTTTTTTTTTTACCAATATGAACAATAAATGTCACCATCATTCTTTTCTTACTTTTCAATGGCAAATTAAGTCACACATTGATTCTTCATCTTTTCTCCATCATTCATTTCACCTTCTCACATTAATTCTTCACCTTCTCACATTAATTCTTCATCTTCTTCTATAACTCTTCTTCACCTACTTCAACCCAATTAAATCCTCATTTTTTAGAATAACATCAAATTTTCATCTTTATCTTTCAAAAACCACATGTATAAAATCCAAAAATACATCCCATGATCCCAACATACGATTCTCGTTTTTGTGGTCGAGTTTTTTGTAGCCCCGTATATTATTTTTTGTGGGGGTTAGTGCTACTAATCTCTCATTATTTCTCGGCTTAACATTTTCTTTGGGGTTAGTGGTACCCATTTTGTGGGGTTTTTTTTGGGTCGCGATTTTTGGTCGAGTTTTTAGGGTCGCGTTTTATTTGGTCGAGTTTTTTTTGTTTTTGGTCGCGATCTAGCGTAACCGCACATGGTCGAGCTCTTTTTTTTTTTCTTTTTCCGCGATTTAGTGTATTAGGTCGAGTTTTTTGGTCGCTATTTAGTGTATCTAGGTCGAGTTTTTTGGGTTGCGATTTAGGCTATTTTGTTTAAGGGTCGAGTTATTTTTGGTTGCGATTTAGTGTATATATTCGAGTTTTGTGTCGCGTTTTTTAAAATTCTGTCGCGTGAAAAAAACACGTGGAAGGGCCAGAAATTTGTCTTCAAATCAATCTAACGGATAAAAATGAACAGTTCATTTTCGTAAAAAGATTATGCGATGTTCAATTTCGTAAAATGATATTCTTTATGGACCGTTTAAAAAATTTTCTCTTGTTTATATGTTAGTTGAAGTAGTTGATATGATTGATTGTGTGATTTTAATTATTTAAAGCTGTTTGCTAAGATGTTAGTAAATTAGTTTAACTAGCTAGTTGAATGAGTTATGATCTGATCTAGTGTTTTTCATTCTTTTATTGAAAATAATAGTTAAATTAGTTTATATGAATTTATGTACTTGTTTAAAAGTTAAAATAGCCGTGATGTTTAGTTGAGTTAGTTATGATTGTGTATGGCCGAGAAAAACAAACCGAAAACCGAGCCAAGCCGATGCGAATGTTCTATATATTTATGATTTTTGGTTTCAGTTTGGTTCAAGCCAAAACCGATAAAAACACACTTTAACTGTATAAACCGAAACAAAATGAGTCGCTCTGTCTTGGTTCTCGGTTCATGTTTTCTACAAAATCAGTTTCAGTTTGGTTCGTGCTGGTTTTGACGCGATGCTTAGCATCATGATTTATATTTTCTTCTTGTTTTAATCATCTGTTTAAGTACAAATGTGTAATACTATGTGTTTGTTTATATGTCTTCTTGCTTTTGATAATCATTTATCAACTGATTACGTCGTCTTGATCGATTGTCTATATAAATTCGCAATCAACTATCTGATTGAATGTGATCCGGTTTAGTTTTATGATGATTGTGTTATCGACATAGTTAGATTACTTTATAAGAATACATATCGTGATTAAAGTTGTTTTGTTTTGTTTTTGCCGTGTCGTTGATATTCTAGGTGTTGGTTAAAATTATAGTTATACTTGCTCTTATGATTGTGTGAATTGTTGCAATGCTAGTTGAACTAGTCTAGTAAGATTAGTTATATGTTCCGTAAATGAGTTCGTTAAATCATTTGTTTGGTCTGAATAAGTTATTTGTGAGTGCGAGGTTGGGTTAAAACCGATTATGTTTATGTTTCTTTTCGAATATAGGATAATTTCAAAGAATATATGGCTACACGCACCATTTCTTATAAACACTTATCATTTCAGAATATAGGATAATTTCAAAAGAATATGTTTCTTTTGCAATATATTGCAGGAAATGGTGCGGTGTAGCCATATATTCTTTTGAAATTATCCTATATTCGAAAAGAAACATAAACATAATCGGTTTTAACCCAACTCGGACCACAAATAACTCATTCAGACCAAACAAATGATTTAACGAACTCATTACGAACATATAACTAATCTTACCGAGACTAGTTCAACTAGCATTGCAACAATTCACACAATCATAAAAGCAAGTATAACTATAATTTTAACCAACACCTAGAATATCAACTGACACGGCAAAAAACAAAACAAAACAACTTAATCACGATATGTATTCTTATAAAGTAATCTAACTATGTCGATAAACAATCATCATAAAAACTTAACGGATCACATTCAATCTGTATAGTTGATTGCGCAATTATATAGACAATCGCATCAGGACGCATTAACAAGAATAATCAGAGTTATCAAAAGCGAAAGACATATAAACAAACACATAGCATTACACATTTGTACTTAAACAGATTACTTAGAAGACATGAAAAAAAGCTATTCTATTGAGTTGGAGTTGGAGAATCTTCTTGGCGGTAAACTCAAGCTCGTTTCGACACCGTAAGTCGATACTTTTATTTATCTAGCTTTTTTAAATATAATTTTGTATATATAATTTCATATATATCCTTCCAAAGACTTGAATGTATCATATATATCCAATTTATTATATTTTATATATTTAAAACTTTAAAATACTTGAAAATTACATTTAAATATATAAATGTCCATTCTACCCAATGTTTTTATCATTTCTCATTTACCTTTATCATCTTAAACATCGAATGACAAAACATATATGCTTCTTTAGTATTCGTATTTTCTGTTTAAACATAACATATGGAACATCCTAGTATAGATCGTATATATAATCACATTAGCAGCCTGTTAGAGGATATGTTTCAATTTGAATAAGGTTTGGGTTGGAAACAATTAGAATTAGACATGGGCAATCGATTGGTCATTTATAAACAAGAATTTTATTTGTGCACATCAAAGCAATTGATTAATGAAGAAATTAACTGTTATGGATGATTGATTTTCCAATGTTTGAGTTTAGAGTTGTTGGGAAGATGCAAGTAGAGAGAATTTAAGGATTGGTTGTGTATATTTTAAGGAAAAGGGTATAGTGGATATTTTACATTTAAAGTATAATTATCATGTATTTTTTTTTTCAAATATATAAAAAGTAATAATTTGGATATATATATGACATTTTCAAGTCTTTGGTAATATATACGGAGTATACCGAATTATTAGTTTTGGTTGGACATCTATGCAAATATAAGTTTATGTAAAGATATATTAGCAAGTCCCTCTTTTTTAATAGATAACTTTTAGGTGTATCAACAAAAAAGTATGGCGTTCAAATGCAGCCATTAAACAATGTGATCACGTCGTCCAGAATGTTCAGGCTCATGCAAGGCTCTGCATGAAAGAGTTTGTCGATGGCTACCCTATGCGAGTGTAGGTTTTTTTGGCTATTTGTAACTTTTTAAATTTATGGTAATTCACATTAAGGGTCCGTTTGGTTTGTTAATGGTTTTGGATTTGGATTTGGATTAGAATTAGGATTAGGATTTGGATTTGGATTTGGTATAGGAGAAATATATAAATGATATAATGTTAATAATTTTTAAAATTTTATTTGAATATTTTAATAATAAATTATATATATAAAAATAAAGATGTTAGCTTAAAGTGAGAAGGTCCCACCTTATTTTGAGAAAAGACAAAAAAAAATGTCAGGAATCCTAGTGCATTGTCAGAAAACCAGGTAAGCATGCCAACTTTTGAATAATCCATATATCTTGGTTTTAAATTACTATTTCAAATCCCAATATTTCAAACAAACAATATTTTTTTCCTTGATGCCCAATCCGAGTAACAAATACCGGATACCAAACGGACCCTAATATCTTTACTAATATTTTATTTTATTGTTTCAGGTTCCGGGATTAATTGTGATTACACCGGATCTCCGTGGCGGCATTCAAATTGATACAATTCCATCACAAATTATTTCAGAAACTATTAGGGCAACCAAAATGATTGATCCTGTTAAAAAGGTGTTAATACAAATATCGTCATTAAACTTTATTTATATTTTTGATCTTTACCTAAGTTTTGTTAACGACAAAAGTAAATTTAATTTGTATATAGCTTAAAGCTTGTCAAAGTTTAATAGATATTAAAACAAGCTTTTTCAAACAATATCTTCATCATTCAATCATTTACATTTGTGATTAGTCATATCTTTATATGACTCTAATCATTATGTATGATAGTAGTTTTAGAATGTTTTAGGTTCTTAAAACCAAACACTTCTTAAGTACTTGCATATTTCTAAAAATAGAAATACAACATATGACATCATGTGATGCATCATGGAAATCATTGGAAGATTTCATTAGATATTTTGTGTGGATTGTATTCTTCATATCTTACACAATCTTACATAGATATGGTTGACTTTGGCAAAGATTTTGATATCTTCTTTGTCGGCACCAGTGCACTAAAATCCACAGCAGGCGGAATCCTTTTAGGGGTCCGCGGTCCGTGAATCTCTTTGATGGTTTTCGCTATAAATAGCAAAGACAAACCAAGTAGTTTTCATCCCTTTCTATCATACTTTCTTACATATCTTCTCTAACCTTTCTAACTCGGTTTCATATCATATTAGTGATCTCTTTTGTAGCAAAGAAGATCAAGTCACATTCAAGCTTCAAGCGAAGTTGGAAGTCTTGTTTGTTTAGTGTTATATGATCTAGTGTTGATTCATACTTCATTGTTGTATTAAACCATCATAATCTTGTGAGTGTGAGTGGTTAGTATTTTAGTCCTCAAAATACATTGTGTGTGGAGTAATTGTACCCTTGGAAAGAACTCGACATCTAGCTTAGTGTCGGAAATAGTGTAAAGGTTTTCTCCGCCGGTGTGAGACTCGGGGAGTGGAGTAGGGCAAGGAAAAAGAGTCCTTGTAGACCGAACCACTATAAACAACTTGTTGTGGTTTGATCATTTCTTTCCTTATTTACTCTTTACATATTGCTTGCATATTTCCTTAACATATCTAAGATCAATATCAATTGATAAAACAAAGTTTTTAATTGGTAAACTATTCAACCCCCCTTCTAGTTTTCTACAATTGGTACCAGAGCCTCGTTGCTCAAGAATTTCTAAAATAATTTGTATTTTATAAACTTGAAACGATCCATGGATTACGAAAACTTTAAAGAAGGGCAATCTATGCAAAGACCACCACTTTTGAAACCAATGGATTTATCTATTGGAAAACCGTTTTAAAACATATGTAAAGTCAAAAGATATAGATCTTTGGTTTATTATTGTTAAATGGGATTTTAGTTCTACAACAAAGGACATTTCTGTTGATGAACAAAAGAAATTAGTTGCTAAAAATAATGAAGCTAAAATGATGCTATACAATGCTTTACCTAGAAAAGAATATGAAAGAATTTTTATGTGTGAAACCACCAAAGATATTTGGGAATCTTTTATTGTTACACATCAAGGTAATTCACAAGTCAAGGATAACAAAATTGATCTTCTTGTTCAACAATATGAACAATTTGTTATCCCTGAAGATGGAACCATTGATTGTGGCTTTGCTCGCTTTAATACTATTATTACATCACTTAAAGCACTTGATGAATCTTTTCGTAGTAAGAACTTTGTCGGAAATTTCTTAGAGCACTCCATCCCAAATGGAGAGCTAAAGTGACCGCTTATTGAAGAATCAAAGATCTCTAAAAATGTCACTAGGCGGCTAATCGGTAACCTCAAAGTACACGAAATGGTGATGGCGAAGATTCGGAGATCATCAAAGGAAGAAGGAGAAGATCAAATCCGTTTCTCTAAAAACAAAGGCGGAATCAAGTGATGATGGCGAATCTTGCTCATAGTGAAGATGAGGAATATGCCATGGCGTTAGAGATTTTAAGAAGTTCTTTAGAAGAAGAGAAAGTTCGTAAGACAACCTCGAGAAGAAAAAAGCCATTCGAAAGATCGGGATGACAAAAGGGTAAAGGTGAAAGAAAGTGCTTTAGATGTGGTGATGCAAATCATCTCATAGGAATGTCCCACGCCACCTAAAAGCAAAACTCAGCGAGCTTTTGTAAGTGGTGCTTGGAGTGATAGTGAAGATGATGAAGAATCAAGCAAGGAAGAGATCGCTCTAATGGCACATGAGTCAAGCGAGTACTTTCCGACTCTTCTTACTCTTCTATTGATGATGACACTTTGCAAAACAATATAATCAATTGTGTAAGCTAAGTCTAAAAATCATAACTAAAAATAAATTTTAAAAACCAAAGGAATTTTTGGAAAATGAAGTTTATGAGTTAAAAGAAAAGGCAAAACGACTTGAAAAGGAAAAACAAATGAGCGATGGTTGTAAATCATGTCAAGAGCTTAATCTTGAAATAGAAAAACTAAAGCTACACAAGATGTTCTAATCGAAAATAATTCTAAATTTAAAAGGTTTAACAAAACATCGCTCTTGCCGATGAAATAGTTAAAATCCATAAAACACCGGAGGCGTGAATGGGCTAGGATTTAATGAAGTATTAATTCCAAAGAGTCAAAACAAAATGGCGAAAAGGACGAATAATCTGTCAAAAGCTGCTGCGATCAGACCGGACGAGCCGAAACCAAAATAAGGGTTCCGTCCGTTGAAACAAATGGTGCCGTGGGTACTTGATGAGACGAAATGTTAAATGTCTGGACCGTCTTGAATTTGTCAAAGTAACAAAGAAAACCAAGGATAGTGTTAAACTAAAACCAATGTTACATCAAGAGTATGACTTGCTAAAATGAATTTAGATAAAAACTACTCAACAACGATATAAAGCACCTTTTGCCAAACGCCTTTCCTAAGAGCAACCACAATGTACAACCCAACTACCAACACAATGGTTGGAATCAAAACTTCCTAGACCATATCAAACTCGGGATTACATGTCATGGAACTCTTTTCATCATTTCCATACATGAATCAAATAAATGGTATGTTTAACCCAAACGGACCCATGAGATATTGGGGACCAAATGCTTGAGTTATTTGTTCTTAGGTATGCTTGAAAGTTGGATTGGAACACGATGAATGGATAAAAGATAGTGGATGCTCACGGCATATGACGGCAACAAAAGTCTCTTCTCATCATACCAAGAGTATGACAGGTAATGTCACTTTTGGTAGTAATCTCAAAAGCAAAATCATTGGCAAAGTACGATCGCTCATAACTCCCTAACTATTGAAAATGTTGCTCATGTGGATAGGTTAGGATTTAATCTACTTAGTATTAGCCAATTATGTGATAAAAAGTATAAAGTACTATTTGATGAAAATGGTAGTAAAATACTAAAAGATGGTATCACCATAGCTAAAGGAGTTAGGAAAAATAACATATCGTCATGAAGATAGATAAAACATATAACAACAAACTTTGTCTAACAACATTAGATGATAGCTCATCTCTTTGGCATAGACGCTTAGGTCACGCTAATATGAGACTTATACAAAACCTATCTTCAAAAGAGCTAGTTAGGAATTTACCTAAACTAAAATATGACCAACACTTTTATGGCGCTTGCAAAATTGGTAAAGAAACCCATAGTAGTCATAAATCTAAAAATATGGTGTCCACATCTAAGTGTCTAGAATTATTGCATATGGACTTGTTTGGTCCATCCGCTATAAAAGCTACGGAGGCGACTTATATACTTTGGTCATAGTAGATGATTACTCAAGGTTTACTTGGACGTTGTTTTGAAAACCAAAATGAAGCTTTTGATAAATTTGAAATTCTTAGCAAGAAAATTCAAAATCAACTAGGTGTTAAAATTGTGTCGATCCGAGCGGATCATGGTCGTGAATTTGACAACGAAACTCAATTTGGAAACTTTTGTGATACAAATGGTATAACACATAACTTTTCCGCTCACGAACACCTCAATCAAATGGAGTAGTAGAGCGTAAAAATAGAACAATTCAAGAAATGAGTAGAACAATGCTTAATGAACAAAACATTCCTCAAAAGTATTGGTGTAATGCCGTTGACACTTCTACATATATTTTGAATAGAGTCTTAATCGTCCTTTCTTAAACAAAACACCATATGAGCTTTATAAAGGTAAAAGCTAACGTTAGGATATTTTAGAGTCTTTGGTTGTAAATGCTTTATTCTTAATACTAAGGATTATCTCACCAAGTTTGACCCAAAGTATTATGAAGGTGTATTTCTTGGTTATTCTCAAACTAGTAAAGCTTATATTGTCCTAAACAAAGAAACAATGATAGTCGAGGAATCGTTGAACATAACATTCGACGAAAGTCCACCTCCCTCTAAAACATCACCTTTGGTAGATGATGACTTAGTTGAAAGTCAAATGATAGAAAGTCAAGAAATAATTAATAATAACAAGGAAGATGAACCATTAAATAAAGAGATTGTCAACATCAAAGAATCTAAAAGTCATCCTTTAGAAAAGGTCATAGGACAACTTAATCAAAGAACCTTAAGGTCACAAGCCCAAAATCAAAGTAATTATTTTGTTTTGTATCCACCATAGAACCGAAAAACATAAATGAAGCAATAAAAGATGAATCATGGGTAATTGGCATGCAAGAAGAATTAAACCAATTAGTTAGAAATGATGTTTGAAATGGTTCCAAAACCTAAAGATAAAACCATAATTGGAACGAAATGGGTTTTTCGAAATAAAATGGATGAAAATGGTATAGTATCTAGAAACAAAGCTAGGCTTGTTGCGAGGCTATAATCAACAAGAAGGTATTGATTATGATGAAACTTATGCTCGGTAGCTAGACTCGAATCTATTAGAATATTACTTGCCTATGCATGTGCTTATGACTTTAAATTATTTCAAATGGATGTTAAAAGTGCTTTTCTTAATGGGTTTATTAATGAAGAAGTGTATGTTGCTCAACCTCCGGTTTCACCGACTTTGAGAAACCACATCATGTCTTCAAACTCAAGAAAGCATTGTATGGTCTTAAGCAAGCACCAAAAGCTTGGTACGACCGACTTAAGACTTTTCTTATTGATAACAAATACACTATGGGATTAGTAGATAATACTCTTTTACCAAGAAAAAGGAATCACATATTATCATTGTTCAAATATCGTTGATGACATTATATTCGGATCAACTTGTCAAGAGCTATCGATGATTTCTCTAAAATCATGCACTGACGAGTTTGAAATGAGTATGATGGGTGAGTTAAATTTCTTTCTAGGACTTCAAATTAAACAACTAGAAGATGGCATATTTTTAACCAATCTAAATATTTAAAAGACATGCTTAAGAAATTTGGTCTTGAAGATTCCAAACCAACTAAAACACCCATGTCCTTGGACACTAAACTCACCAAGGGCGAAGAAGGTGAATCCATAGATAACACTAAATATAGAGGAATGATTGGTAGCCTACTCTATCTTACGGCTAGTAGACCCGACATTATGTTTAGTGTTTGTCTATGTGCTTCGCTTTCAAGAAAACCAAAGGCATCACACTTAGAAGCCTTAAAAGGATTTTAGATATATTAGGGAACAACATGTTTAGGATTATGGTATCCCAAAGGAACGGGTGTAGAAACCATAGTGTATGCCGACTCGGATCATGCCGGTGATTATGTCGATAGAAAAGTACAAGTGGTATTTGCACTTTTGTTGGACATTGTCTCACCTCATGGTTTGAAAGAAGCAAGCGGCTTTAGCCATCTCAACTCTTTGCCGAAGTGCGTCTCGGTAGGAAAAGCATGTCAACAAGCTCTTTGGATGAAGCAAGCTCTCGTGAATTACGAAATTCATCTCAGCGACATTGTGATACTTTGCGACAACAAAGGGCCATCGATCTCGGCAAGAATCCCGTTCAACATGCTCGTACAAAGCATATTGAAATCCGTCATCACTTTCTTCGCGACAATGTTCAAAAAAGGAACATCTCAATCGAGAAAGTATCCTCCGAAGACAACATTGCCGACATCTTAACTAAGCCTCTTAAACGAGAACCTTTTAATCTTCTTAGACTTGGTTTAGGGTTAATGGAACCAAACATGTAGGATAAACATAGCCTAAAACATTAGAATAGTCAAAACAAAACAATTTTGTTTTGTACACCTCTTAGTACGGCACAAATGACAACATGGACGGAACCCAAAATTTGGTACCGTGCGTCCGTGGTGTCTCTGAGCAAAAGCACTACCTATAAAACACCTTCTTCCTCAAAACCCACTTACCAAAACGTGTAAACATTAAACCAAGGTCATTATTCACACCTTCCCACTCATTAATCACTGAAGATAACATCATTGTAAGTATCCTAACTACATTTTATCTCTCAATTCTGAGTCTAGGATTCTTATTTATGCACAAAACCATTACAAATCATTACATGGGGTTTTTATGTATGCTTTTATACTAAATATGAACTCAATTGGCAAATTGCATAACTAGTCATTGAAATTAGGTACTACATTATCATATTGCATAAACAAATCATGCTTCCCACTAATCAATAGATAATAACTATAAGGCCTTATTCAAATAACCAAACACCCCATGTCAAATTTTTTTTGAAAAGCTTCTCACTTGTAGGAAAACAATTTTTCATTGTTAAATACAAATAGAAACGTTAGACTTTCATCACTTGCATGCTCTTGAATACTAAAGGTATTGCATAACTAATATGCATTCCCGGGTATATTCAAATGAAGCCACATTGAATTAGGAGCATTTGAGTTATCTCATGGTATTTGCCAAACACCCAACTAAAACCATTCTTATGCATAAAATGAGTCTAGATAACCGTAACTCCAAATCGTTTTCATGTAGGCACACACTAGAACCAAAACGTTAAAGTGTAGTCTCATTTTTTTTAACATATTAATTCTTACTCTTAGGAACAACCATGGTAGCCGCAAGATTCTATGATCACAAGGACACCCTTGCTTACATTCCTAAACATCACAAAACCAAAGGACTTTCCAAGGAACAAGTAGAAATCTTTAAGAATCTAGAATCAAGGTATTTCCATGAGGGTAGAACCATTCACCCATCCTTCCTTGAAAATACCAATCTCCGTGAAGAACTAGCCGCCATTCAATTCGATTGTCTTCTTGACATCGATGAACCAATTTGTCCTAGGTTTGTGTTAGAGTTCTATGCTAGTGTGACCGGCTTTAATGATGAAGACGATGATGAATTTTGTCTTAGGTTTAGAATCAATCAAACCGACTACACCATCACCTTAGCCAACTTTGCTCAAGTGCTAGGAATTCCCAACCGAGGGACTTGTGTCTACTCGGATAAATGGTCACTCACCGTTCTTGATGCAATCAATGACCACACTCCTCCCTACCAAACCCGTTTGGTCGATAAGGATGTTATCCGTGAACACCTATTTAATCCAAGAGGTGATACAACCCGAGTTACCCGAAAGGGAAAGGAGGTAAACCGAGATCCATATGGAATGGAGCTAAATGAACTTAAGCCCGAATTTAAGAAATGGGAGGAGCTACTTAGAGCCAACGTCATTAGCACCATAGGAAATAGGGATCACATTAACGCTTGCCTTTGTCAAATGCTCTACAACTTGTCCACCCGTCAACCATTCAATTTAGCTTACTACATCGCTAGGAGAATGATTGATATTCCAACTCAAGGATCGGTTGCTCTTCCATACGGGATGCTTCTCATCCGTCTCTATAGAAACTTTGCACCAATTCCACCAAGCCCAAAAGGGATGCACCTTCACTATGAGCTCATCCCTCACATCTTTGTACCTTTGAGTAATGCACGAGTTACTAAGACAAAAGGCAAGAGAGCAAAACCTCCAACTCCATCATCATCATCATCTAAATAGCTCCGAGGATGGACTTCCAAGCTCTCATCTTCCACCTCATGAGTATCATGCGTCTCTTCCCGAGATCGAGAATGAATCAGCAGAGTTCAAGCAAATTAAGGGAATGTTCAAGTGCCTTGGTATGACGATGAGCAAGATTTACAAGAAGATGGACAAATGAGGGTACTTTAAGGAGTGTTTGGAACAATACATTATCGTGAATGTTTGATACAATTTAGTTGTTTTTATTGTGTAGGATGATGATATAACTTAAAACAATGTTATATGCTAACAATCTTATGCGGGGATAGCACAAGTATGCTATCAAATTTTACCCATTTTCACTATAATGTGAAAATCAAAAGCCTTGCTCAAAATCTATGCTCCATTGTGTTTATACATGTGTTATTTAATTTTCCTAACTAGAAATGTTTAGTGTCACAAGTTTTGAGAAAAATTCGTGTTTGGAAAAGTCCCAGACACCTAAAACATACTCTGTGAAGTTTTACACTACTACGGATCGACGGCACCAACGATTTGGTACCGTCATTATGAGAATTGGTACCTCCGTTACTGTCTTGGGCGGACAGACGACACCCTTTTAAGGGTTCCGTCCGTGTAAATTTTGGTGCCGTGGATCCTCTAGGTAACTTTCGAATTTCGACTCTTTCGTGATTCCAAATTACCATCCATTACTTATAAGTCAATCTTAACTAGTTTATACTCTTATTAGAACTAGTATAATTCACTTAGGTATATAAGATATCCATTTCCACCAAAATTCAAAATTTTGAAAAATCCACCCAAGGAGCCCTTTGGCATAAAGGAAGGAACCAAATTTTGGTACCTTCAAATCAATAGGTAATCGATTGTTAGAAATTCCACTCATTAGAACACATTTATTGCAAATCTTTTCTTCTTCACTCCATCTCTCTTGTATGGATTGACTTGGGTGATATGACTAGCATTCAACCCACTTCCAAATCATTAGGAACCTCATCTCTTCAATGGTTTAACATCAAATCAAACACATTTCTCCATGATTTTTCACTTCTATAAATTGAGAGGTTTTCCCATGATCATCCTCACACTTTCTTCATTCTTACCATTATCTAGCAAAGAAAAACCCAAGTCAAAAATGACAAAATCCTCTCCTAAACCTTGCAAGAAAACCGCTAGAATTAGTGTGAGGCCTTGTTGCTTCGTTAACCTTAGCTCCTCATCCGAGTCTTCTCCACTCACAATCTCATCTCCCATCCGAGATGATACAAGCCTTACCTTGGCCACACCTACTGAATCACACATTGTGATCACCACTCCACCACCTACAAAAACACCAACTTCACCTCCACCGGTACCCATCCAAACATCCAAAACACCCTCACCTCCCTCACCACCAAGGTCTCCAACTCTCATTCCTATGGAGTTATTTTCCACACCACCAACTTCACCAAATCCTTTCTTGGAGGACTTAGATGACTTGCCTCCTAGGCCAAATCATCCACCACCATTGCCATCCTTTGGCACAATTGAGCGAATTGCTCATGAGTCACCTCGGTCATCTTTTGACCCAAACGCCCCATTAGGGCCTAAACCTCTTCTCTTCCACCCCATTCACAAAGACATTAATGGTCCTTTGTATGGGGATCATCCACTCCCCACATCAATGTCCCCTCATCTTGAGGACATTGAGGAGTGCATGTGGGATGCTAATCCCACAAGAGAGGTGTTAGGAATTAGAAATTCCAGATATTAAAGAGTCGGTCACCTCAAGTATATGTAATCGTTAAAGCTCGTAGTCGTAGTACTTTTAAGTTAAGTAGTATTTAGTTAAGTAACACCGTGGAGGACGGACGGGTCTTTACCCACCTGTATGCACGATCCACGCCCGATGTGTGGCGATTTATGTAAGACTATAAATACTCTCTACCTCCCAAGGTAGAGAGTTGGAGCTCATAATAATATCTTTCACTTTCTCTCACTAAGTTCCCTAAACCTCTAACTTTCTCTCTCTAGAATTCCATTTATCGCCACTTTGTGTTATGGTTTGATGTGTATGTGAAACTAATATCCTACAATTGGTATCAAGAGCCATGGTTAGATCATATCTTGCACATCTTTGGATTTTAGTAGTTTTGAGTTTGAAAAAGTTTAGTGGTTTGTGCATCATTTGGTTGATTTCTTGTGTTAAAGCTTGGATTTTGTTAGTACTTTTATGTTTAGAATCATCACAAGTGTTTAGGTTTTCATTTGGTAAGCTTGAATCATCTTGGTTGGGTTGTTTTGGATTAAAAAGTGATGTTTATGTGGTTTTCTTGCTAGCGACTTGATATACGGATTTCTTTCTTCGTAGCGACTTGCTTCACAACTTTGTAGCGAGTTACGAGTTTTGGAGTTAGCGACTTGGACCTAGCGATTAACGATTACAAGTAGTGGACTCTCCACTACGGGTAGCGACTTGGTGGTAGCGACTTGGTGCAGTAGCGAGTTGCTCTTTAGCGACTTGAATCTTTAGCGACTTGTGTGGCAATTCACGCCAAAATTTTGCTAGCGACTTGAGGCTTAGTGAGTTACTACTTAGCGACTTGCATTTGTCTAGCGACTTGGGACTTTAGCGACTTGGGAGTGTAGTGAATTAGGTGTTAGCGACTTGGTGCATTATCTTCTAGCGACTTGGGTGATTGGTTACGGTTTTCTCTTGATTTAGTAAAATCCCGTGAAAGAATCTATTTCCGGTTTAATCATAGAATTATAAAATCCCGTATAATCTGTTAACATGTTTACCAACGTTCTACTATCATCTCCACTTGCTGTCGAGGATGTTCAAGCGGTGGCTCGGATACTCGTCCACCCATGCTTGATGTAAGCCGACTACGATTCTTGGGCTCAACGAATCAGATTATACCGCCTTGGAAAGGAAAATGGTGTCAACATTCTCAAATCCATTGATGAAGGACCGATCGAGTTGAGACGACTAGAGATATACTTGATACTAATGAAGATGGAACTCCTATTTACGGAATGGACGGACCTAAAATGTATGATGAGCTTGATGATAAGGAGAAAAGAGATTCGATGCGAGATATCGGGGCTTCTAACATTGTTCTTCAAGGTCTTCCTAAAGACATCTACAAGTCGATCAATCACAACACCGATGCAAAGGCGGTATGGGATAATGTCAAGATGCTTCTCTTAGGTTCGAATTAACTATGGAAGATGTAGAGAATCACAACTCTATGACTAATTTGAACATTTCAAGATGAAACCGGATGAGAGTGTCTATGAGTACTATGTGAGATTTCAAAAGTTGGTGAATGATATGAGGAACATCAGGATGACTATAACAACCCGTAAAATTTCGGATTATTATAATAATATTTATTACGCCAGAAAATTCAAAACAATTATTTTTCGACAAAATGCCAATATCTAAAACCGAGAGGTCATCTCGTTTCCTTAGAAATAAGACTCCGGTTGTCCACTATGTATCTGTATAATAAATGTGAAATTTATTATTGTCCAAGTTAAAATATAAGCATACATGAGCTTAATCCATTAGTTATTCCGCATACTACGTAGCGATAGCATACAAAACTAAAATAAATACTAAGATAAGAGAAAATACACTTTTATCAATCACTAATAATTTATTAAAGAAAACGAAGTTATCTCGTGAATTCCAAAAGTCACGATCACCGACGCATACCGACACCAAATTAATAACGGCAAACAATTATAATCAAATTTCAACGTAATAATAAAGTCATATTATTACATTTAAGAAATCGTTTCCAAATATATAATTTCTATATCTTTCGGGTACCAGGAAGGTACGTTTACTCGAGGATTCAACAAAACACGGGGTACAGTTTATACAGTATTAATGATAAAAACAAAAATACAAAATATTACCCTAAATCTATCCTAGCGCCACTTCACTTCCTTGTCTTCCCTGTCTTTCCTTTTTTCGCTTCTTCCAAAACCAGAACCGAGAAGAAGCTTGCTCCCTTCCTCTTCATCACCATGATCCATCACCACATATTGCGCCCACATAATCTACCCTAAGGGACACTAGCTCTACCGAGAATAGAGATGGAATCCAAGTAGAGTGCCACGCTTCTATCAAGAAGAGAGTGGATTCAAGACCTTCCCTTTGTACATCTATAAAAGGTTGGTTTTCAGTGGAAGACTCCATCCATTCCTCAAAATAAATTCAGAAGTTAGGGTTCTTAATAATTAGGGTTTCTCAAAACAAAGGGGTTTTCAAAATTGATAAAGGGTTTTTAGTTGAGGGCATAAGGAAGCTACTCCGGAAGTTAATCGTTGTAACTCGAAGCATGTCGCCTCCAATTGGAGTTTTTGTATTCGACAACTTTGGAAGAATGTAAGATTTAGTATTCTCATTAAGTCTTTTGTCCTTTAGAATTTGTTATCATTGTTACCTTTAAAAATTATTGGATGTTATAATGATATTACAATGTTGGTAATAAAATTTCTAAGTTAAAAATAGTGTTGTTGTTGTGGTGTGGCTGTCGAGAACAAAGGAGAAACAAAAACATTTTTTTGTCTTGATTTGGCATACCCTTCCGGCTTATATTCGGATAATAAGTTAACTGCTTATTAGCTATCCTCCTTTTTCGACCCATTTAGAAAAGATTGACAACTTATTTGTTCGGTTATGTTTCGTGTATAATTACCTTTTTACTCGACTAGGTTCTTTTTGGGTGAAGAATTAGTCTCGGCTTAAGACTCTTTTTGGCTTATTGTTAATATCTTGGTGTTCGGCTTATTTGGTTTCAACTCTTCATGGCCTAATTTTGGTATTGTGTGGCTGAGAAAGACAACCCACATCGAGGGTTCCTGTTCTTCCCATGCGAGTCATACCATCTCCGTAACGGTGTGATTCGAGTCACTCAAGTCGGGTAGTACCGGTGACCATGGTCGAAACCTTGTGTTACTCTTGATTTGTGTTGGTCGACTTTTGTCCGCGTCCTTAGGTAATGCTTTTGGAGTGCTTAGGCTATCGTGCTGGGTTGCTTGTTTTAGCCTTAAACTATTTTCGAGTCAAGTAGACATGTACCAGGTTGTTGAGTTATAATCACAAAATACCCACTTAAAGTTGTTTTCAAACTGTTAGTGTGCATATGATTTGCAACCTGTGTCGATCTATCCTTGTGGACTAGGAGGTAGGCTCTTGAATCCCAGTCACGTTTCGATTTTGATAATATAGCCAATTTCATCTGGCAGCTTAAGCAAGTCTTCTACATCGTTGGCGAGGAATTCCTTAAATGAACCATCCTCTTCTTTATAGTTTTTTAAAAAAATATCGGTCTCGGTCACAGAAAATATCATTAGCTTCTTTCGTATATATGATTACCATGTTAAAGTCATGCATGCATACTCATCACAAGAAACATAAAAACCTTGTTGCCGAAGGATTCGAAACCAAAGGGAAGGGCTTCTACCTTTCCAGTCATCACCATATGTATCATAAATATATTGTAAGGCTTGCTCAATCTCCTCTTCAAAATGATAGTATACATAAATTAGTTCCGTCGTGAAATATGTTGGTTAAACAGATATACTAAATCGCTTTACTTAATAAATTAAAAGGTTCACAAAGAAGCTATATAAAATTGGTACTGTACAATTTGGCTTCAAAATCTTTGAGCCACAACCCACTCCCAAGTGCGTTTGGTTTTATGCGTGTACAAGCTCAAACCACAAGTATTGGTTTTACATAGTTGTGTACATCAGACTAGACGAAAACCTAGTTTTCATGTGAGGGTCCGTTTGTTACGTCTTAAGCCCTCCAAGCATCAGTATCATCTCCCAAGTTCACAAGTCTTCGGTGCCAACCTAAGAAAAGCATAAATCATATCTATCTTGTCCCATACTCATTATGCCTCGTTTCCTTATTTCAACGCGAGCGTTTCATAAGCAACGAGACGTGCAAAACTTCGTCGACATTAATAATTAGTACGGGTTAACGTTTGAAAACGAATATATAAACAAGTAACTTTCATTTAAAAGGATATATCCCTCTTGTAAGCTATATAAAATCGTAAACTCGGGTCATGCCAACTTTTCTATAAACATACTTACTATTTTACGATTTTTAAATGAAATATACTTCTTGAAAACATATATTGTAAATTTTAATTATAAATGACGAGTTAAATATATGACCTTTCAAAACATATTTATCAATAAAATATTTATAAAAGCTTACATTATAGAAATTTAATGCAATCGACACATAAATTAAGATAAGACTTAGTTCCTTTTCCATATAAATATATTTATACTAGATGTCATGAATGTATATATATACACACTTAATATATTTAATCCTTACGTTCACATCAACGTCTCACAATATATGTACTACCCTTCGTACATCATTCGGCTATCATCAAGCCAAGGTCTCGTCCGCCCTTAATATTCTTCCGTGTATTATCATATGATCATCATTGAACCAAAGTCGTAATTCCTTCTTCAAGATTCTTTCCATGTCATACCCTCATAAGCCGAGATCCACCCAAATCTTTGTAAATTATTCTAATATAAACGATGCCACATAAACAACAACAACAACAACAACAACATAAACATTTGAAAACTTATAAAGTTAGTTAAACTTTATCGAGTCTTAAACATGAAGACTAAATATGCTGTACTTAATTAGGTTGCGTGTCGGATGCCGTGCACAATCACTCCTTGATTTATTTCCCTTTAGACTTCCTATTGCACATTGCCAAGGTGAGTTTCATAGCCCCTACTTTTAACTGCTTTATACTTGTTTTGGGGGAAGATACATGCTCATTTTACTTAAATCATTTGACTTGTGCATTCCATGCATACTATGCTTTCACATGTTTAAAGTTTTCATCATACATAGATGTTTTATAGAGCATACCAAAATGTTTGACCTAGAATATTACGCAGTTTAGCCTAAGTCCTTAGATCCCAAATTTCCCTCTTCATGGACCGTCAATTCCTGCTGGGAAGCGCGAATGTTATAAATAGATCTATTGAGGGTGACTCCTCTGTTCGGTTGACCCTGCTTGGGTCAAGGCGAAACATATAGCATGTTAGAACCGAGTGTATTGGGATAAACACTCGCCATGGGCTCCTTATTTGTATGACTTCTTTGTGCATACAAGAACTGTCGTAGTTTCGGTTGCATGAACTTAGTGCTAGCGTAATACATTCAATATATGACATTATATTCGTTGTAATGTACATATACCCTACTTATGGTCCACTAATGAAATCTCTTTATGAAATCCTTTTATGAATTGAAATCATAAACTTTATGACATTATGCAAGACGTAATGATCATCAAGAACCAAATTTGAAACAATGTAATCAAATCTCTTTTAAATAAATCTATGAACTCACCAAAGAAGTGACCCTTTTAGCATGTATCTTCGTGTTTTGAGGTGATAGCTTATCTTTGAGGCGCAAGGCAAAGGCATGGCATGGTCATAGACGACTCGATTTATGTATTGGGACCACCTTTTTATATTGGGCCATTTTCCGCATCAAATAAAAAATGTAAACATTGTTTTTAAGAAATGAATAAAAGATATTTATAAAAATCCGTTGTTCTATGCTTATGTTGTGGTACCAATTTAGTAGCACCCAAATACCTATATGCTTCCGCTGAGTCATTTTGGGGTGTTACAGATTGGCATCGAGCCTAGGTTATAGAGAACTGGTAATATTTTAAAACCTAGATTATAACCACTTTTACAAAACCAAACCCTATGACCGACACGCGTGCCGCCGCCGAGTGATGCCTCACTTATGATCCTGTTGAGATCATACTTGATAAGATACATGTTTTATCACTACTCACCTAATTTCATTATAGGTTAAAATTACTTTTCCCTATACGTATACTTACGTATCACATCACTACACCTTTCCCTCACATAAAAGAATAGTTGTTCTAATCCTTCAAGACAATCTTTAAAAGTATTGTGACATATTACTAGCATAACTAAGCTAAGTATTTCAAAATTCATTGAACCTTGGGTGAATGTAGACTGATCACCTATATTCAACCAGGGACAGTGGGACATAGCCTGATCACCTATGTCCGACTCAGAGGTGAATTTTGCAGTACTTAGGATAGTTATAATAGCTTTGTGTCCAGAGAGAAGATGATAATATTTTGATAAACATGTAACATTTCAATAAACCACACATTGACGGTTACCACGAAGCCACACATCAAGGCCACACTATCCTTTAAACACAAGCCACTCATCGGCATACACTAATCACAAGCCACTCATCGGCATACACTAATCACAAGCCACTCATCGGCATACACTAATCACAAGCCACTCACCGGCATACCCTAATCATAAACCACTCACTGGCATTTCCTAATCACAAGTCACTCACTGACATTCCCTAATCACAAGTCACTCACTGACATTCCCTAATCACAAGTCACTCACTGGCATTTCTTAGTCATAAAACACTCACTGGCATCACAATATCTCTTAATCATAAGCCATTCACTGGCATCATACTACTTCTTAATCATAAACTTTATAATTTCATATCACAATCGGGTTATGTTATAGTCACACCTACCCCACACCTTACACCCCATGAACAAATCAAACCATTCTCGGAGCAACCTTTCAATAGCACCTATGAGAAAATACAATAAGCCTCTAGCAAAATCTAGAAAGACACGACAAATGACCTATAATCCTACAAAACTTGAAAATTTTACATTGAAAATTTGATACCTAAAAACTCCACCCACCTTTTAAGAATAACCGTGCCTACCTTGTTACTCTCCTATAAACAAAAGAGTTATCATACAAACTATTTTCGATTATCCCTCAAACCATTATAATCAAAATACTTCATGAATCATTCTACAAATAAAATTACCACCTTACCATTTCACCATAAAATAAACTACAATTCTACCCATACCTTACCAAAATAAAGTGTTCTTTAATACTTTGAAAGGTATACCAGAACCACTTTATTGGTTACTTATTTCCTCGAAATGTGTTTTAAGTTAATACCCCATAAACAGAAATGATCAATGTCCTCCTTGATAGCTAAGCCTGACCTTAGGATGTATCCTACACCTCTGCCTAAAACCATACATAACCATGAGGTTCATCAACTATTAAACCTCCAATCCTACCCAACTTAGACAACTAAACCCTACTCGTAGCTATGGGTAAATGTTATATCCTGCTACACATCCTTGCTACAATATAGTTTCCAAATTGGAAGCTTTCCCTTTTAAAATCCAACAATAATACTTTCCAAATCCCCCCATTAAAATGAGATAAAATGCTGAAACACTAAAAGTTTCGCAAAACCTTCTTATAACACCATAATTAAGAACCGGTTTTACAATCTTTTAAAATGTGTCATTTTACATCTTATCGATTTTAAATCGGTTTTAGTCAAACTTGTACAAACATTTAGAAAGAAATTCAAAAACTAATGTTTCTTCACCCATTAAAGAAGAAACACACAAACCCATAGTGAACCTTAAGAATCAACCTATATACTTAGAATCATGAAACACCAGAAATGGGTACGCTTTGATAAAAACCATGAGAAGTTAGAGGTGCCCACACTAACAAAATAGTGAAACCTCATAACATCAAAAATTAGAACTTCCACTCAATGAACCTACCTCAGAAAATCATGGCACCTCAGATAGAGGATGTGCTACTAGCATAACACCTAGGTACCCATATCCAAAGAGGAAACCCTAGGACAACCGAGGAAAACTCAAAACTTGTTCCAAATACCATCACCTCGTTCCTGACACCCTATCGGATATCGTAAACCGAGATCCGGACGGATCTCCGTAAATGGGTAGACTATAACAACCCGTAAAATTTCGGATTATTATAATAATATTTATTACGCCGTAAAATTCAAAACAATTATTTTTCGACAAAATGCCAATATCTAAAATCGAGAGGTCATCTCGTTTCCTTAGAAATAAGACTCGCTTGTCCACTATGTATACTTGCCCATAAATGTGAAATTTATTATTGTCCAAGTTAAAATATAAGCATACATGAGCTTAATCCATTAGTTATTCCAAGATACTACAAAAAGTAGCATACAAAACTAAAAATAAATACTAAGATAAGAGAAAATACACTTTTATCAATCACTAATAATTTATGAAAGAAAACGAAGTTATCTCGTGAATTCCAAAAGTCACGAGACCGCACGCATACCGACACCAAATTAATAACGGCAAACAATTATAATCAATTTCAACGTAATAATAAAGTCATATTATTACATTTAAGAAATCGCTTCCAAATATATAATTTCTATATCTTTCGGTACCGTGAAGGTACGTTTACTCGAGGATTCAACAAAACACGGGTGCGCTTTATACAAGATTAATGATAAGAACAAAATACAAAATATTACCCTAAATCTATCCTAGCGCCACTTCACTTCCTTGTCTTCCCTGTCTTTCCTTTTTCGCTTCTTCCAAAACCAGAACCAAAAAGAAGCTTGCTCCCCTTCCTCTTCATCACCATGATCCATCACCACATATTGCACCACATAATCTACCCTAAGGGACACTAGCTCTACCGAGAATAGAGATGGAATCCAAGTAGAGTGCCACGTTTCTATCAAGAAGAGAGAGTGGATTCAAGACCTTCCCTTTTGTACATCTATAAAAAGGTTGGTTTTCAGTGGAAGACTCCATCCATTCCTCAAAATAAATTCAGAAATTAGGGTTCTTAATAATTAGGGTTTCTCAAAACAAAGGGGTTTTCAAAATTGATAAAGGGGTTTTTTAGTTGAGGGCATAAGGAAGCTACTCCGGAAGTTAATCGTTGTAATCAAGCATGTCGCCCAATTGGAGTTTTTGTATTCGACAACTTTGGAAGAATGTAAGATTTAGTATTCTCATTAAGTCTTTTGTCCTTTAGAATTTGTTATCATTGTTACCTTTAAAATTATTGGATGTTATAATGATATTACAATGTTGGTAATAAAATTTCTAAGTTAAAAATAGTGTTGTTGTTGTGGTGTGGTCATCGAGAACAAAGGAGAAACAAAAACATTTTTTGTCTTGATTTGGCATACCTTCCGCTTATATTCGGATAATAAGTTAATCGCTTATTAGCTATCCTCCTTTTCGACCCATTTAGAAAAGATTGACAACTTATTTGTTCGGTTATGTTTCGTGTATAATTACCTTTTACTCGACTAGGTTCTTTTGGGTGAAGAATTAGTCTCGGCTTAAGACTCTTTTTGGCTTATTGTTAATATCTTGGTGTTCGGCTTATTTGGTTTCAACTCTTCATGGCCTAATTTTGGTATTGTGTGGCTGAGAAAGACAACCCACATCGAGGGTTCCTGTTCTTCCCATGCGAGTCATACCATCTCCGTAACGGTGTGATTCGAGTCACTCAAGTCGGGTAGTACCCGGCTGACCGCGGGTCGAAACCTTGTGTTACTCTTGATTTGTGTTGGTCGACTTTTGTCCGCGTCCTTAGGTACGTTTTGGAGTGCTTAGGCTATCGTCTGGGTTGCTTGTTTTAGCCTTAAACTATTTTCGAGTCAAGTAGACATGTACCAGGTTGTTGAGTTATAATCACAAAATACCCACTTAAAGTTGTTTTCAAACTGTTAGTGTGCATATGATTTGCAACCTGTGTCGATCTATCCTTGTGGACTAGGAGGTAGGCTCTTGAATCCCAGTCACGTTTCGATTTTGATAATATAGCCAATTTCATCTGGCAGCATAAGCAAGTCTTCTACATCGTTGGCGAGGAATTCCTTAAATGAACCATCCTCTTCTTTATAGTTTTTTAAAAAAATATCGGTCTCGGTCACGTAAAATATCATTAGCTTCTTTCAGATATATGATTACCATGTTAAAGTCATGCATGCATACTCATCACAAGAAACATAAAACCTTGTTGTCAAGGATTCAAACCAAAGGAAGGGCTTCTACCTTTCCAGTCATCACCATATGTATCATAAATATATTGTAAGGCTTGCTCAATCTCCTCTTCAAAATGATAGTATACATAAATTAGTTCCGTCGTGAAATATGTTGGTTAAACAGATATACTAAATCGCTTTACTTAATAAATTAAAAGGTTCACAAAAGAAGCTATATAAAATTGGTACTGGTACAATTTGGCTTCAAAATCTTTGGGCCACAACCCACTCCCAAGGGTGCGTTTGGTTTTATGCGTGTACAAGCTCAAACCACAAGTATTGGTTTTACATAGTTGTGTACAGCAGACTAGACGAAAACCTAGTTTTCATGTGAGGGTCCGTTTGTTACGTCTTAAGCCCTCCAAGCATCAGTATCATCTCCCAAGTTCACAAGTCTTCGGTGCCAACCTAAGAAAAGCATAAATCATATCTATCTTGTCCCATACTCATTATGCCTCGTTTCCTTATTTCAACGCGAGCGTTTCATAAGCAACGAGACGTGCAAAACTTCGTCGACATTAATAATTAGTACGGGTTAACGTTTGAAAACGAATATATAAACAAGTAACTTTCATTTAAAAGGATATATCCTCTTGTAAGCTATATAAAATCGTAAACTCGGGTCATGCCAACTTTTCTATAAACATACTTACTATTTTACGATTTTTAAATGAAATATACTTCTTGAAAACATATATTGTAAATTTTAATTATAAATGACGAGTTAAATATATGACCTTTCAAAACATATTTATCAATAAAATATTTATAAAAGCTTACATTATAGAAATTTAATGCAATCGACACATAAATTAAGATAAGACTTAGTTCCTTTTCCATATAAATATATTTATACTAGATGTCATGAATGTATATATATACACACTTAATATATTTAATCCTTACGTTCACATCAACGTCTCACAATATATGTACTACCCTTCGTACATCATTCGGCTATCATCAAGCCAAGGTCTCGTCCGCCCTTAATATTCTTCCGTGTATTATCATATGATCATCATTGAACCAAAGTCGTAATTCCTTCTTCAAGATTCTTTCCATGTCATACCCTCATAAGCCGAGATCCACCCAAATCTTTGTAAATTATTCTAATATAAACGATGCCACATAAACAACAACAACAACAACATAAACATTTGAAAACTTATAAAGTTAGTTAAACTTTATCAAGTCTTAAACATGAAGACTAAATATGCTGTACTTAATTAGGTTGCGTGTCGGATGCCGTGCACAATCACTCCTTGATTTATTTCCCTTTAGACTTCCTATTGCACATTGCCAAGGTGAGTTTCATAGCCCCTACTTTTAACTGCTTTATACTTGTTTTGGGGGAAGATACATGCTCATTTTACTTAAATTATTTGACTTGTGCATTCCATGCATACTATGCTTTCACATGTTTAAAGTTTTCATCATACATAGATGTTTTATAGAGCATACCAAAATGTTTGACCTAGAATATTACGCAGTTTAGCCTAAGTCCTTAGATCCCAAATTTCCTCTTCATGGATCACAATTCCTTTGGAAGCACGAATGTTATAAATAGATCTATTGAGGGTGACTCCTCTCGGTTGACCCCGCTGGGGTCAAGGCGAAACATATAGCATGTTAGAACCGAGTGTATTGGGATAAACACTCGCCATGGGCTCCTTATTTGTATGACTTCTTTGTGCATACAAGAACTGTCGTAGTTTCGGTTGCATGAACTTAGTGCTAGCGTAATACATTCAATATATGACATTATATTCGTTGTAATGTACATATACCCTACTTATGGTCCACTAATGAAATCTCTTTTATGAAATCCTTTTATGAATTGAAATCATAAACTTTATGACATTATGCAAGACGTAATGATCATCAAGAACCAAATTTGAAACAAAGTAATCAAATCTCTTTTAAATAAATCTATGAACTCACCAAATAGTCGACCCCTTTAGCATGTATCTTCGTGTTTTGAGGTGATAGCTTATCTTTGGAGGCGCAAGGCAAAGGCATGGCATGGTCATGACAACTCGATTTATGTATTGGGACCACCTTTTTATATTGGGCCATTTTCCGCATCAAATAAAAAATGTAAACATTGTTTTTAAGAAATGAATAAAAGATATTTATAAAAATCCGTTGTTCTATGCTTATGTTGTGGTACCAATTTAGTAGCACCCAAATACCTATATGCTTCCGCTGAGTCATTTTTGGGGGTGTTACAATGACTATGCCTAACATTCAGCTGAACTCAAAATTTGTGAACAACATGAATCCCGAATGGCACAAGTTTGTCACCTCTGTGAAGCTCACTAAAGGATTGAAGAATACAAAATATGAGCAACTCTATGCCTTCCTCCTTGTAATGAGAGACATGCTATGTTTGAAAAATGATTCTTAATCGCTTTAAAACCAACCGTGGAGAGTCAAGCTCGCCTAATGACTCAACCGCCTTCTACTCAAACATCGAATCACAACCAAAGCCTCACAAGTCATACCCTTGGGTAATGGTAATCACAAACTCATTCCCGATCCTATGTTCAAACAAGGCGATCTTTGATACACACGTGGTAACTTCATTAATCAACTAGCTCTTCCGATTAGTCAAAACATGAATTCTCTCCCACAAACCAACAACAACCTCGAACAACATCTAACCCACATAATCAAGCTATCCGTTAAAGATGGAAGGATCGTGGTGCAACCAGCTCGGAAAGATGATGATCGGGGAAGAGGTGGAGTGGTAGAGGTTATGTTGGTAACCGTAATCGAGGAAGGAATGGTAACCAAGGTCAAGCTAAGCCGATCAAATGTTATAACTGTGGTGGTGAGGGACACATTGCAAGAAACCGCACATCTCCAAAGCGCCCACGAATCGCCGATTACTTCGAGATAAGATGTCTTTGTACAAGCTCGTGACAATGGTGCTTGCTTTGGATGAAGAGGAATTGCCGTTTAATGAGGCAATGCCAAGACCTATGATGCGAGATGTGGATGAGTAGCCTATTCAGAGATAGGTCACAATCATCGAATGCCTTTCAAGTCGCCGATTGTGATGCATACGACTCGATGTGGATGATGGACCTACGACACACAATTTTTATGGCTAGCATTTCTCCAATGGTTTCTCCCAAGGTCTCTTCTTCACCACAAGTGGCCCTTCCAAAGACAAACTCATCTCGAGGTACTAAAACTATACGATGATGTTGATGTGCAAAGATGCATGACAAAGTACTATCAATCGAAACTATTGAATCAAATATTGAAAATATGGGTAATATTGATATTGTCCCATATGAGCAATATGTGAAACAAAGTGAAAGTGAAGTTGTACCAAGTGATGCATCTTCTGCGATCAACAATGACTATGTTTTTGATGAATACACCGCATGTGCCCCCGATGATTCTGTAATTTCGAACTAAATGCCTATAAAGAACGTGTTGCTATTTATGAACAACGTGCAAAATTTGAGTTGACCACTGTGAGCGTGAAATGGATGACCAAGTGCGTCAATCATTAGAAAAGTAATTTTAGAGAAGAAGTATTGAAACAAGAATTAAATTCCTTGCAAGAAAAGCTTTCTAAAACAAATAAGCAAAAACAAGAACTTCAAGAAAATGTGAAAATGCTTAAGCAAGAATTTAATGCAAAGGAATCAAAACTCTTGAGAGACTTTTCTAATCGAAAACTTTGAAAACAAACTTGAAAACAAGTTGTACATACAAGGAAACACCATTCAGATCGCTCACATGGTCACTAAACATAGAATTCTAAGTGATAAGCATAGTGTTCCCATTATAGATAAACCCAACCCCGAGTACGGAAAGATAGCAAAACACTCAAAGTGTGATCTATGATGGCAATGAGATTCTTAAACCTAGACAAAAACCTAGTTGCGTTGAGTGCCCGAGGATGATAAGAAACTAGATGAAATCACTAGGAGAAGATGAATAAGAAACTAAATGATCCTAAATGCAAAGAAAAAAATTATTATCACCCTCATGACTACAAGAAGGAAAACCTGATTTCCTTGAACAAGTTTAAGCCTCGGACATTGCCGACTTCCGAACAAGTTTTCGAAAATGGATTTAGATAAGCGTAAAGTTGAAAATATTGTTGAAACAAACCCTCCCTTTGGAAAATGCCTAGAGCGATCGTGTATCCTCCTAATACACCAATGCATCTCGCTCGAGAACAATTGCCACTAAAAGCAAGACCTTAATTAGCCAATATGTTATATTTCAACTATTTGTTGATTTTGAGAAAACTTGCAAGAAAAGGATCACACCCATCGGTATAATCAAGGAGAAAGGGTTTTGAACAAATGAAAGAATGTTATTTAACTCGAGGTCATGCCTTTCTTTAAACTTCTAAAAGATCACTTTGAGAGTCTTAAAAGGGGATAGAAGGCGATATTAAGGGAATGGAAAAGAATTTGATGCAATGATTGTTGAAGTTAGTGACTATGAGCGTGCACTAAAATATAATTAGATTGAGAGGAAGAACTTGCATACATTAAATGAGACTCTTATTATCGAATGTGTTGCTCAAGATGTGTTTTCAACGCTTCAAATTGCTCTATTAATGCTTCCCAATTTCATGAACTATCTGTTGCCTCGAAAGTCTCTCATGATCGTGTCATTGAGCTAGAAAAACTAATTCTAAACTAAACGAGAAAATTGAACTAGATGATCACGACAATTTGGTTAAACATTTTTCTAAACTAGAGGTTGAGCATTTTAATTTACAACTAAAATATCAACATCTTAAAGAAAATGTCAAAACTTCAAATATCAAGACATCCTCGGATGCTCCGAGTTTGATGCGCTTTTCAAATTAACAAACGTGATGAATGATTCAAGCTCATTGCAACACGATCGAAAGTTGAAAGCCCAAATCTCTCAATTAAAGGGTCAACGAACAATATGACAGCTCCCAAATGCCTCCTCCTTTAGACTCTCGATTTCTCAAACGTTTCATCTTCAAAACCTAGTAAATGCATTACAAAAGGAAAATGAAAGTTTTCTAGAAGAAAATGAAAAGTTAAACGTCATTTCAATGAGTTATTTGAATCAATAAAGGTCACTCGTAACAAAATAACGAACAAATAGCTTCATTGCAAAAGGAAATTGAGAATCAAGAGTCGTAAAAGGAAAATGCCTATGACCAATGGGGAGAATGGTGTATCAAAGGTTCACTCTTGTAATAAATATGCTTTGTCCGTGAATTATGTCCTCCTCATCTCGTGAACAACAAACTTGTTTGCTCAAACATACTTCTCATCCCTTAAGGATTGCTTAGAATGTCTGCGTGAGATTGTTGAAGAGGATAAGTTAGAGAAACCTCATGATAATGCAATTGGACATGCATGCTTATATGCCAAACGATCTCAAGAAATCTTAGAATGCTTGATCACAATATGCCCAAAGTCATTAGGTGAGAGAGTTAATCCTTTGATTCCATGCTCGATGCCTAATGCCAAGTATGATATTCATTCGATTCCTAGTGCTTTGAATATGAACCGTAGTGTGCTTTAAGTAGTTCGATTCCGTGATCCGTCAATGCTAAGAAAGAGAACTCAAGTGTACCTTCTAGGAGGAATACAAATATCGGTACTTCTAGTTTCAAGAAAGTGAACCTTAGTGTGCTGCATGTAGTTCGGATCCCAACATCTAAACAGTGATGCAAAGAGTAGTAAAACCAATTAATGTTCCCATTCCTCTACAGAGTAATCGGTGAGATTAAAGGAGCATGTCAAAGTCTCAAGACAATACAAGGAATAATAGGACCTCGCAAGCTAAGAATGTGCATCGAAAAGAGTAGAAGAATAGTCTAGGAACTTTAAGTTTGAATCGAATAAAACGAATCGTGTTGATTCTAGTATTAGCCTTAGGCGCATCGTAATTAATTCAATTCGATACTATTTGCAAACCTTGTATTGATGTCCGCTGAATTCGCCTCTAATCATGAATGTGGTGTTAATGCTCGCCTAATGATGCTAATTGTCCGCTTAATATTGTTAATGCTAAAACTCATGCTAAGAAGGCTAAAAGGCAAAACGAAAGAAAGTTTGAAAACAAAGGAAACCCACATGAAGAACATTCAAGAAATAGGCTATTATTGGATACCGCTGGTCATAAGACTAATCGATAATGCCCACTAGAAAATGGATGCCCACCGGTAGAACTATTCCCTTAAGAAGTGATCACACCGTGAATGTGGCTAATACGAGACTAGTATCGCATCTATTCACAATGATTCCATTGCCTCATTTTCCGATATGAATGCTTCTATTTCGATGCGGGTGTTCCAACCATTGTTACTAACCAAATGGAACCCATTCTTGCATGGGGATCCCAATTATCCGCTTATCCATTCTTGTCTCGTGTTCAACCGCAGATCGCTCAAATCGCTCGTGGTACCGGACTCAGTCTGCCCAAGCATATGATCGGGCGACCGGTCACGACTCATGAACTTCGTGAGCAAATTCATCGGACCGTTAGATTCGGGAATGATCATTTTGGTGCTATTATGGGTTATGGAGACTATGTTGTTGGAAAAAGTGTTATCTCCGAGTTTACTATGTAGAAGGTCTTGGTCACAATTTGTTCTCTGTTGGTCAATTCGCGATTCGGATCTAGAAGTAGCCTTCGTAAAACATACCGCTTCGTTAGAGAACTTGATGGTAAGGAACTTTTAAGAGGCTCACGAGGTTCAAATCTATACACCATCTCCATCGAAGATATGATGAAGTCTTCTCAATTTGCTTGTCACAAAGGCTTCTAAAACAAAGTCATGGTTATGGCATCGCTGTCTCAATCACCGAACTTCGCACCATCAATGATCTCACCAAAAGGACTTAGTTGTAGGTTTACCTAGACTCAAGTACGAAAAGGATCATCTTTGTTCAAAGATGTCAATTGGGAAAAAGCAAGTATGCCCATAAACCCAAACCTATTAACTCACATCGAAGTTCTTCATATGATTCATATGGATTTATGTGGACCAATGAGGTGCATAATATATTTGGGAAGAAATATGTGTTAGTTGTGGTTGATGATTACTCTAGATTCACAGGGTCAAGTTCTTAAGGACAAAGGATGAAACTCCCGATATCATCATCAAACTCATCAAACAACCTTCGTGTTCGACTTAACAAAACCGTCGAATTATCGTAGCAGATAATGGAACCGAGTTTGTCAACAAACAACTTAGTGAATTCTATGAAAGCGTTGGAATCACCATCAAAGAAGTGTTCCACGAACTCCTCAATGTAACGGTGTAGTTGAAAGACTAAATCGAACTCTTGTTGAAGCCGCTAGAACAATGCCGATTTACTCAAAGGTTCCAATGTTTCTCCGGTCAAGAAATTGCCACCGCATGCTACACACAAAATCGTTCTCTCGATTCACACTGTTCATGGAAAACTCCATATGAACTTGTCCACAACGTAAAACCTAATCTCTTCCTTCGTGTGTTTGGTGCATTGTGTTATCCAACTAATGAGGGTCAAGACTTAGGCAAACTTAGGGCTAAAGTCGACATTGGAGTATTTGTAGGATATGCACCAAACAAAAGGGATACCGAATCTACAACAAAAGAACCCGAAATATCATGGAAACAATTCACGCTACGTTTGATGAGTGACCGGTCAAATGGCTCCTGACACTCCACCAGACCCGCACTTCAAAACAGTCCCATTGGTTCATCCTTGTTCCAAACTCCTCTCAAGAAACTCCATATGTACCTTCATCGAAGATGATTTAAAGAAATTGTTTGATCCTATGTTTGATGAACTTTATGATTCAAGTACTAATGAGGTGTTGATCCCTACAATGAGGATGCTCATATTCCCGTGAATGAAGTCAATCCCTCGGTCTCAATATCGTTAAGTCAAGAAGCGCCTATTGCCGATCCTTCGCCTCATCAACAAATCATCATTCTTCAAATGTACATCATGGAACTGCTTCGCATCAATGATGAAGTTAATCCCTTGCTACTCCTCAAGATGCTCCATTTGAAAACATATTTGCTCCCGAATCATCATCGAACCATCTTCTTCAGGAGACATCGACTCGCTACCTCGGTCCCTCAACAACCGCCACATGAACACCTTAGAAAATGGACTCACGATCATCCACTAGATAACATAATTGGAAATCCTCTCGTCCTGTATCAACATGGAAACAACTTGCAACCGATGCCTTATGGTGCTTCTTCAACTCCGTACTATCTAAGATCGAACCAAAAGATGTTAAAACCGCCATGAATGAAGATAGTGGTTCAATGCCATGCAAGATGAAATTCATGAGTTTGATCGACTTGATGTATGGGAGTTAGTACCGCCTCCAGATCGTGCTATGATTATTGCTCTTAAATGGATCTTCAAAGTGAAACTTGATGAGCATGGTGATGTGTTGAAGAACAAGGATCGATTAGTTGCTAAAGGATACCGCCAAGAGGAGGGTATTGACTTTGAAGAATCTTTTGCTCCGCTTGCTCGAATCGAGGCAATCGTAATCTTTCCGCTAATGTTGCTAGTAAGAACATGGTAGTCTATCGATGGATGTGAAGACGGCATTTACGAACGGAGATCTTAAAGAAGTCGCTCACGCCGCCCAACCCAAGGATTTGTGAATCAAGAGCATCCTACTCACGCTTATCGCTTGAAGAATGCTCTTTACGGTTTAAAGCAAGCTCCAAGGGAATGGTATGATACATCACAAAGTTTCTTCTATCAACCGGATTTAGCAAAGGAGCGCTTGATCCTACATTGTTCACCGTGAAGTCGTGCAAACATTTAATTCATGTTCAAATTTATGTTGATGATATTATTTTGCCTCGATGCACCCAATGGAATGTGATCGTCAATGAAATGAGTTCAAAATTTCAAATGTCAATGATGGGACAAATGTCATTTTCTTGGGATTACAAATTTCACAAAGTCCCGAGGCTTTTCATAAATCAATCTAAATATGCAACAGAGATCTTAAAGAAATTTGGATTTGATTCAAGTGACCTCGTTGACACCCCCATGATTGATCGAACCAAACTAGATGAGGACCACTCGAGGATCATGATTGACCAAACGAAATATCGTAGTATGATTGGATCCCGATGTACCTCAACGCTAGTAGACCGACATCTTGTTCATTGTTTGGATGTGTGCTAGATACCGACTAAGCCTACTAAAAGCACCTTGAAGCGCTTAAACGGTCTTCGGTATTCCAAGGAACCATCAATATGGGTCTTTGCACCAAGGACACCGGTATGTCACTAACGGCCTATGCAGATGCTTGATCATGCAGTTGTCAAGATACACGTCAAGGCACGTCCGGAGGTGCTCGCTTTTGGGTGATAAGCTTGTGAGTGGTCTTCAAAGAAGCAAATGAGTACTTCTATTTCTCTACAGAGGTCGAATACATAGCCATGTCATCCTGTTATGCTCAAATCTTATGGATGAGATCTCAATTATCCGACTATGGCTTTGAATTCAACAAAATCCTCTCTGCATCGCGGATAATAAAGGTGCTATTGCTCTCTCATGCAACAACGCTCAACACTCAAGAGCAAAGCATATCGACATTCGACATCATTTCATCGGGGAACAAGTGGAAAAAGGTGTGGTGGAACTCTATTTTGTGAGGTCTCGAATATCGCTAGCGACATCTTCACCAAAGCTCTTCCAAGAGAACGCTTGAGTTTATTCTTCCACGCCTTGGCTTAAAAGCCTTCAACCGAAACACTCAAACGCCTTCGTGAGGAAGACGAGGAGTAAAGGTCTATCTTCATCTGCCTCTTGTATATATCTATTCGAAAAACAAAATACAAAATTATAAAACCTTCAAAAATCAAATAGAAAATATAAAACTTTCAAAATCCATAAAATTTGAAAATTCAAAAATCTTCAAAATTATTGTCATTTTGTCATGTTTCTCTCGATTCGATTATATCTACGGTCTTGTTGTTGTCATTCAAAGAATGACACGGACTTTAGATATTGTTCGAATTTTATTATGTAAAAAAAAAAAAAAAAAAAATATTTTTGGGAGAAAGAGAAACAATGGTTTATTGTCATTTCGTAGTAACCCACTTTTCTAAGAAAGAACAGAGCCATGCTTTATCATGACTTTCAAAATTCCATGCTCGATTCTATAAACCATTATCTCACGAATTAATCGCTTTGAAAAATAACTCGCCTCTATTTTTGATAATCATCTGGACTTATTTGTCAAAATATCAATCTCTCAATCAACAACCTATGTCATTGATTGAGGGGAGAATGATTTCAATTAAATTAAAAAGTTATTTGGCATTCAATTGTTTTCAAAAGATATTCATGCATGTTTTATCAATGGAGTTTAAAGTCTTAAAATCCGATCCTTATCGCTTAAAACGCTTTCATAATCAAGTCACAATTCTCCTTAAAAGCTTTCAAAATCAATTTAAATCTATAAGAGATCACAAATCTCAAATGATTTGATAAGTGTGATCGGGGAGAATGTGTGATTTAAATTGATTTAAACCGATAATTCGGTAAATGGTTTTATAAGGATGTACATGTCGTCCTTCCCACATGTGACAAACGATTTCAAATTTTCAATGCACATGTCGAGGGGAGCATCTATCTTAAACATATGATTTGAAACGTGATCATTTATCTCAATGCGGGTTCCTCTAGTATGTGCAAAACTCTTTTCAAACCTTAAGGCACATATTGAGGGGAGCAAATTTATGGAAACCTCACCTTCCTGAATGCTATATCTACTTGATTTGATCAAGGAAGTAATGGTGATATCTTTTAGAAAATGGTAATCAAAGAAGTAATTTCTTCCTCTTGCCTCCGTGTGCAAAACGATTTCAAACAATTGATGCACATGTTGAGGGGAGCACTTATTCTAAAAATATCAAAACAATTCAGTACAAAATGTTTTGATAATATATCATAAGTATCTGGATAGATTTTCAAATGGTTTTCAATGGGTTCTAATGGCGATGAACAATACCAAATAGATCACCAACTTTACTTTATGTACGGTGATATAAGGATGATAAGGTTAGGTATTGGTTCCCATGATCCGCCGTAACCTGAGGGATCTACCAGGACAATCCACTAGTTAGTGTAGAAGTCCTTAGGTATGATGTTAAAAGGAGAAAAGTGAGATATGGGAAGAGTGCGGACCGAGGCGAGCAAGTCTTGAACAAACCCAACAAGGTTCTTGCAATGAAGTCTCGGTAAGCATCAAGAGGTTGAAGAATTAAAAGAACTGAATGAGAAAAGGGTGAAACAAATAGCTCTCCATTTATTCAACCTTAGAGCGTAAACCGGGTTCAATTCATATGCTACTCGATGGTAACATCGGTATTGAAGACAAGACGTCATGGACCCAAAGGACGCACCGCACTTCAACTTTCCAAACCACTCAAGTTCCTCTTAAAAGGACTTGTTTCATTCTCACGGGAACCGACATTATCTATCAACTTTCTTAGAGATTGTTGATATTGAAGAAGAGACCCTCCCTAGTCTCCCAAGACAGAATCAAATATGCACAAAATTGAGTCTAGAGCCACGAGATCATCAATAAATCTCATTAGGACACTTTCAATGAAGACTCTCTTCACACAATGTGGAAAGAGAGATTATATCTCGAGTCCCACGCATTATCCTTGTGGTATTGGCGTAACATCCGAGTGATGTGTATACATATTCACAATGAAGATGGAAAGCCTTCGAGCCAACATCAAACAAGCTCCCGGTAGGTGGCATGTGAGATCTATTATATGGATCAACCATGTGACAACCGAATGTAAACAATGGGCGATTCAATCTCTTGAATCAATCCCGGTTCAGTTATGGATTGACGGATACCTTTGAAAACCGGTCGTTGTGCTTAAAAACTCTTTTCTTTAGTACGTCGACCGTGTACTAATTTTTCATATCAAAAGGTGTTTTATGATTGATAATTTATTTTCAATAAAACCTTCACAGTGTTGCAAAAACAATTTCTATTGAGTAATACACGATTGTTTTTTAATCTCTTTCATCAATCGGTGGACTTAAATTACCGGTTCACTTACTCCGTGTTGTCTTCTTTGAGACATTCGGTTTGAGAACGACTAGACCACCGCGAAACCCCGTCAAGGAAATTCTTCGAATTATACCGATCACAAAAGACATGTATCGATCAACGGGAACCGTGGGCGTGTACCTCAATTCAATGAAAGTGATCAAAGACACTTTCGTGCGATTTATTGCTAATCGTTGTATGCAGTGTACGCCCGACGCTTGCAAAATGATCGAATGAAGCGGTCAATCCATAGCCGCATGCTCACTTAACACATTCAACTCAAAAGAAATCATGATTAGTGCATCAATGACTCGATATTTTCACTCCATGCTTCGCTACGCCAATATCATGAATCAACTAAAGCTTCCGCTACTCGATAAGAAGATATCATGATCCGTAATGTGAGCATGTCGGTCCTAATGTCACAACATCACATAATACCAACTCCACAAAGGATGTCTCGAGATTTTGACACCGATGATCTCAAAAGTCGGCACAAATTTATTATCACGTGGATCAAGAAAGACCTCCACTTGAAGTAACCAAACATGCAATGTGAAGAATCAATGACTACGAGCTTAGAGCAAAAGACTACATCAAGAATGCAAGATCAATTGTTAATGTAATATCTATTTGTATTCAATGTAATTTTGGTACATGATTGAGGTGACCTCCTTGGGGAGATTGTTAGGAATTAGAATTTCGGATATTAAAGAGTCGGTCACCTCAAGTATATGTAATCGTTAGAAAGCTCGTAGTCGTAGTACTTTTAAGTTAAGTAGTATTTAGTTAAGTAACACCGTGGAGGACTGACGGGTCTTTACCCATCGTGATGCCCGATCCATGCCCGATGTGTGGCGATTTATGTAAGACTATAAATACTCTACCTCCCAAGGTAGAGAGTGGAGCTCATAATAATATCTTTCACTTTCTCTCACTAAGTTCCCTAAACCTCTAACTTTCTCTCTCTAGAATTCCATTTATACGCCACTTTGTGTTATGGTTTGATGTGTATGTGAAAACTAATATCCTACAAGAGGAGATTCAAACAGAACTCCACAACCTCCACCAATTCAAAGGCATGGTGGATTCTCACTTAAGTGAGACTATGCAATTGCAAAATGCTTTGCTAGCCTCCATCATGACCACCCCAAACATTCCCACCAACACCAACACATCTACCATTCCACCACCACAACCTCCCCAAACATACTACCCCTAGGCATGGTTGCTCAACTTGTGAGCAAATGGCCCAAACTGCTGATAGGACCCGGTTATGGTCCATGACTTTCAAGAAGAAATGAGGTTCATCCTCAATCACATCCTTGAGCGCCTAAACGCTTCTTTCTCATCCACCATCTCATTAGAATGGTCATAGATTAGCATCTTTAAGTTTTTCTTTTCTTAGGATTAAATTTTTTTTTCTTGTACTAAAACACATCATTGTGTTCTCTTTCATGATTTTATTCATGAAAATTTTAACTAATGAATGGTGTTTTCTATATTGTTTGTGCTTTTACATAGTGTTTGGAAATGCTTGTGAATGATCATTATTACTAACATTTTTTTGTAGCTTTATTTTCACAATCCATGTATCTTCCCATTAAGCACCCAATTTGGGGAGCTGATCAAGGGGAGATAATGGCTCGGCTCATTACATTCCGATCGCCTCTTTTTTGTTGAGACAAAAGGGGAGAAAATATAGAACTTGTTTACATTTGTTATATTTGACTTTCTCAAAAGTCAAACATAATACTTCATTAAGGTAATACTTGACTTTTCCGAAAAGTCAATCGCATACTTTGACTTTCGAAAAAGTCAACATCATGCATCAACTAGTGAATACTTTGACTTTCTAAAAAGTCAAACATCATACACTTACATTATCATTTCCTTTTCAAGTTCTAAAACTATATTTTTATAACTCTTGCACAAACTTTGTATCTTTTATAAAAATAAAATTTATATTTTGTCCTCAACAAAAAGGGAGAGATTGTTAATACAAATATCATCATTAAACGTTATTTATATTTTTGATCTTTACCTAAGTTTTGTTAACGACAAAAGTAAAATTAATTTGTATAAAAGCTTAAAGCTTGTCAAAGTTTAATAGATATTAAAACAAGCTTTTTCAAACAATATCTTCATCATTCAATCATTTACATTTGTGATTAGTCATATCTTTATATGACTCTAATCATTATGTATGATAGTAGTTTTAGAATGTTTTAGGTTCTTAAAACCAAACACTACTTAAGTACTTGCATATTTCTAAAAATAGAAATACAACATATGACATCATGTGATGCATCATGGAAATCATTGGAAGATTTCATTAGATATTTTGTGTGGATTTGTACTTTTCATATCTTACACAATCTTACATAGATATGGTTGACTTTGGCAAAGATTTTGATATCTTGTCGCCGCATCTTGGCGGCACTAAAATCCACAACCAAGGAACCCTTTTAAGGGTCCGCGTCCGTGGATGTCATTGATGGTTTTGGCTATAAATAGCAAAGCCAAACCAAGTAGTTTTTCATCCCTTTCTATCATACTCTCTTACATATCTTCTCTAACCTTTCTAACTCGGTTTCATATCATATTAGTGATCTCTTTGTAGCAAAGAAGATCAAGTCACATTCAAGCTTCAAACGAGAAGTTGGAAGTCTTGTTTGTTTAGTGTTGTATGATCTAGTGTTGATTCATACTTCATTGTTGTATTAAACCATCATAATCTTGTGAGTGTAAGTGGTTAGTATTTTAGTCCTCAAAATACATTGTGTGTGGGAGTAGTTGTACCCTTGGAAAGAACTCGACATCTAGCTTAGTGTCGGAAATAGTGTAAGCGAAGTGTAAAGGTTTTCTCCGCGGTGAAAGGAGCTTGTTGACTAGTGAAGTTAAACTCTCGAGTGTGAGACTCGGGAGTGGAGTAGGGCAAGGAAAAAGAGTCCTTGTAGACCAACCACTATAAACAACTTGTTGTGGTTTGATCATTTCTTCCTTATTTACTCTTTACATATTGCTTGAATATTTCATTAATATATCTAAGATCAATATCAATTGATCTTTCAATAAGTTTCAAAACAAAGTTTTAATTGGTAAACTATTCAACCCCTTCTAGTTTTCTACAAAAGGTATTCTAATAATTTTTCTTATGTGAATTTCATTGTAACTTAATTGTTATTATGCAATCGATTTTGAAGTTTTTTCCAAAATAGTCTCGCACGTGTTAATTCTTTTATTAATGATATACAGTGTTGAGTCAATTTTTTTGATTCGGTCATCGATGTTTGTGATGATGAACCACAAGGTACAAGTAATAAGCGAAATGTTAGGAATTAGAAATTCCATAGTAAAGTGTCGGTCACCCCAACTATTATCTAGCATAAGTTAGCTCGTAGACATATCGTTATTTACGTGTTTATTAGCTTAGTTATTAGTTTAGAGTAACACCGTGGAGGAAGGACGGGTCTTTACCCATCAGATGCTCGATCCACAAATCAAGGAGGACGTGTAGTATGTAACTATAAATACCTCTACCTCCCAAGGTAGAGGTTGGATCTTTCAATCTAACCTTCTTTCTTTGTTACTTTCTCTCTAGAAAGGCTCCCATTCTACTTTCTCTCTAAAACCTCTAAACTATACGCCTTTATTGTGATTGTTTGTGTGTTTGTGAAATCCAATATGCAACAATTGGTATCAAGAGCCATGGTTTGATCATCTCTCTTACATATCCTTAGATTTCTAGTGTTTTTAGATGGTTTTTGAGTTTGAAAAAGTTTAGTGGTTTTTGCATCATTTGGATCATTTCTAGTGTTAAAGTTTGAATTTTGGGTGTACTTTTGTGTTAAGAATCATTGTAAGTGCTTGGGTTTTGATTTGGAAAGCTTGAATCAACGTGGTTGAGCTTGTTTTGGATTGAAAAGTGTGTTTTGAAGTTTTTCTTGCTAGTGACTCGCCTCGTAATGTTTTTCATCGTAGCGACTTGCTTCAAAGAAAAGTTCATGAGTTACGATGTTAGTTGTTAGCGACTTGAGCCTAGCGACTTATCTATTGAGACAAGCCGACAAATAGTACAAGTTAGTGGATTCTCCACTACGGCCAGCGACTTGGTGAGGTTAGCGACTTGCTCGTAAATTGTTAGCGAGTTGTAGTGTAAATTGTTAGCGACTTGATACTAGCGACTTGGATCTTAGCGAGTTGTTCTTTAGCAACTTAACTCGGTTCAGCGACTTGGTGCTTAGCGACTTGTTTTCATAATTTTAGCGACTTGGTGACTTAGCGACTTGTTCTCAAGGTTTATAGCGACTTGTCTCTAGCGACTTGTTGACTTTTCCCGACAAAACTTCAAACGGCTATAACTTTTGATCCAGAATCTGCTTTTAGCGTTTCTACCCATCAAAACGACCGTGAAATGAGGAGAATGGCACGAATGAACTAAAGGCCTAAACCGCTCCGAATAGAAGTTATTGAGGTTTTAAGTTTTAGACCTAAATTTCTCGGTAAAATCATGCAACAACCAACCCAAATCACAACCAAACAACATCTCTGCTAATCCTACAAACAATCATAAGACCTAACACACAATTGTCTATCATTGGGTCTATCCATCAGTTATCTTAACACAATATATTGGCGTTGCTTACCGGTTTTGTCTTGATTTTAGTAAAATCCCGAAAGATTCTATTTCTGCTTAAATCATAGACTTGTAAAATCCCGTATTCATCAACATCATGTCTTACTCATCGACCCAAATGATTTCGGAAGTACTTAAATTGTATGATGTCAGGACAACAATGATAATGTATGCTACTCGAACGATTAAAGATGATTGAATCAATCAAGGATGATTTGAGTTCTTCATGCTCGAGTCCAATGAGAAAGATTTGCACTGCTCGCTATGTAATGCCATGCAAAAGGAAAGTAGCATTGAACCTTATCAACATCTTCACTCACACCTCATGTTACTCACACCGATAGGAATGGGACGAACATGCATTGCCATTTTCCGTCATGACTTATCCACATTAACGGGAACATTACTTTTGAACTTAGAACAATTTGAACAACAACTTGATAAAGAAAAGGTTCAAAAGGATAGTTCCAGTGCTGTACTTCAAGTGATCCACAACCAATTTCCGTCATTCATAAGTAGGGAATTTACATCAGATTATGATCAAGACCTGACTAAAATATCTTTCAAGAGACACACTGGAATGGAAATTAGCGTGTTCATAGAGACACTTATCCATCTCATGGATAATGTGGAGAAGTATATTGAGGAAGTTATTCATAAAGATGAAAAAGTGGATGACTATCCGTGCGCTTGATAGATAGTTGTGATGAGTCAGGTAATGTATCGCTTGAAGAATCGGGTGTTGCCGAATGCGTAATATCGGTGACAACAAAGAATGATTTAACCAGATGTTCGCCACTCCTAACACACAAGAAGTAGATGCAAGAATCATAAAGGGAATGAATGTCGGCACAATCAAAAGATTGTAGTGTTGAGTCGGGTAATGCACCAAATGATGGATCATTGACACCGAATACGAGGCTCGTAGATAGATAAGCTTGACACGACCAACGATCCAAGAACTTTTGTTACACATGATGTGGATGCAAATATCGTAATCGACAATTGAACAGTGTCATGTAATGAGGTACCCTTAACTGCTCAACATAGTGCATCCGCTAATTTACCTAAACATACCGATCTTAATGCCGAACATGATTCTGATAAATGTTCCTTGGTTGAGGTCGAGTCTAATAATTTCAAAACAAATGATATGGTTGATAAAAGGGCTTTTGATGAACTTTCAAACAAATTCTCAAATCTTGAAAACATTGCATTTCACTTGAGATTGCAATACGTAGTAAAGAAGAAAGTTTTCAACTTAACAAACCATGTAAAAATCCGAACTTCCCGAATTCCGTGAACTTTTGAAATTAACACCTTGAAAGCTCACTTCAAGACAAAGACACAACCATTTACAATCTGAAGAAACATATTTCTGTCTTGAATGTGAAAAGTAATTTAGTCATAAATACACAAGACATTGATGCTATTATAACAAGAAATAATGAACTGTCAATTTATGTGGCTAAATTACTAAAGGAAATGAGTCTTTGAGAAAGCATCACATAACACTAAGTGACTCTGTCAAAGAAGCTAGTACTAAGTCAATGGAACAAACAAACTCTTTGATAGCAAAAATTGATGAACTCAAAGCTCAACTTCAGGAAAAGAGTTTCGCCATTGTTGCCTTAAAGAATGAGCTCAAAAAAACAACAGGGAATAGTGTGAATACTAAGTTTTCAAAACCATCAATCTTGGGAAACCATTATTAGACAACCGAATGCGTTAGATCTCGAACGACCAAAATTTTCAAAACGCGGTTTGCCTCCCAAGTTGATGCTAAACAAGTTTTGACAAAACCAATCACTTCTCCTCACTTGCCTAGGAAAATTGATATGAATGACTTGTATAAGAACTCTTATCTAGAAATGGCTAGAAAGAAGGCACATAATCGCAAAGACGGAATTTTAGGTGCAAGACCTAGGGTGATGAATTCTTCGAGATTTCAAGGCACCGCTAGTAGTTCTAAACCATTACATAGGAACACTAATCTAAAGACTAGGATTGGCCTACATATAAGAGTAGTTATGCTTCGATTAAAGCTATTCCCATAGCGATCACTCTAAGAAATCTAGATCTATTTCTAATCCAAACAAGCTATTTGCTCAAAGTGTCCGAATAGTATCTTTAATGCTAATCATGATAAATGTTTCAAAAATCCTGTAAGAAAGTAAATGCTCATGCAATGGTACAACCTCGTTAAGTCTAGGATTTACACTAAGTCATCCACAATTCATATGAAGCAAATGAAACCAAAAGCTTCACCTAGATGGTTACCAACCGCTAAATCTTTGGAAACTAGGAATAAGGACAAGTCTTCCACTATGCATAAAGCCCAACAATCCTAGACCTTGCCATAAGTGGATACCATCCGTAGAATTTTTAAGGATGCCGGACTTAGTGGATACCTACAGAAAGATGTTTACCAATGGCAATCTCAATGTTGACCGTGAAACCCTAAAGGGTTTGATATCGATGTCACTAACCAAAATATATGCAATCAAGTTTGTAATATTAGTGCAGTAGTCCTTACTCGCCAGTGATACTTCGATCCTTCAATACATGGATCGCTTAAAGTATGGATAACAAAAGGATTGATATCTCATAACTCATGGGTTCAAGTTACTCAACATTGATATTCAATCGGCTATGACGCCTGCTCACACTGCCTGTGCCTTGTACTTCATCATTATGGCGCCTCAGAGATAACACTTCGTGCCCCTGCCTCAAAGAAAAGAAATGTGTACACCTCAAGGCGATTTATCTTCGAAAGAGAAATATTCATTTTTATGACCATTCTCATCGACATTCTTCATCAACAAGTTTCATGTTTTTCCATGCTCATTCAACCCTCGTGGATCTTCGCTTATTGGTATATATTCTTATTCACTTATGAATCAAAATGGCAAAATTCATTTGCAATTTTTAAGGGAGAAGAGTGAATATACTACATGTTGATGGATGCTTGAGTTATAGTCATACGACTCTCCAACGCCTAATGTCTTCACTCTAAGGATAACTGGATTTACTATTTGGGATTCATTGATTTTCAAGATATGTTTGATAGGTACTTCCAACCTCCAACGATTGTTGATCATCCAGTCAAGCTCATGCTCCGGCCCACCGACTCAACTAGTTCACCATCTAAGAAGTACTTCGGAATTCTCAAGAATCCTTATCTCCGCCATTTCACAAGGCGCTGATAATGGCTATCATGATATTGTAGTTGCACTATTGAATAATGATCCGCTTTTGGTATTCCTTTACCAAATCTTCACGGATTATTGTTCATGAATAATGATCCGCTTTGATATTCCTTTGCCAAATCTTCACGGATTATTGTTCCTCTCAATGTGCACGCTTATAAATCAACCACATGAACATTAAGGAAAATGACTACCTCATCCGCTCAAAACATTATTGGTGAATCTTCCAGATCGCTTTCTACATGTATACATTAAGGAAGAATGCATTGATGTTGAGGAATCATTTGTCTTGGCTCATTCAAGGGTCAATGTACATCCGATTGTATGTTTATTCACGTGTTGGACATTTGACAAGTTGATTACTTCAAAGTTACTCTTTATCACTTATTTGAGGTTGAAGTCGACGCTCACAAAGGCGTGTTCTTATTTGATAACTTGCTCGGGCTTAAGAATTTGAGTTGAAGACTTGGGTTATCTAGTTACCAGCAATGAGATGGATGGTTGAAGACCGTTAACTATCACTTTAATGGAGTCACGTAGTTTTACTCAAAGGACACACGCAAATGTCATCGTGGATAATCGCAAGAGGTGTTAATGTCTCATACTTTGGTCGAGTATTGAGTACTTGGAGATTTGCTTGGAGCATAAATTCTCGACACCGTTCTTCCAATATTTGTGCAAGATTAAGATACAAATGCGGGGAATTCTACTTCAGCTTCAAGTTTGGTATATAGGGCTTGCTTCATTAGTGGTCACTTCAAATTTTCTACAGCTGGGTTGGTTAAGGTACTCAAGGAGAGTTTTCGTAGCAGTTGATTCTCACAAGATACATTTAAGATAAATTTTGTTCTTCTCTATTTCAAGAATATTGGGTATGTATAATGTGTTGCTGATTCTGAGGTATCAAAACCAGCAAGGGGGAAGGAGACATACATCTAAACACAACGAGTACACGTGATGAACCTAATACTTCTTCTCTATTGAAGTAATCCCGGGAAAGACAAATGTCATAACCGTAGAGAAACTCAATGTTTAACTCGTAGCCTTTGGTGTGCTATTCCAACTATTTGGGGGAAGGATGTATTATTCCAACCATTTGGGGAAGTGGTCTCGGATACTTTTGGTATGTGTTAACTCAAATTTTCAAAGCAGAAGAAATATGAGAAGAATATGTGGAGCGTGAGATGATATTGCTTATCGACATCTTCTATATGATTTTGGTAGTGCTTCCGTTATTGCTTCATGTACACAATGCAATGATGATTCCGATGTGATTGCAACCATCAGGGGAGAGATATGTGTACATCAAGGTTACACAATATGATCACTTGATCAAGCTTAATCGCTATTCCGAGTTGACATTCGCAGAGAAGATCGTTGATTCAAACCGCCATCGTGATGTCGGTGTTTCTACTCCGTTGGGTACTTGTGTACATTATGGGTGAGTGGTTATATGGAAGATAACCGAATACACTTGGTAAAATGAAGATGTTGATATATTATTCCCTGCAATGACAACTGCTCAAACTCGAAGAGTATTGTGTACATCGAGGACGCACAACAGGTTCACGTGATCGAGCTTAATCATGTATTCTGGGTGTGATAACCGCAAATATGATCAATGTTTAAACTTGTTACTTCGGTGTTCTCGCGTTCTTCGGGTTCTTAAGTTTCACACAATTAGACTGTTTGCTTCACTTCATCTTCTGTGGAAAATGGTCTTTATTCGAAGATTGTTGGATTGGGGGGAAGCTACCAAAGTCTCACTTTCAGTTCTTTCTTCAATTCAAGAGCCTTGAAAGCTTTGGTGGTGAAAGTTTAAGAGATGATGAGTTCTATCTTCTACAACGGGGCTGTTCGATATCCTTATCTCGGTAATCGTATCATAATCTTTCTTAAACTATATCATCTACTCTATCTTTGTATATATTTATCAAAAAACCAAATACAAAAATATAAAACTAGCAAAACAAAATAGAAAAATATAAAATTAACAAAAGCCCATAAAAATCGTAAAATTTAAAATACCAAAATATTGTTTTCAAAGACGTGTCTTCGGTATCGATAACATCCGCGGTCTTAAAATGTCATTCAATAATGGCACAGACCATAGATGAAGTTCGAGCAGAGGTGTAAATATTCTTTCCAAAACATGTCTCAAAATATGGCTTACAGCTACTTCAGATCAGAACTGAAGCTAAAACAATGGTTTGCTATTATTTCGAGTAGCAACCCGCTTCTTCAAGGATGGAAAGTGTCGCTAAACAATCTTCAAATATTTCGTGCACTTATCCTAAAAACAAAATGAGGAAAGTATGTCAAGGATCTGTTGCTCCTACACAAATGTTTTTCCGCCTAAAATTCTTCGTAAAAATATTTGTTGTTTTTCAAAATGGTGGTAAAAGAGTTGCTTGAAAAATCAATCGAATCGAGTTTTTATATAATTTGAAAACGCAATCAATGACTTCAGCGCTTTTAAACTTTTTGAGAAAATGAGTCATTGATTGAGGGGGAGAATGTTTTCAAATTTACATCATCTAACGGGCTTTCTTAATTATCCTAATATGCTTAATTAAAAATGATGTTAACCTATATTGAAGGACTAGGTGCCTAGGATAAGATTGTTAGGATTAGATGATTATAGTTTGTTAATACAAATAAGCCGTAAAAACATTTATTTATATTTTACGATCTTCTAATGTTTTGTCGATAACAAACGAAAATCATTTTAACGAAACAAATAAAATACGAAATAGTTTGAGTTAATAGTTTCCTAACACACTTACGCCACATAAAACACTAAAACAAGTATAAGTGGTTTTATGATACATATGTACAACAACTAGTGTTTACATATTGGGCAATATATACTTAACTAAGTATATACTAAAATGGGTAAAAACTAAGTGTATACTAAAATGGGTAAAAACTAAGTGTATACTAAATTGGGTAAATACAAGTATATACTAAATGGGTAAAAACTAGCAAATGGTATTGACCCATAACCCATGGTTTTATACAAACCACTTAACCAAGTTCGTTGTATCTAGAAAGAAAACCATGGATCAACCCATAACCCATGACCCATGACCAATAACCAAAAATACCCATGGGCAAAGAGGAGTGCTCATGATCCCTAGCTTTGTGCTAGCCGGATCCTCGTGGAAGGAACCGTGGATCCGGGAACAAGAGAGAATTTTCACTATAAATAGTGAGCCATTTCTTTCCTTTTAGCTCACCACTTCACATATACTCTCTCCAAATATTACATCTCTAACCTCGGATCCAAGAGATCTATGTAGTTTGTGTCTTTGTTTTGTGTGATCTTCTAGGTTTCTCTTAAATGCAAGATCACCACTTGAAGTCGAGCAAGCTCAAGTCCATGAGTTGCATGTTTGTCATCATCAAGACAACTCAAGTTCTCTTGTTGATAGTTCTTTCTTTCTCCATAGATGTTGAAGGCATTAGTGAAGGATGCCAAAAGTGTCAAGACGAAAGCATTAGTGAAAGGTGCTTATCTTTCGTGTCAAGAGCATTAGTGAAGAATGCTATAGGTGTCAAGACGAAGGCATTAGTGAAGGATGCCAAGCGTTGTGTCAAAGGCATTAGTGAAGGATTCCGAAGAATCAAATCACGTCGCATTTGGGAAGAATGCCTAGGTCGTATAAACGATGAGGTGCATCGTTATACATATAAGTATTTGTTTATTTTCAAGGATGGTGATATCCTTGATGGTGTTGTAACAAGGAGTAGATCTCCTTGATATTCGGTTGTTGTGTTGTGAAGGGTAGTAGTTCCTCCATAGTAATGGAACTAGGTGCTTAGCCAGTACCTAATAAAGGGTAGGCGACGTTGTGATAGGATTAGTTCTCCTTGGAGTGAAAGAACTCGTGGTTAGCCTAGCACCATATAAAGGGTAGGCGACGTTGTGTTAGGTGTGGTTCGCCTTGGTGTGAAAGAACTTGGTATTTAGCTTAGTACCGTAAAAAGGGTAAGCGACGCAGAAGGCTTCTCCACTATAAGGAGTTGGTGTAGTGCTTACGAACCTCGAGTAGGTGACCTGGGAGTGAGTAGGCAAGGAAGGTGTCCTTGTAATGAACCACTATAAATACTTGTGTCGTGGTGATGTGCTTCTTACTCTTTATCTTTCATTACACGCTTATATATTTATCTATCAACGCCCAACATAAACAACCAAATAGATTGACATAAGTCGATCTAAATATTTAAAAGAAAGTTTTAAATTGGTGAAACTATTCAACCCCCAATTCTAGTTTTCCACAATTAGGATCAGAGCTTCGTTACCAAGTTTCTTAAAGTATGTTGTACTTTAAAGACTTGATACGATCCGTGTATGTTTGAAAACTACTAAGAATGATTTTTTTTAAAGGTTCATATTTTTTTAATCATTTTGTTGGACATTGATAGATCATTCTAACAAGTTTTATTTCAAGAAATCTTCATGCTAGAATCGCTTCAAAACCTTCATCTCCATTCAAAGAAAAATGAAGTCAACATTCATGGAAGGATCTAAAAAGTAATCACAACTTACGTACACCAAGTACAAAGGATTACTTTAAAAGCTCATGAAGTATTTTTGGTATTATGCAAAACCAAGAAGCATAGAGGTATGTTTTACTTTTCATTAGATAGGATACATGAGTTTAATTTATTTCATAGCTCTTTGTTTAATTATTACTAGCATCGTTAAAGTCACTTTTCCGCCTTAAACATCATCGGAATAGTATTCCTTTGATTCGCAAACTAACGCCGTCACATATGAACCTCGATATGTGATTCATCAAAACCCATCATCCAAAACAATCCTCATCTAACACCTCCAAACTATTTTTCAAGAAGCTAATTTACGAGCCTACTACAAAAATAATGCCAAAATTTTTTTGTTTTTGTCCACAGAGAGCGGATCCTCTAGTTGTACTAGCCGGATCCCAAATACAATGGATCCGGAGAACCGTGGAATGTAACTCACTATACGCTTTCAAAAATCACCACCGATCTTTTCCCTCTACTCACATAACACAAAAATGACCAAACCATCGATTTCATCCTCATCGATTCCATACTCTCAAGTATTCCTTCCTAGAACACCATTGTAAGTAATTACATTAACTTGTTCTAATTTTCATCATCCTCATTCTAGGGTTTATGGTTTCACAAATCTCTAATCAATTAGTTTAATTAGGGTTTTTAAAAATTAATCATGAAAAAGGACTTTTAACATAACTAAGTTCAAATTGTGTTCACAACATTGTTAATACAAATCAAGACCATAAACCCACCTCAACTAATTTTACCTAATTGGAAAATTTGTATTTTTAGGACCAACCATGCCTAAAGCCACTCAAAAAGATCATCATGATACCGTCCATTACCTTACTCATTATTATTGAAATGGAGATTTCTCAAAAACCGACCGCAAGGTCTTCAAAAGCTCGAAAATCCACTTATCCACTTAAGGTCGTGTAATCATGAATGTTTCCTGAAGATACCGACATTCGCCAAGTCTTCTCGCAATAAATTTTGATTGTCTTCTTGACATTGATGAACAAATTTGTCCGGTCTTCATCTTTGAGTTTTATAAAAGCATTAGATCATTAGAAACGCCGATGATAGCATTTCAATCGCCTTCATCATCAATACACAAAACTTCGCTCTTCCTCTCAACACCTTTGCTCAAATTCTTCGCATTCCTTGTGAAGGAATTTGTATGTACTCAAGATTGGGCAATTAATGCTCAAAACCTTGCACTTGATCCTAAGCCTCTACAACACTCCTCTCGACAATCCCAAAACCATTCGAGATACTATCTTCAAAGTTAGGACCGACCAATCCTGCATACAACCGTAATAAAAGCTCATTCACCGTGATCCCTTTCAAATGGAAATTTTCAAATGCATCCCATGTTTAGAAATTGGAAGAAATCTTGGAAAACGCATAAGCCTAGTTGGAAACAAAGATCATCCAAACACATGTCTTGTGCAAATGATCTATTGTCTTATGCACCAAAAGCCATTTAATCTCGCCTATTACATGGTAAGGAGAATGGCTAGGTATTCAAAGTTTCCAACATGGTACTTCCATATGGTATGCTCCTAACACGACTTTGTAAGTATGTTAGTACATTGCAACCATCTCCTATCAACAATGATCATTTCTTTGCCGATCATGTAATGGTACCTCTTACCAAAATACCCTCTAAATGCTTCAAAGTCAATGGAAAGAAACCTAAAGTTTCTCGACTCCTCGAAAGGAGAAGAAGAAAATGAAGAAGAAGATGTCGACCCCATAGCCAACATCAAATTGGAACCCTTTGATTACTACGAACAACTTCCAACCATTCCAAACGAAACCATGGAATTCAAACAATTGAGGGGCATGATTCAAAACTTTGCTTACAACTTCACTAAGCCGTCAAAGAGGAAAAGAAAGGATTGACGACAGAGACAATATGAATATGCTTACTTTCTTTTATTTTTATGTTTGGATATTTACGCTCTAGCACTTTGGTTTACTAGAATTTGGATATTGTTACTTTATCATGACTTTATAATTGGTGTTTGTGTGATGACATGCTTGTTCTTATTGTTTAGTTTAATGATTTATTAGTGTGCAAAGTCCGCACAACATTCTCGTGAAGATTCTCGATCCAGATGCCGGATCCCTAGGATTAGCCTAGCCGATCCCTCCTCGAGGGAACCGTGGGATCCGTGACATCGATCAAGAATACAAAGATTCCTTGCATCAAGATAACCTTCTAGATAACATCACATTAGCTAAGCATATGATTTTAGAATCCAACTAAAACCACTTCAAGGATGAGAAAGGCTTAGACTCACTAAAGGCTTACTTAAGATCTTAGTCATAATTCCTCTTGATTTATCAACACATCAAAACTCACCATATTTCCGCTTCAATACTCACAAACTGCTTTCATCTTTCAAAACACTTATGGACAAATTAAACATTTTAGAAATTGTTTCTAATAATTTTATCTCAAAGTGAGACAAAATTAGTTTTTCAATTCTTGTGATTTTTAAGAATTTCTCAAATTTCACCTCAAGCTTAAATCTGATCACTAGGATAATTTATTATGACTTGACACCACCAAAACTTTTAGTGTTATCCTTGGACATCCATTGGTAGTCATCTTGTCCCATCTCCTTTCCATAAAAGGCAATCATTTGCTATAACACTTATTACCTTTGATCATTCAGGTACCCTCTCAACTTAAAACACTTAGGAGAACTAAAACACTCAAAATGAGATAGGCTTTAGCTCCAAGAAACCTCATTTCAACCCCGCTATAATCAGCGAGAGCCGGATCCCTAGGATTAGCCTTTAGCCGATCCCTCCAAGGAGGAACCGTGGATCCGAGTGATGCTTTATGTCAAACATTGCTAAAACAATCATTTCAACTCATCTTCCTAACTCAAACACTCCATCTCATCTTAAATGAGTTCCTAGATCGCTGAAACTCAACTTCAATCTTGTGCATGTTAATCATCACATTTCCAAGAACATTAGTGGATTAAGTCTTAAAAGCACTTGCAAGTTCTTCCCTTTATAAGACATATTGCTAAGAACACTTTAGTCATCAAACACAAACACAATTATTAGCAATTGCAACCATCTCCTTAGTCATTCCATCATGAGAAAGGCTCCTAGTGCTAACTCATCCACTCAAGAACCACCCAAGAAACTTGCTAGGATCATACACGAAGTTTCCTCAACCGAATCATCTCCGGTTAAGTCCACGAATGCTAGGATTTCTCTTACACCTAGGAAACCAATCAAAATATTCCCCAAGAAAATTAGTTCCCACTAGGACTTCATGTAACACCCCAACCCGACAAGGGTAGAAGTGTCACATTCTGGTGTCATATCAGAACATACAGTTAAAATAGAAGTCTTTAAGAATAAAGTATCAAGTCATTTAACAATGACTTACAAGGAAAAATTACATAATCCAAAATGCTTAAAATAAAAATGAGATCACCAAACAATAGCCCACAAAATAAAACCAAATGATAAGGTAACTAGGTTGGTCCACCAAGTAATCCAACTCTCACCCATCAAAGCCCATCTTCAAACCTAACACCGCCGCAGAAAAGAAATGCTACCGAGCTTAAAAAGCCCAAAGGAATGAGATATAACAAAACGAAAGCTACATAAAATCGAAATGCGAAATGAAATAAGGAACCGATAACAAGGTCGCAACGAAAGGAATCAATGAGTCTATGAGGATCCCGCAGAACACAATAATACCGATATCCGTAATGAACAGATAACAAGGAGAACGTAGAAGGTAAGGCATCCACGATATATACATAATCACATATAAGGCATCGACATACAAAACCAAAACAAAATCAAACAATGCAAACGCCAGATTCACTCAACCGTAATAGCATACAATCAATTCGTGAAGTCGTAATATAATTAAGCCAAATGGAAAACTAAACGCAAGCGGACGCAATTAAATTAGAAAGTGAGCATGGCACTACAAAAGTCAAGTAACCCACAACAAAACATAACGAGTATCATAACAAATAGAAGTACTAGTAGCAACAAAACATGGCACACATAACCAGAGGGAAATACAAGATGAACATTATAATTAAATGTATTAAAGACATAACAGAGCAACTAAACAAATTATCAATCCAGACGTCACAAGTTGAACCATTTACCCACCAAACCGTAGCATAGACAGAAATGTAACATGGCAGTCAACAATAAGTCGATAAGGACACAACGAATAGTCTCACCACCTAGATTAACTTAATGAAGTACACATAATAAATATACAAAACTATCGACACCCATAGCCCGTTACCAAACAAATTCGAGGTTCACATAACGGTGAGATCACATATCATCGATTTAAAACAGTAACTCGGATAACCGCATATTAATTACATCATAGCAGGATACTCAAGACTCACATAAAACATAAATAGCATAAACAAATCCAATAAACATATAATAACCCCAGACGTGAATGCAATGGTAGAAGAATAAGTCACATAAGTGGCACAGGTAACGGCCACCAATACGTAATATGGTGCATTGGGGTAAACATACAAGACAATATAAATATATCGCTAGCAAGTGGTTGTCGTAATCTATCCCGAGCCAACAAAGACAAAGACAAGAATATCAAGAGGGCAATAGCGCCCCAAGAATCAATAGTAACCATCGATTCTGAGGGTGACCTCGGAATACTGCATAATAGGAGGGAGACCTCAAGAACTGGTGGAGTAGCTAGCTCCCAAGATGATAGGGGGTGTATTGCACACACGCACCACATCACCGTAACAAGATATATATCAAGAATAAGACAAGATGATCTAGGATGCATCCATACGCCCAGTAAATGTAGTGGCCATAACAATAATAAGAAGCGCGATAATCAATACAAGATAGGGACGGTGTGGAACATCACTCAACCACACTAAAGTCATGCCATTGGTGCATCAATGACACGGTCATGGAACCCCATGACTAGTTAACGATTTGGCTCGGTATAAATCAAGGGTCAAACAAAGGTCCACAGTAGCAATATATCACCATAATAATCACAGTTCAATATCGTAGTCCATAATTCAAGGTTCATAACAACAGCCAATATCAAAGTTCAAGAGCAACAGCTCAATATCAAAATTCAAGATCAAAGGTTTAGTAACATTAGTTCAATAACAGAGGTCCAATAACGAGGGTCAATAGCAATGGTTCAAGAATGAGGTTCAATAATGAGGATCAATATCAAAGGGTCATAGCATAAGGAGCCATAGAAAATGGAATATTATAAACGAAGCAAAGTAAAAGGGAAGCCCTAATAAGAAGGCTCAGTGTAAAATATAACGGTTCAAAGCTGATATCGAAATATGTAAACGAATCATAAGAAACCCCTACTGAAAAGGGATAGAATATCTGTACCTTAACGCCAATGAAATGAAAGCAAACGAATGAATGAACACGAAGACACAACGTCACGTCTCCTCCAACAAATCTACACGGATTACGATTCGTATAATACTTATTAGCTCAATTAAATCATAACGCTTAATCGTATTAATATTTTTAGAGTTATTAAGTGTATTTTCATTTTTAGGAATGGACCGAATTAAAATACTTTAGGGCAATAATTATTAATTAGCCAAACTTAGGGGTTACAATGATAAATAGTAAACTTAGCAGCTTAACATGATAATTAATCTATTTGAAGGCTTTATATAACCATAATTCAAAGTATAGGGTTTACATGGTAATTATCTCAAAGTGTAAGGTTAATATTGTATTTAACTTAAAGTATTATGTTGATAAAATTCTCCATGCACGTTTTAGATGAAAAGAAAGAACCAAGTTTTAACATTACGATCGATCATTTTTAAGCTCTCTCGCGGACCATATGATTAACATATACGACCAAGTAAACACGTAGTACTACTAACCCCCAACTCGACTCTCCCGATACACTTTCAAAACACCAAAAGACTCAACCATAAATCCCGCGATCACCCTCGAACTCGACTCACAAGACCATGCATATACCACATTAACTACACATTCTATACATAATAACATATGCAAACACACGACCTCTTTTACAATCATTTCATTCATGTTGCCAGCTTACTACTCTCGATCCACACTCCCTTTTTATTATTATTATTTTTTTTTTTAACGTGGCATGCATTTGAAAGGGGAAGGTCCAAAACGTTTTAAACAAAAGCATAAGGTTGACATTATATTCATTTTATCTTCTATGATTTTACGTAGTTTTGATATAACATCTTATGAGACATGTTAACTTGCATATAGATGTGCGCATGAAGGGACAAACATCACGTCACAAATCAGGAAGCAAAGACGGACAGCACATGCTTACCTTGTAACGTGAGAGAGGAAGAAGCGTGACCAATACAAAGCAACTCGAGCCTCCTTTTGTCTATTAAAACCCACGACCAGCAGGGGTTTCCAAACCCACGACAGACCCAGCCATAATCGAAACACATGACCACAGTTTCAGCCCCTACACTAAGTATACAACCTCCTCTTGGACCTAGAACCCTCGACAACCAAGCAGCACACAAGGCAACCAAGCAACCTTTTCGCCCTAGCCAACCCCACGACCGACGAGCACCACGATCCAACAATCTTCCTTGGCACCTAACGAGTCTCATTTGGACCCCTTGTTGTCGAATCAAAAATGGAGAAGAAGCGGTTTTTCTTTTTGCCGTTACATTAGATGTAGGCTATTTTAGGGTTTTCTTTTGGAGTGATAAGGAAGTTACAAATGAGAGAATTATGGAATATTTTTGAGGTAAAATGGGAGTAAATAGGAAAGTAGATTGACGTGTAAATGGGATTGAAGGCGTTTAAAGTGGCTGAGAAAACGGGAAAATCACAACCGAACATTGACTTCCTATGATACTATTATGGGCTTTTACACTTCACTTATCATGATTTGCAAAGTTACATGCATATAAATTGGCCCATGCAAACAAGACAACAACAAAAAAAAAACGTGTGATGTTTTAGACGCAAGGCGAAATCGATATCATATTTTAGGTTTGGTAATCATTTACAAGTTAGGTTAAAATTTTATTTAAATCACCATGCGCATTTTACGATTTTATAAATATTAAATCAAGGGTAAATTAGTCTTTTCACGCTGCTTTTAGATTTTTAGGTTTTACAACTCTTCCTCTAAAAGAAAAATTTTCGCCCTCGAAAATTAAAGTCGCAGAAGTCCACGGAGACGCATACGCTTAAAATGCACGTAGCAATCCATAGTTTCATATAGATCATAACCGACGTTCCCAAAGCGCATAAATCGATACGTAATGTATGTCGGTGAGAATCTCACAAAGAGGTACAAAATTCCAATCGAACATGCGAGAGACAAATAACGGATATAGGTCATATTCCATTCACGTACCAACCCCGACATTTCCCAAGACGTCAGATGATTCCAATAAGTTCAAATCATATGATCTCAGTATATCACGCTGATCAAAGGCCATAATACTTGCATCACATCACAAGTCCTTATTGTCATCCTATTCGTCCCGGTCATGACAAATCACATAACCAATATCATAACAAAACAGATCATATACGTATACCAAGTAACATACCAAAGGCACTGATCACATACATACAGCATATACCACATCAAAACAACTTACCATACCACAAAAGAGAGAAGGCCACCAATGCACAAAACGGTTCCTCATGACTCATTACTGTCGGTCCAAAAGAAAAGTCGAGATATCACCAAATGCTAAATGATAAAACTTCACGATTCAAACCGAGTTCGAACAAATCAAGAAAAGTAATGCCGATCAAAATCACGTAGCAAGATATCAAACCGCCTCAAAACGCGTGACAAACGAATCGAGTAACACAAGTCGCGCCGGATCATATGAAGTAGATGAACCTTCTCACCACCGGTTGAATCTCGCCTCCGCCCTTTGCGTCTTTGGTTGATCCGTCCAGCTTCCTCCAACAAAGATCCTAATGTCTCCAAGAAGACGGCAATCGGTTACGACTTCGCTTCACGAACCTCTCCACCGAGAGATCACAAAAGAACGCAGTTCGGCACCATCGCCTTCGCTCCACGGTAGTCTCCATCTAACGATCGACAAACGGATGCGAAAAAATAAACAAAATCAAATGCAAAGAGAAGGAGGCCAAACCAAAGAAGATAAACGAATATCTAAATCAAATCAACCACAATCAAAATAATCGAGAAGATCGTAATGACGGAAGCCTAGTGTCTACCCAAGTCCTCACAGTGTCAATCCTAAGGTCAACAAGACGAAACACGAGCTCGATACTATAATTGTAACACCCCAACCCGACAAGGGTAGAAGTGTCACATTCTCGTGTCATATCGTAACATACTGCTTAAAATAGAAGTCTTTAAGAATAAAGTATCAAGTCATTTAACAATGACTTACAAGGAAAAATTACATAATCCAAAATGCTTAAAATAAAAATGAGATCACCAAACAATAGCCCGACAAAATAAAACCAAATGATAAGGTAACTAGGTTGGTCCACTCAAGTAATCCAACTCTCACCCATCAAAGCCCATCTTCAAACCTAACACCGCCGCAGAAAAGAAATGCTACCGAGCTTAAAAAGCCCAAGGAATGATATAACAAAACGAAGCTACATAAAATCGTAAATGCGAAATGAAATAAGGAACTGATAACAAGGTCGCAACGGAAAGGAATCAATGAGTCTATGAGGATCCTGCAGAACACAATAATACCGATATCCAGAATGAACAGATAACAAGGAGAACGTAGAAGGGTAAGGCATCCACGACATATACATAATCACATATAAGCAGACCGACATACAGGTACCGAAAACAAAATCAAACAATGCAAACGCCGTATTCACTCAACCAGAATAGCATACAATCAATTCAGGAAGTCAGAATATAATTAAGCCAAATGGAAAACTAAACGCAAGCGGACGCAATTAAATTAGAAAGTGAGCATGGCAGTCACAAAAGTCAAGTAACCCACAGTCAAAACATAACGAGTATCATAACAGCAGAAGTACTAGTAGCAGTCAAAACATGGCAGTCACACATAACCAGTAGGAAATACAGTATGAACATTATAATTAAATGTATTAAAGACATAACAGAGCAACTAAACAAATTATCAATCCAGACGTCACAAGTTGAACCATTTACCCACCAAACCGTAGTATAGATGTAAATGTAACATGGCGGAGTCAACAATAAGCCGATAAGGACACAACGAATAGTCTCATCCACCTAGATTAACTTAATGAAGTACACATAATAAATATACAAAACTATCGATTACCCATAGCCCGGTTACCAAACAAATTCAGAGGTTCACATAACAGGTGAGATCACATATCATCGATCGAAAACAGTAACTTTCAGATAACCGCATATTAATTACATCATAGCAGGATACTCAAGACTACATAAAACATAAATAGCATAAACAAATCCAATAAACATATAATAACCCGAGACGTGAATGCAATGGTAGAAGAATAAGTCACATAAGGTGCAGTGGTAACGCCATCAATACGAATATGGTGCATTGGGGTAAACATACAAATTACAATATAAATATATCGCTAGTAAGGGTTGTCGTAAATCTATCCCGAGCCAACAAGACAAAGACAAGAATATCAAGAGGGCAATAGCAACCCAAGAATCAATAGTAACCATCGATTCTGAGGGTGACCCTGGAATACCGCATAATAGGAGGGAGACCTCAAGAACAAAGGAGTAGCTAGCTCCCAAGATGTGTGAGGGTGTATTGCACACACGCACCACATCACCGTAATAAATATATATATCGCAGAATAAGACAAAGATGATCTAGGATGCATCCATACCCTGTAAACAAGAGTGGCCATAACAATAACGATGAAGCGCGCATAATCAATACAAGATAGGGACGGTGTGGAACATCACTCAACCACACTAAAGTCATGCCATTGGTGCATCATGACACGGTCATGGAACCCCATGACTAGTTAATGATTTGGCTCGGTATAAATCAAGGGTCAAACAAAGGTCCACAGTAGCAATATATCACTCATAATAATCACAGGTTCAATATCAGTAGTCCATAATTCAAGGTTCATAACAACAGTTCAATATCAAAGTTCAGTAGCAACAGTTCAATATCAAAATTCAGTATCAAAGGTTTAGTAACATTAGTTCAATAACAGAGGTCCAATAACAGAGGGGTCAATAGCAATGGTTCAAGAATGAGGTTCAATAATAGAGGATCAATATCAAAGGGTCATAGCATAAGGAGCCATAGAAAATGGAATATTATAAACGAAGCAAAGTAAAAGGGAAGCCCTAATAAGAAGGCTCAGTAAAATATAACGGTTCAAAGTCGATATCGAAATATGTAAACGAATCATAAGAAACCCCACCGAAAAGGGATAGAATATCTGTACCTTAACGCCAATGAAATGAAAGCAAACGAATGAATGAACACGAAGACACAACGTCGCGCTCTCCAACAAATCTACACGGATTACGATTCGTGATAATACTTATTAGCTCAATTAAATCATAACGCTTAATCAGATTAATATTTTTAGAGTTATTAAGTGTATTTTCATTTTAGGAATGGACCGAATTAAAATACTTTAGGGCAATAATTATTAATTAGCCAAACTTAGGGGTTACAATGATAAATAGTAAACTTAGCAGTTTAACATGATAATTAATCTATTTGAAGGCTTTATATAACCATAATTCAAAGTATAGGGTTTATATGGTAATTATCTCAAAGTGTAAGGTTAATATTGTATTTAACTTAAAGTATTATGTTGATAAAATTCTCCATGCACGCTTTAGATGAAAAGAAAGAACCAAGTTTTAACATTACGATCGATCATTTTAAGCTCTCTCATGGACCATATGATTAACATATACGACCAAGTAAACACGTAGTACTACTAACCCCAACTCGACTCTCCCGATACACTTTCAAAACACCAAAAGACTCAACCATAAATCCCGCGATCACCCCGAACTCGACTCACAAGACCATGCATATACCACATTAACTACACATTCTATACATAATAACATATGCAAACACACGACCTCTTTACAATCATTTCATTCATGTTGCCAGCTTACTACTCTCGATCCACACCCTTTTATTATTATTATTTTTTTTTAACGTGGCATGCATTTGAAAGGAAGGTCCAAAACGTTTTAAACAAAAGCATAAGGTTGACATTATATTCATTTTATCTTCTATGATTTTACGTAGTTTTGATATAACATCTTATGAGACATGTTAACTTGCATATAGATGTGCGCATGAAGGACAAACATCACGTCACAAATCAGGAAGCAAAGACGGACAGCACATGCTTACCTTGTAACGTGAGAGAGGAAGAAGCGTGACCAATACAAAGCAACTCGAGCCTCCTTTTGTCTATTAAAACCCACGACCAGCAGGGGTTTCCAAACCCACGACAGACCCAGCCATAATCGAAACACATGACCACAGTTTCAGCCCCTACACGAAGTATACAACCCTCCTCTTGGACCTAGAACCCTCGACAACCAAGCAGCACACAAGGCAACCAAGCAACCTTTTCGTCCTAGCCAACCCCCACGACCGACGAGCACCACGATCCAACAATCTTCCTTGGCACCTAACGAGTCTCATTTGGACCCCTTGTTGTTGACCGAAAAATGGAGAAGAAGCGGTTTTTCTCTTTTGCCGTTACATTAGATGTAGGCTATTTTAGGGTTTTCTTTTTGGAGTGATAAGGAAGTTACAAATGAGAGAATTATGGGAATATTTTTGAGGTAAAAATGGGAGTAAATAGGGAAAGTAGATTGGACGTGTAAATGGGATTGAAGGCGTTTAAAGTGGCCGAGAAAAACGGGAAAAATCACAACCGAACATTGACTTCCTATGATACTATTATGGGCTTTTACACTTCACTTATCATGATTTGCAAAGTTACATGCATATAAATTGGCCCATGCAAACAAGACAACAACAAAAAAAACGTGTGATGTTTTAGACGCATGAAATCGATATCATATTTTAGGTTTGGTAATCATTTACAAGTTAGGTTAAAATTTTATTTAAATCGACTTGGCGCATTTACGTATTTTATAAATATTAAATCAAGGGTAAATTAGTCTTTTCACGCGTTTTAGATTTTTAGGGTTTTACACTTCATCACCAAACTCTACCAAACAAAACATACCCTCCACAACTCAACCAACATCATTGGTGCCTAGAGCCACCTCACAATCATCTCCACATTCTCACAATGTAAAGACTTACCTCCCATCTCACCTTCCACCACTAACAACAAACTCACTTGAAAAGGTTGGGCAACAAAATCAAAATATTGAATCAACAATTGATCCAATGTCAAACTCTCTCATTCCCCCAATAGTCCATTTTGGATTATGAGAAGACATCAAAGTCAACCACCCGACCACATGGAAGTTGATGCTTCTTTGCCTCCACCCTCAAACATTGTAGAGCCATCACTTAATGAGCCTCCACCAATTCCTCCTTCATTTGAAGATCCTCAACCCACTTTACTTGAACTTCCACTACAAGAAATTCAAAACCATGATAAGGATTGCTATCATTGTAAATATGTTGAAAGGTTGATACATGAACTACGTGAAGAACAACGTTTCATGTTTTATCACCTCCTAGAACATTTCGAAGAGGTTAGCAAGCCTAAACTACAATGAGCATCATAGTCACAAGCTCAAACTTAGAATGTTTAGGAGAACTTATCTCATCCTTGATCATCATTAAGCTTTTAGTTGAATCTAGAGTTTGGGTAACTCATTAGCATTAGTAGCACTCGTATGGCCTAGTTCATTCTCTTAGTTTTATAGATTTGCTTGATTATCTCTTGTTTTATTGAATGAATTTTTACATGGCATAATTATTTTGTGTGTTGTGCTTATTACATTGTACACATATTTCACCTCCTCATTAGCATTGATTGACACTTCTTCACTGCTGAAGAAATTATCATCAGGTAGCCGGATCCCTCCAAAATAACTAGACGGATCCCTCCAAGAAGGGAACCGTGGGATCCGTGGCACAGAAGTACAATTTACTACTAACATGAGTCTTATTTGCAGGAAACTATGCACTATACTCTTGTTTTCTAACCTTTGTTTTGTAGTTATTCAAAATACACATGAAGATGTTGACACCATAAAGCTAGGGGAGCTTTGTGTCAAACGACATTGCAAAATCATTTGCAACTTAATCCAATTTTGGATTACACTTCATGACACCCCATTGCAACTTTGAAATATTCAAGGGGGAGCACGTTTTTCGTCACTTAGACGAACCATTTGCAAACATACTTGCAAACACATTAGTTTTTTTTTCGTTATGTCCTTGACGCCCTTTCAAAGGGATGGACTCGTCAAGGGAAGTTAAGATGAGTACCATTCCGCTTGCTCTCTTTACATTTTTACATACTTTTTCTTATAAAAATTGTGTTAGTTTCTTTTAACACTTTTGTTTCGACAAAAGGGGAGAAGAAAGTAAAAACTACAATTCAAACTTTACAATTTTAGCTTTTCCTTAAAATAAGTTTATGTTTTGTCATCAACAAAAGGGGAGATTGTTAATACAAATAAGCCGTAAAAACGTTTATTTATATTTTACGATCTTCTAATGTTTTGTCGATAACAAACATAAAATCATTTTAACGAAACAAATAAAATACGTAAATAGTTTGAGTTAATAGTTTCCTAACACACTTACGTTTTCACATAAAACACTAAAACAAGTATAAGTGGTTTTATGATACATATGTACAACAACTAGTGTTTACATATTGGGCTAACATATACTTAACTAAGTATATACTAAAATTGGTAAAAACTAAGTGTATACTAAAATGGGTAAAAACTAAGTGTATACTAAAATGGGTAAATACAAGTATATACTAAATGGGTAAAAACTAACAAATGGTATTGACCCATAACCTATGGTTTTATACAAACCACTTAACCAAGTTCATTGTATCTAGAAAGAAAACCATGGATCAACCCATAACCCATGACCCATGACCCATAACCAAAATACCCATGGGCAAGAGGGCGTTCGCGATCCCTAGTTTAGTTAGCCGGATCCCTTGTGGAAGGGATCCGGGAGCAAAGAGAGAATTTTCTATAAATAGTGAGCCATTTCTTTCCTTTTAGCTCACCACTTCACATATACTCTCCAAATATTACATCTCTAACCTCGGATCCAAGAGATCTATGTAGTTTGTGTCTTTGTTTTGTGTGATCTTCTAGGTTCCTCTTAAAGGCAAGATCACCACTTTGAAGTCGAGCAAGCTCAAGTCCATGAGTTGCCATGTTGTCATCATCAAGACAACCAAGTTCTCTTGTTGATAGTTCTTTCTTTCTCCATAGATGTTGAAGGCATTAGTGAAGGATGCCGAAGTGTCAAGACGAAGCATTAGTGAAAGGTGCTTATCGTTCGTGTCAAGAGCATTAGTGAAGAATGCTATAGGCTTCAAGACGAAGGCATTAGTGAAGGATGCCAAGCGTTATGTCAAAGGCATTAGTGAAGGATGCCAAGAATCAAATCAAGTCGCATTTGGGAAGAATGCCTAGGTCGTATAAACGATGAGGTGCATCGTTATACACATAAGTATTTGTTTATTTTCAAGGATGGTGATATCCTTGATGGTGTTGTAATAAGGAGTAGATCTCTTTGATATTAGGTGTTGTGTTGTGAAGGGTAGTAGTTCCTCCATAGTAATGGAACTAGGTGCTTAACCTAGTACCTAATAAAGGGTAGGCGACGTTGTGATAGGATTAGTTCTCCTTGGTGTGAAAGAACTCGGTGGTTAGCCTAGCACCGTATAAAGGGTAGGCGACGTTGTGTTAGGTGTGGTTCGCCTTGGTGTGAAAGAACTCGGTATTTAGCTTAGTACCGGAAAAAGGGTAAGTGACGTTGTGAAGGCTTCTCCGCCATAAGGAGTTGGTGTAGTGCTTACGAACTCTCGAGTAGGTGACTCGAGGAGTGGAGTAGGGCAAGGAAGGTGTCCTTGTAGCCGAACCACTATAAATACTTGTGTCGTGGTGATTTGCTTACTCTTTATCTTTCATTACGTTTATATATTTATCTATCAACGTCCAACATAAACAACCAAATAGATTGACATAAATCGATCTAAATATTTAAAAGGAAGTTTTAAATTGGTGAAACTATTCAACCCCCTTCTAGTTTTCCACATAGTTTGATGAACACATATATCCCATACCTTTTATGATCGATTGATATGTTGAATTGGCTTTTATTAATCGACATCGTTTGGGTGTTGTCGACCACCATATATGTCTATCTCGTGTTCACTAACGATGCGTATAACATGGATATAAGAATTTTCCGATCCGGATCCCACAAATGAAGATGATTGGATGCCGATAGGAAAGGGTAACTATATCTTGGGTTGACAAATGAAGAAACGGAGCTTAATTGGACTTCGTGGAGAGTTGGCATAAATGCAACGTAAGAGGTCTCACCGCATCGGAGATGGTTTTCTTCAAGTGATTGAAGAAACATAGCTTAATTTGACATCGGTTGGCATTAAAATGCAACGTAAGAAGTCTCACCGCATCGTGACGGTTTTCTTCCAAGCCCTACAAAGAACAACGAAGCTTCTCAACCACCTAACGATCTTTGTGCAGGGATAATAGTGATAATACCATTTTCTAAAACTTTGAAAAATTGTGTTTTTGAAAATGGAAAAATGTTGTTTTGAAAATAAATCGGATTCAAAGTTTTGAAATCAACCGGACTTTATTTTGTCAGATCTCAAGTGATTTCAAATTAAATATTTTCAAACGATATTTCATCTATCAAGTCCGTTTGTACGAAATAAAGTGGTGATCTAAAGATTTAATGTTATGTCATGGTATGAGTTTTCTTTTGAATCAAGGTCTTTCAAAATGAAATTTTTTTTGTTCTTGTTTGATTGTGAAATTGTTTTATTTTACTTAAAGATCTCTTAAAACAATCATACCTGACACTAACAATCTTTAATGTCTAAATGGTCCTTATCTGTCATTTTTCAAAATTAAATTTTGCCACGTCTTTCACCAAAATCTTTTAAATGATTTAAATCAATTGGGATCACAAATCTGAAAAGGTTTGAAATTTTTGATCGGGGTAGAGATCGTGATTTAAATCTCAAATCTATTTTAATAGAATCGGTTTTAGTCCTTTATAGGCACTCCTACCTCCATGTGCCAAACGATTTCAAATACACAATGCACATGTTGAGGTGGAGGATTTATCCAAAAACAAGATGAGTATTTAAACCTGGCCCACATATTCTCCCATGTTTCCAAACCTGATTAAATCACTTGAGATCCAAAATCTCAAAGGGTTTGATATTTATGATCGGGAAGGATTTGTGATTTAATATGAAATTTGATAAAGGTGATCATTTGATTAAATGTGCATGCTCTCTCTAATATGTGCTAAACAATTTCTAAATCATATGCACATATTGAGGGGAGCGAATGGTTTCTTAATGGCTTGTGTGATCGTAAAGTGGTTCAAAGAACTCTTTCCTCTATGTGATAAAATGATTTCAAATATCCTATGCACATATTGAGGGGAGAATTTTACCAAGAAAATCAAATGGCTTTTTCTATGAAAATTGTGATCAAAGAAAATATTTCAAAGTCCTCTCGCCTCCATGTGCTAATCAATTTCTAAATCATATGCACATGTTGAGGGGAGGTTTTCTAAATGATCAAAACTATTAAGGTACAAAATACTTTGATCTAGTATCACAAGTACCTTGATTGTTTTTCCAAATGATTTTTCAATTGGTTTCATGGAAGAATGAACTGTACCAAAAGACCGACCATTTTACTTTATGCATGGAGTTATAAGGATGGTGAGGTTAGGTATTAGTTCTCACGATCCGCCAGAACCGGAGGGATCTTCCGACGGACAATCCACTAGATAGTGTAGAGTCCTTAGGAATGTTGAAAAAAGGAGAAAAATGAGAAAATGGGAAGAGTGCCGACTAAGATAGAGCTAGAACTGGAATAAACCCAACAAGGTTCTAGTAATGAAGTCTAGGTAATCTTGAAGGGTTAAAGAATGAAAAGAAATGAATGAGAAAAGGGTGAAAAGAAATAGCCTCCAACAATTCAACCTTAGGGCGTAAACCGGGTTCAATACATATGCTCTGGTGTTTACTAAGGTAACACCGGTATTGAAGATAAAATGTCATGGACCCAAGGACGACCGCACTAAACTTCCCAAGCTATTCAAGTTCCTCTTAAAAGGGCTTGTTTCATTCTCACGGGAACCTACATAATCTATCGACTTTCTCTTAGAGATCGTTGATATTGAAGAAGGAGATCCTCTCCTAGTCTCCCAAGATAGGAACCATATGTGCCACGATTGAGTCTAGAGCCAAGAGATCATCCAAAATATCTCATTCGGACACTAAATTAATGAAGACTTGCTGTTTCACACAATGTGGAAAGTAAGAATATATTAAGAGTCCCACGATTATCCTTGTGGTATTGCTGTAACATCCGAGTGATATGTAAAAATATTCACGATGAAGATGGAAATCCTTCAGAGCCAACATCAAACAAGCTCTTGGTGGGTGACATGTGAGATCTTCTCGTAAGATTAAGCTTGTGACAACTGGATAGACACGATGGGAGATTCAATCTTGAATCAACCTTGGTCCAGATTGGAATTGACGAATACTTTGGAAAAACTGCTCGATGTGCAAACCTTCTTTTCTCTAGCACGTCGAATGTGTACTCATGTTTTCAAACACAAAAGTATCTCCGATTGAAAAATACTTTTGGAAAACCGCTCGATGTGCGAATCTTCTTTCCCAGCACATCGAATGTGTACTCTTTTCAAATACAAAGGTATTTTGATTGAAAATTGATCTTTCTCATAAAACCTTCGTCGTATTGCAAAACTCTTTCTTCTAAGCAATACGCAATTGTTTTCAAATCAATTTTCATCAATCGCTGAATCTCAATTACCGGTTCACTCACTCGTGTTGTCTTCTTTGAGACGTTCGGTTTGAGAACAACTAGAACAAACAAAAACCCGTCAAGGAGATTCTTAGGAATCCCACGATCACAGCGAGATTTGTAATCGATCAACGGGAACCGTGGTCAGATACCTCAATTCAATGAAAGTGATCAAAGACACTTTCGTGTTTTAATTGCTAACTTGTTGTTTGCGGTACATTTGGACGGTTGCGGTGATCGTAATTGAGGAGTCAATCCAAAGCCGCATGCTCACAAAGATCCACTCTTAATTGAAGAAATCATGACCGGTGCATATCTACGAACACGGCTCGATATTTTCATACTATGCTTCGCTACATCGCCGCAAATATCATGAACCAAAGAAAGCTTCCGCTACTCGATGAAAAGATGTCATGATCCAAAAGTGTGAGCATGTCGGTCCAAAAGTCACAACTTCACATGATGGCAACACAATAAAGGGTGATCCAGAGATTTGCTATGGCTGATGATCTCAAAGAAAGCTAAAAGATCATCAAGATGTGGATCAGTTCAAAGACCTCCACTAAAAGTACAAAGCAGTCGGACTTTGAAGAAATCACTGCTAAAGCACAAAGAATGCAAATTTTGAAGAATTAAAGTCTACGAGCTCAAGACGAAGTCAAGAATAGAATGCTAGGATACAAAATGTAAATCATGGGGTGACCTCCCTTAGGGGGAGATTGTTAGGAATTAGAAATTCCATAGTAGAGTGTCGGTCACCCCAACTATTATCTAGCATAAGTTAGCTCGTAGACATATCGTTATTTACGTGTTTATTAGCTTAGTTATTAGTTTAGAGTAACACCGTGGAGGAAGGACGGGTCTTTACCCATCTGATGCACGATCCACATCCAAGGAGGACGGCGTAGTATGTAACTATAAATACCTCTACCTCTCAAGGTAGAGGTTGGACCTTTCAATCTAACCTTCTTTCTTTTGTTACTTTCTCTCTCTGAAAGGCTCCCATTCTACTTTCTCTCTCTAAAACCTCTAAACTATACGCCCCTTATTGTGATTGTTTGTGTGTTTGTGAAATCCAATATGCAACAGTAAAAGAAAGAGGGCGGGTGGGGAGTCTAAGAAGTCAACAAAATTACAAATATCTGAGTTTGTTTTTGCCCAATGATTCTGTGAGGTATGTCTATTAATGAAATTTCAGGGTGCGTTTGGTATACGTGAATGGGAATCAAACTATGACTTTCATAGTGATTCATTTGTTTGGTTTAAGATTTGGTAATCAAACTATCATAGCACACCTATAGATCCATTCCACTACTGGAGGTACCTTTCATTACACATTTCAGTGGGCCCCATCTTTTTAATTGTCATCATATAGTCTTTCCACTCACTTTAATGGTGACCACTATTTGATATGCATACCACAAGTTGTATACCAAACGATCTTCAATCCCATAACTCCTCCAATCAAACTAATATCCATAGTGATTCGGTAGCATACCAAACCTCGGTTTGTTTTGCAATGGCCCACTCTTCAAAAGTGTTGGTCATCGCTTATTGCTTAGTGTCGACCAATTTTTATTGGTGTTGGATTTTGTACGAACCAACCGCTTTTGTCAAAATATCAACCTTAAAATTATACTCCCTCCGTCTCATAATAATTGTCCACTTTGATATTTTTTAGTCTTTCTTGTTTAACTTTGACCATTAATATTTTTATGTATGTTATATAATACTTGATGAAAATTATACCAAATGAAAATACATTTAAAACCCAATCTATTCATATAATTTTCATCAAGTATAATTTGACACAAGTAAAAATATTTATGGTCAAAGTTGAATAAAAAAGACTTAAAAAGTCAAAGTGGACAATTATTATGGACGAGGTAGTACTTTGTTTGTCAAGAGATAAAATAAGTATTGAGATTCCATGCGTAAAATTCAAGTTATAGCATATATTTAACATGTTTTACCCAGCTGGTCTTCCTAATTATGAACCCTAGACCTCTTGTGTTAATTTATGTGTTTAACTTATCTCTTGTATATATGATATATGAATTTAGAGGGTGTTTGGGATTGCTTTTATTATTTAACTTATCTCTTGTTTTGATTGGGTTTTGTAGGTGACCAGATTTGATTGATAACAGAGTATTGGGGCTTCTGTTACTGCTAAGACTCAGAGCCTTTTTGATGCTTTGTCGAAAAGGTATGTATCTCTTTTAAAGATAGTTGCATTAAACTTGTAGACGAGAGGATATTTGATATTTGAGAGCTTTCTAAGAAAAAAGAGCATGCATTACATGATTATAAAATGTCGATACATGCTCAGAATAAAGATGACACCATATAACCTCTAGAGTAAAATACACCGTTCATCCTTAAACTTGTACGCACGCATCACGTTTAACCAAACCTAGGCGTTTTCATCGTTGGAGGTCCAAAACATGGGTTTTATACTCTAGACAAGTCCCTTGACCAGGATTTCCAAAGTCAACATGAATTTTCTGGGTTTACATCGAGGGTATAATAGACCATTCATAATTTTAACATGCCATAGTTAAAATCTAACCCAAATGAACCCTAAATACAAGCAACACACATTCTACCCAAAGCAAAAAAACAATAATGGCACAAAACGATAAGGGGAAGGCTTTGTTGAGTTCGTTGAGGAAAGAAGACTGCTTAAATGAAGAGGGTTTGGGTGTTAAGAAGGAGAAGGAAGAGGTTGACATCGTGTTATCAAAGGTTAACTATTTGGGAAAAAGGATTACAAATCTGGAAATTTTGTTTAAATATTTTAAGGAAAGGAAGGAAATGAAGGAAAAGGATGATAGGGAGAGTTGTGGGTCTAGCTAAGTGTATGTTTAGATGATAGGAAACTTTGTAGTAGTTGTGAACATGAAATCGATCAATAAAAAATTGGGTTCTTATTAAGTAATAGTGTTTGGTTGTGTATTGTAACTGCTTGAAATCGTTGTGCATTTGTTAATAGGTTTGACTTACCCAAGTCATACCACAATAGTAAGTTACAATTTGTGGCATTTCATAAATTTGTTTGACTTGGGTAAATCAAAATTAAAGATCTTACAATTTGAGGCATCACGTGTTCAAATTCCATCACAACACTAACACCATACCAATTTCTTCCTAAACAATACACCATTGTCAATACATTATGATTTAGTGCTAAACATTTGTATTTTCAACACATATTTATAAACCATTGCCTTTGGTTTTGCTGATACAAGGGGGTGTTTGGTTTGCTGATACAACTTTTGCTGATAAAAGGGGATGTTTGTTTTGGCTGATACAAGGGGATGTTTGGTTTTGCTGATACTAATTAGAAACAATACACCTAATATCACAATACAAGAACAGATTAAATACATAAAACTTAGATGATATTTCATCATTAATATAGTTGGTTACAAGAACAGAAACAACTACATCAAACAATGACCAACAACCAAACAAAAGATCCAATTTACATACCCCTTTTACCAACCTATATTTTCAAAACTAGCACCCAAAATACTCCATTTATCTACCCCCATGAAATACCCAAAATTCAATCATTATGCTCAGCCATTTTCTTAACATAACCTTCGTTGATATGAATAGCTTCATCGCTTAACCAAGAATCAGTATGAATTGAACAAGTAGGTCTCGTGCCTCGCTGGATTTTCCTCGGTAGCATCCAAACAAATAAGCGCTATTCCCGAGGTCCCAAAGCTTCGTTCTCTTCAATCAACTCCCTACGCTTGATGATTCCCCTCTTTAGATGATCAATGCACACACGAACTAGCTTTTTCAAAAGCTCTTCTTGTGCAGCCTCTTCCCCAAACCACACTGCCATACGATCATTTAAGTTGGATAAACCAGCAATCTCCATGAGTTCATTCAAAATAGGGAAATCTTCCATTGGAAATTGTGTGTGTGGAAAAAGTGGTGGATGGGTTTATCGGTTCGTGTACACATGTAAATAGCGTCTCAGGATAGAGACGGTCAAGGGTCTAATAGTGACTTTTTTTCATACTTGGTCCCTGCATTTGTCTTGGTTTCCGTTGTCAGACTTAAAACTCCCGCCCAATAATCACTTTAAAATACACAATTGGTCCCTCAATTTGCCAAGTTACGTATACTACAATTTAGTTGAAGATTAAACAACACAAAACCATTAGAAGTTTGACTTTGTTAAGTCAAACTTCCAAAACATATCAATAAACTCCCTAACAAATATTGACTAATGGTTTTGCAATTTTGACTTTACAAAGTCAAAATGCAAATAGAAAATAGCCATTCACCATTTTCAATGTTGACTAACTAAAGTAAACTGGAAATGCAGTTTTACTTTCTACAATCAAATTGAAATGCTAAATGGAAGTTTGACTTTCGAATGTCAAACTTGCATCACCAACAATACGCACAAACAACAACATATGAACAAGCTAAATTTAAGCAAACCATATAAATAAATAGCAACATACAAAAACTATTTTGCAACATGAATTGTCATAGGGTATTCAACCCATACATAAACTACAACCACTAAAAGAACTCTACCACGGTTGTGGGGGAAGTTCGGTGGAGTTTCAACAGCTTCCTAGCCAACTCCCGCTCATCCCGATATTTTCATTCCCATCATGACTCCTATCACGAGCTTGATATTGATTGTCTTTAGCGACCGGAACACGCAAGTATAAACTTTATTAAAGTTAATTCATGCTTTAATCTAGGAAAAGCTCGAAACACCACAATCAGAGTCGCCATGGTCGATTGTGTTTCGCTCTACAACATTGGAAAATTTTTCCAAAGGTAGAACACTAAGCGTGTTTGCAGCCTGAAAAATCAAATAGTGTTGAGATACACAAACATGGCAATTTACGAATGTTTATTTGATACATATGCATCAGTATTACACTTTGCTCTGGTATCCAGCATTTTCAAATTTGGAGATCCACGAATCATTTCAATGATGAGCGATACCATAACACTATTCCTAAAATCGACATCGGACGACTTAAGATTAATCAGGGATACAAAGGGCACAGGGACATTCATCCTAAAATTAGCTTCCCGTATCAACTACAACAAGTTTTAAAGATTAAATTTCATTACTGTTACACATTTCTTTAACATTGTAAAATTATAAGTGCAAAACTCAAATTGTTCTTACCGTGCAATCATCAAAATCCTATGTAAGGGTCTCAAGATTTTGAAGTCTTGTCGTGAAAGATATCGGATGTTGTGATTGTCGTCACAACATTATAAAGACCGAATGACAAATCTAACTTCTTCAAATTCCTAAGTTTTGCAATATCCCATAGTCTCATCTCGCTTTGTAGTAGACGATTCATTTTAAGAGACTCAAGTAAGGACAACCAAAGAATAAACTCCCAAACTGTATCGGTTAGAAAATTGACATGAATCAATTCTAAGCTCAATAGATTTGGAAAGCCATTAAAATATTCCAAAGTAGCCATAGCACAAACATGAAGTTCCAGATGTTTCAACTCCATACGAGAGTAAAGTTGGGTTGGGAACATAACTCGTTCACCATACCAGTTTCTAATAATCAGCTCCTCAATTCCATGCCGAGCCAAAAACAAAAGCCAATCACGAATCTCTTTATAATTCAAGTCTTTTATTCCAAGCATTGATCTTGGCTCTACAGAGAAGACAAACTTTCTTATGGGACCCATAAGCCGATTTAAGAGTCTAGTAACATGCCTCCCATCAAAATCACATGTTAAATAATATAAGAAATCCTCATCAACTATGACATCGGTGAGCAAAGTCAACTTAGACCTCCAGTTTCTCGCTAAACTAGAGGTTCTCACCGCTTCTAACAAAGGCAACCGATTCAAAATGTTACTTGGTCACTATATCCGCATGTTGCTAATACGATCGATCGACATGGTATTGTTGGAAGTTGGGTTGGTCTTTTGAGTTCGGAAATGAGGATTTAGATTAGGTTTTGATATTCGCTTGATCGCTTACGGATAAGGGTGTTATTATGATTGGTAAAGTTGTTTGTTGGGTGGGTTTATTGGTTCGCGCGAAAATAAATGCTAGCGTATTAGGGAAGAAACGGCTAGTTGCATAGCCATAATCACATTTGGTCCATGGGTTGAGGGTTGGGTTAGATTTTAATTATAGCATGTTAAAATTGTGAATGGTCTATTATACCCTCGATGTAATTATATTTTTCAGGGACTTGTCTAGAGTATAAAACCCATGTTTTGGACCTCCAGCGATGAAAACGCCTAGGTTTGGTTAAACCTCTATTAAAGGAAGATAGTTATATTTTTCAGAAGAATACCTTATTGTTTTTCTTTGGCGGGAGCTCTTTTTACCAAAAGGTTTCTTCCTAGAAGCAGCTGCTATAACCTATGCATAATAAAAGTTATTAGTGATATTCATGCAAATAAATAAATAATCAAGGCACGAGCTACTGATGGCTTCTTTCTAGAAGCACTGATCTCCATATGTATTTTTACATAAATTATTAAATAAATAAACTAGATAAACTAAAATGAAAATGACAACCAACAGCAGCTACCAAAAAAAAAACTGAAAATCAAATTACCATTTTCTTATTCGCATCTGCAAGCGAAAACACAATGGTGGAATCTTGTTCTTCTTCCTGTATGAAAACAAATCATATTTTACAAAAACATCAGGAGAAAAGAAAAGATCTAAAATGAACTATCAGTGCCAAATGCCAACAGATTTGAATACAAATAATAGTTTTTGTTGAAATTTAAATAAAAAGTAAGGGATATACGACAATACCTCTTTTTTAGAATGAGGAGAAAGTATCGTGTCTGCAATCCCCTTCCAAAAAAGATGGCTCTTGCGAAGCTGCTCGGGAGTTAGACGTGCTGTGTCAATAAGCCAACAAGCAAAAATGATATGTTGAAATCAGATGCTGAAACTGAATTTGCAATTATCAAAATTGATATATGAAAAGCGAAGATTAAAAAGTCGGCCAGTGAAAATATTCATTTAAATGAAAGGATTGAATTAGTGATGTTGCAAACGCAAAACAACTCCTAAAATCCCCGGCACCATCAATTTTTAAACCGTTTCAAAACCCTTACGATACCCATAATACCCTTGAAGTATGTGGACAGGTGGCATATAACTATGGTATTTAGCTTTTTTACTTTAAAATGCTATTTACAAGAACTAGTGTGGCTAAATAAAATCTTCATAATGACAAAGACTTCTCAAATTTAAAGCTGAGAACTACTTACTTTTGCGTTGCTTGAGCTTCTTCTCAGTCTTCTTTCCTGTGTCACAAAACACACCAAATAAAAGCGTACTAATATCTTGTGTTAATACAAATAAGCCGTAAAAACGTTTATTTGTATTTTACGATCTTCTAATGTTTTGTCGATAACAAACGTAAAATCATTTTAATGAAACAAATAAAATACGTAAACTATTTGAGCCAATAGTTTTCTAACACACTTACGTTTTCACATAAAACACTAAAACAAGTATAAGTGATTTTATGATATACATATGTACCACAACTAGTGTTTACATATTAGGCTAACACATACTTAACTAAGTATATACTAAAATGGGTAAAAATAAGTATATACCAAAATGGGTAAAAACTAAGTGTATACTAAAATGGGTAAAAACAAGTATATACTAAAATGGGTAAAAACTAACAAATGGTATTGACCCATAACCCATGGTATTGTCCAAACCACTTAACTAGGTTCAATGTATTCTTGAGATACATTGTATCTAGAAAGAAACCCATGGATCAACCCATAACCCATGACCCATGACCCATAACCAAAAATACCCGTGGGTAAAGAGGAGCGTCCCACGGATCCCTAGCTTTACGCTAGCTGGATCTCTTGTGGGAGGGATCCGTGGGATCCGGGGAACAGTGAACTTTCTCCTTTATAAACAGTGAGCCATCTCTTCCTTTTGGTTCACCACTTTCACACATATTTTCTCCAAGTATTGTACCTCTCTAACCACTGATCCTAAGGGATCTTTCTATGTAGTTTGTCTTTTGTTTTTGTGTGATTCTCTAGGTTCCTCTTAAAAGCGAGATCACCACTTCTTGAAGTCGAGCAAGCTCAAGTCCATGAGTTGCCATGCTTCGTCATCATCAAGACAACTGAGGTTCTCTTGTTGATAGTTCTTTCTTCCTCCGTAGAGATGTGTGTTGAAGGCATTAGTGAAGGATGCCGAAAGAGTCAAGACAAAAGCATTAGTGAAAGGTGCTTAACGTCCGTGTCAAAATCATTAGTGAAGAATGCTAAAGGTGTCAAGACGAAGGAATTAGTGAAAGGTGTCAAGCGTTGTATCAAAGGCATTAGTGAAGGATGCCTAGGAATCGAATCAAGTGGCATTAAGGAAGAATACCTAGGTCGTATAATCGATGAGGTGCATCGTTATACATATAAGTATTAATTTATTTCCAAGGATGGTGATATCCTTGATGGTGTTGTAATAAGGAGTGGATCTCCTTGAGATTAGGTGTTGTGTTGTGATGGGTAGTAGTTCCTCCATGGTAATGGAACTAGGTGCTTAGCCTAGTACCTAATAAAGGGTAGGCGACGTTGTGATAGGTGTAGTTCACCTTGGTGTGAAAGAACTGGGTGCTTAGCCTAGTACCTAATAAAGGGTAGGCGACGTTGTGATAGGTGTGGTTCACCTTGGAGTGAAAGAACCCGGTGGTTAGCCTAGTACCGGAAAAAGAGTAGGTGACGTTGTGAAAGATTCTCCGCCATAAGGAGATTGGTGTCGTGTAGTGTTTACGAACTCTCGAGTAGGTGACTCGGGGAGTGGAGTAGGGCAAGGAAGGTGTCCTTGTAGCCGAACCACTATAAATACTTGTGTCGTGGTGATGTGCTTTTACTCTTTATCTTTCATTACACGTTTATATATCTATATATCAACGTCCAACATAAACAACCAAATAGATTGACATAAGTCTATCTAAATATTTAAAAGGAAGTTTTAAATTGGTAAAACTATTCAACCCCCTTCTAGTTTTCCGTCTTGCAACAAGGAAAAGACTAATCAAATATAAAGATAAAAAGTAATACGCACTTTTACTTCACCTAACCTTTATTCTCAACCAAGAGAGCTTTGTAAGAAAAAAGAGCATACATTCCATGATTATAAAATGTCGATACATGCTCAGAATAAAGATGGCACCATATAAACTCTATTAAAGGAAGAAAGTTATATTTTCCAGAAGAATACCATATCGTTTTTCTTTGCCGGGTACTCTTTTTACCAAAAGGTTTCTTCCCAGCAGCTGTTATTACCTATGCATAATAAAAGTTACAGTGACATTCATGCAAATAAATAAATAAACAAATAGACAAACTAAAATGAAAATTACAACAACAGAAACAACAAAAAAAAGGAAAGCAAATTACCCTTTTCTTATCCGCATCTGCAAGTGATAACATAGTAGTAGAATCTTGTTCTTCCTCCTGTATGAAAACAAATCATATTTTACAAAAACATCAAGAGGAAAAAAAAGGATCTAAAATGAACTGTCATTGCCAAATGCCAACAAATTTGATACCTCTTTTTTAGAATAACGAGCAAGGGATAATTTCGTCCTTTAACGTACCGCCTCAAAAAGAAGTTCCTCCTGCGAAGCTCCTCTGGAGTTAAACGTGCTGTGTCAATAAGCCAACAAACAAAAATGATGTGTTGAAATCAGATGTTTTGAAATATATATTGTGTAATTAGGGAGGGAGTTCATGTATCATTTAACCTAACCTCTTTGAGCAGCAGCTAGAGGTAGAAATAAACTATCGGCGGCACGACTGTCAACTTTCAACCCACCATCTTGTTTATTTGGGGTCACAACAACAATGTCGGGCTGCTGTAATTATAAAACTTAACATTAGTAAAAAAAACAACCAAATACATAAACTCCCTATTAAGTTGATATGTAAAAGACTAAGCCAATACCCTCGCATAATGATTATTTGCCCTCGTGTCCATGGCAGAGACCACAAGCCCACTAGGAGTGAGTGGGATGGTTCTTATAAAATATTGGATACAACACGTGGAGAACCGGATGTGACTAGTCGGCCTGTTATGCACACATGGCATGATTGTAGCCTCTCGGTAATGGCCAATCTCGCCATAAAACCCTTTAATGTGGGTGCTAATACACCACGTACTCCATAAATTCACCTCGCCACCCAAGAGGGCTTCAAGTTCTCTTTAGCTTCTATTATAGTTCATAAAATGTTTATTATTGTTGAGATTGTTATTGTTGGCTTGGTAGTTATGTTTATTGAGTAGATTTTTATACGCTTTTTAAGTGATGATGATACGTGAATAAAGTGTGAAAACTTAGAAATTGTTGATTAACAATCTTGATTACTTGGATTGAAATTTCTTTGTTTGACGGCAAAAGCCGTTAGGGTAATTAATTAAATCTAGTAATTTTACCTAGATAAATAATTGTTTTCAAAATAAACCAACGTTGTGAGAAAATAATTTTTTAAACGGTTATTGAAGATTATTGATTAATAGTTTCCGGATTATTTTTAGATATAATTAGTTGGTTGTTTTAACGGGCAAAAGCCATGGAAATAATTGATTATTTAAATCTAGTGATTATTACCAAGAGAAAAATGATTGTTTTCAATATAAGCCAACGTTGTGAGAAAATAGTTTTATTTCGACGGGTATTAATTACAAGGGTTTAATAGATTGTTAACACTTATTTACCTTTTCACCTCATTTGACAAGCATAGCTTTTTCTATAATATTCTTAGCTTATTTTATTTCGTCATTATTCTAATTTTAATTAGTTCAAATATTTCTAATAGTTAAAATAGTTTTAAAACGTTTATAAAATCAAAAACCAAAATATTCGATAATCAAGCATCAAACAAAAGATAATAACGTAAATCTCAATTCATATCTCGTTGTGGAATACGACTCCGGAAGGTTGATTATCATTTGTACTCAAGTGATTGTTTAATATTAATCGGGAAAACAAATTTAAAACTGCTCTATAGTTCCAAACGAATCAGTGAAATTCATGCAAATAAATAATTAATCAAGGCACGAGCTACTGATGGCTTCTTTCTAGAAGCACTAATCTCCATCTGTATTTTTACATAAACTATTAAATAAATAAACTAGACAAACTAAAATGTAAATGAAAACCAACAACAACAGCAACAAAAAAAAACTGAAAAGCAAATTACCATTTTCTTGTTCGCATCTGCAAGTGACAACATAATGGTAGAATCTTGTTCTTCCTCCGGTATGAAAACAAATCATATTTTACAAAAACATCAGGAGAAAGAAAAGATCTAAAATGAACTATCATTGCCAAATGCCAACAGATTTGAATACAAATCATAGTCTTTGTTGAAATTTAAATAAAAAGTAAAGGATATACGACAATACCTCTTTTTTGCAGTTATAAAATTTGATATATGAATATCGAAGATTAAAAAGTCGACCGGTGAAAATATGCATTTAAATGAAAGGATTGAAATAGTTATGATGCAAGCATGAAAACAACTCCTAAAATCCCGGCACCATCAATTTTAAATCGTTTCAAAACCCTTTTGATACCCATAATACCCTTGAAGTATGTGGACACGTGGCATATGACTATGGTATCTTAGCTTTTACTTTAAGATGCTATTTACAAGAACTAGTCTGGCTAAATAAAATCTTCATAATGACAAAGACTTCTCAAATTTAAAGCTGAGAACTACTTACTTTTGCGTTGCTTGAACTTCTTCTCAGTCTTCTTTCCTGTGTCACAAAACACACCAAATAAAAGCATACTAATATCTTGCAACAGGGAAAAGACTAATCAAATATAAAGATAAAAAGTAATACATACTTTTACTTCGCCTTACCTTTAGTCTCAACCAAGAGAGCTTTCTAAGAAAAAAGAGCCTGCATTACATGATTATAAAATGTCGATACATGCTTAGAATAAAGATGGCACCATATAAACTCTATTAAAGGATGATAATTATATTTTCCAGAAGAATACCGTGTCGTTTTTCTTTGTCGGGTACTCTTTTTACCAAAAGGTTTCTTCCCAGAAGCAGCTGCTATAACCTATGCATAATAAAAGTTACAGTGACATTCATGCAAATAAATAAATAAATAAATAAATAAGCAAACTTAAATGAAAATGAAAACACCAACATAAAAAATGGAAAGCAAATTACCCTTTTCTTATCCGCATCTGCAAGTGACAACACAGTAGTAGAATCTTGTTCTTCCTCCAGTATCAAAACAAATAATATTTTACAAAAACAACAAGAGACTAAAAAAAGGATCTAAAATGAACTGTCACTGCCAAATGCCAACAGATTTGATACCTCTTTTTTAGAATAACGAGCAAGGGATAATTTCGTCCTTTTACGTACCGCCTCAAAAAGAAGTTCCTCCCTGCGAAGCTCCTCTGGAGTTAGACGTGTTGTGTCAATAAGCCAACAAATAGAAATGATGTGTTGAAATCAGATGTTTTGAAATATATATTGTGTAATTAGAGAGGGAGTTCATGTATCATTTAACCTAACCTCTTTGAGAAACAGCTAGCGGTAGAATTAAACTATCGGCGACACGGTTGTCAACTTTCAACCCACCATCTTGTTTGTTTGGAGTAACAACAACGATGTCGGGCTGCTGTAATTATAAAACTTAACATTAGTAAAAAACACCCAAATACATAAACTCCCCATTAAGTTGATGATATGTAAAAGACTAAGCCAATACCCTCGCATAATGGTTATATGCCCTCGTGTCCATGGCAGAGACCACAAGCCCACTAGGAGTGAGTGAGATGGTTCTTATAAAAGATTGGATACAACACGTGGAGAACCAGATGTGACTAGTCGGCCTGTTATGCACACATGGCATGATTGTAGCCTCTCGGTAATGGCCAATCTCGCCATAAAACCCTTTAATATGGGTGCTAATACACCACGTACTCCACAAATTCACTTCGCCACCCAAGAGGGCTTCAAGTTCTTTAACCTTTTCCTTACGACTTTTAACATCTTTAACAAAATCGGGCTCGCAGACAACGGTGTAAGGAGGTCTGTAGCCAAAGAGTCTGCGGAATTCCGCCTATAATTCATATAAAGTAATAAAAAATAAACAAATCATCAAGAGCAAAACACTAAATGTTTTAAATAACTAGACAATTATTAAGCAATCAATTGTTGAATAAATCGAAACAATAAATTAACAAAATGGTTAAAAACTAGTTTAGGTTTCATTTGATCATTTCGCCACTCAAAAACGCTTCGAATCGAGTCCAAATCTTACTTCTAAACCGTACAATCGAATTATAAGTTTAGATTACATGCTTTTGAATTTCTTTTTTTCTGATTTGCACTCAAAACCCTAGAAATTTTTATTGTCATATTAGTTATGGTGATAATAGGAATAAATTAACAAAATAGTTAAAAACTAGTTTAGGTTTCATTTGATCATTTTAAGCCAATGATATGAGACTTACTCTCTCTCCTCTTACCGTTTTTCCCGCGCATTTTTAACCATAATAAACTCGAAAAAGCTTCGAATCGAGTCCAAATTTTACCTAAATTTCAACTATAAACCGTACAATTGACCATAGTATCAAATATAAAAAAAAAATCGAACATAGCATCAAATATAATAAACCGTAAATCGAATATAGTATCCAAGTATGGTGAGAAAGGATAATAGGAAACTAATAAACAAACTAATTCATGTGTCTAATGAAATGAATGACATTGTTAAATAAATCAAAACAAATAAATTAACAAAATCGTTAAAAAACTACAATACCATTCTCTCCATCGACAGCGTATTGCATCCGTACACGATCTCAGATTCCGATGAAGCGCCGGCCATTTTTAAATCAAACCCGAGAATCTCTATTTCTCTCTGTGTGTTTTTGAGTGAGTGTGTGTTTGTGTGTGTGTTGTTATAAATGTCTAATGGGCTAATTTGTTGGGCTCATCTTTCATTTTGGACTCTAATTTGTAAAAGTAAAAAACAAAATGGTAAAGAGTAAATAAAACTTGTTTTTACAAAAAGGTAGGCGGTCAGATGATATATATCTTACCCAGAAAGAATGAGGTTAAGCGTCGTATTGGATTAAGATACGGTGCTAATATTGCCTCTTAACCATATAAGATCGACTTTCAAGATATCAAAAGAGTGAATCGGGTTAGCTAACTTCTGTTTTTGTGGAATTGATATGATCTCACATCGGATAACTATGAGATTGGTTGATAGTTTATAAAGGCTAGCGATCCAGGCAGGCTTTATATAAACCATCAAACAATACCATACTTGGGCGATTATCCCACATCAAACAATAAACTAGTAGCATCTCATATCTTGAAGAAGAAGAAGGATGAAACACACACGAATTAGAGGAGATTATCCCACATCGCCCAAGTATGGTATTGTTTGATGGTTTATATAAAGCCTACCTGGATCGCTAGCCTTTATAAACCATCAACCAATCTCATAGTTATCCGATGTGAGATCATATCAATTCCACAAAAACAGAAGTTAGTTGACCCGATTCACTCTTTTGAGATCTTGAAAGTCGATCTTTTATGGTTAAGAGGCAATATTAGCACCGTATCTTAATCCAATAAGATGCATAACCTCATTCTTTTTGGGTAAGATATATATCATCTGACCGCCTACCTTTTTGTAAAAACAAGTTTTATTTACTCTTTACCATTTTGTTTTTTACTTTTACAAATTAGAGTCCGAAATGGAAGATGAGCCCAACAAATTAGCCCATCGGACAATTGTAACAATTCACACACAAACACACACTCACTCAAAAACACACACACAGAGATAGAGATTCTAGGGTTTGATTTAAAAATGGCCGGCGCTTCATCGGAATCTGAGATCGTGTACGGATGCAATACGCTGTCGATGGAGAGAATATTATAGTAGTTTTTTTAACGATTTTGTTAATTTATTTGTTTTGATTTATTTAACAATGTCATTCATTTCATTAGACACATGAATTAGTTTGTTTATTAGTTTCCTATTATCCTTTCTCACCATACTTGGATACTATATTCGATTTACGGTTTATTATATTTGATGCTATGTTTGATTTTTTTTTATATTTGATACTATGGTCGATTGTACGGTTTAGAGTTGAAATTTAGGTAAAATTTGGACTCGATTCGAAGCTTTTTTGAGTTTTTTATGGTTAAAAATGCGCAGGAAAAAACGGTAAGAGAAGAGAGAGCAAGTCTCATATCATTGGCTTAAAATGATCAAATGAAACCTAAACTAGTTTTTAACTGTTTTGTTAATTTATTTCTATTATCACCATAACTACTATGACAATAAAACTTTCTAGGGTTTTGAGTGCAAATCAGAAAAAAAGAAATTCAAAAGCATGTAATCTAAGCGTTTTTGAGTGGCGAAATGATCAAATGAAACCTAAACTAGGTTTTAACTGTTTTGTTAATTTATTTGTTTCGATTTGTTAATTTATTAATTTCGATTTATTCAACAACTGATTGCTTAATAATTGTCTAGTTATTTAAAACATTTAGTGTTTTGCTGTTGATGATTTGTTTATTTTTTTTACTTTAGATGAATTATAGGCGGAATTCCGCAGACTCTTTGGCTACAGACCTCCTTACACCATTGTCTGCGAGCCCGATATTGTTAAATATATTAAAAGTCGTAAGTAAAAGGTTAAAGAAGAACTTGAAGCCCTCTCGGGTGGCGAGGTGAATTTATGGAGTACGTGGTGTATTAGCACCCACGTTAAAGGGTTTTATGGCGAGATTGGCCATTACCGAGAGGCTACAATCATGCCATGTGTGCATAACAGGCAGACTAGTCACATCCGGTTCTCCAGGTGTTGTATCCAATATTTTATAAGAACCATCCCACTCACTCCCAGTGGGCTTGTGGTCTCTGCCATGGACACGAGGGCAAATAATCATTATGTGAAGGTATTGGCTTAGTCTTTTACATATCATCAACTTAATGGGGAGTTTATGTATTTGGGTTTTTTTACTAATGTTAAGTTTTATAATTACAGCAGCCTGGCATCGTTGTTGTTACCCCAAACAAACAAGATGGTGGGTTCAAAGTTGACAACGTGTCGCCGATAGTTTAATTCTACCTCTAGCTGTTGCTCAAAGAGGTTAGGTTAAATGATACATGAACTCCCTCTCTAATTACACAATATATATTTCAAAACATCTGATTTCAACACATCATTTTTGTTTGTTGGCTTATTGACACAGCACGTCTAACTCCAGAGGAGCTTCGCAGGGAGGAACTTCTTTTTGAGGCGGTACGTGAAAGGACGAAATTATCCCTTGCTCGTTATTCTAAAAAAGAGGTATCAAATCTGTTGGCATTTGGCAGTGATAGTTCATTTTAGATCATTTTTTTTTCTCTCGATGTTTTTGTAAAATATTATTTGTTTTGATACAGGAGGAAGAACAAGATTCTACTACTGTGTTGTCACTTGCAGATGCGGATAAGAAAAGGGTCATTTGCTTTCCATTTTTTTTATGTTGGTGTTGTCATTTTCATTTTAGTTTGCCTATTTATTTATTTATTTATTTATTTGCATGAATGTCACTGTAACTTTTATTATGCATAGGTTATAGCAGCTGCTTCTGGGAAGAAACCTTTTGGTAAAAAGAGTACCCGGCAAAGAAAAACGACACGATATTCTTCTGGAAAATATAATTATCATCCTTTAATAGAGTTTATATGGTGCCATATTTATTCTGAGCATGTATCGACATTTTATAATCATGTAATGCAGGCTCTTTTTTCTTAGAAAGCTCTCTTGGTTGGGACTAAAGGTAAGGTGAAGTAAAAGTATGTATTACTTTTTATCTTTATATTTGATTAGTCTTTTCCCTGTTGCAAGATATTAGTATGCTTTTATTTGGTGTGTTTTGTGACACAGGAAAGAAGACTGAGAAGAAGTTCAAGCAACGCAAAAGTAAGTAGTTCTCAGCTTTAAATTTGAGAAGTCTTTGTCATTATGAAGATTTTATTTAGCCAGACTAGTTCTTGTAAATAGCATCTTAATGTAAAAAAGCTAAGATACCATAGTCATATGCCACGTGTCCACATACTTCAAGGGTATTATGGGTATCAAAAGGGTTTTGAAACGGTTTAAAAATTGATGGTGCCGGGGATTTTAGGAGTTGTTTTGCGTTTGCATCATAACTATTTCAATCCTTTCATTTAAATGCATATTTTCACTGGCCGACTTTTTAATCTTCGATTTTCATATATCAATTTTGATAACTGCAAAAAAGAGGTATTGTCGTATATCCTTTACTTTTTATTTAAATTTCAACAAAGACTATGATTTGTATTCAAATCTGTTGGCATTTGGCAATGATAGTTCATTTTAGATCTTTTCTTTTCTCCTGATGTTTTTGTAAAATATAATTTGTTTTCATACAGGAGGAAGAACAAGATTCTACCATTGTGTTGTCACTTGCAGATACGAACAAGAAAATGGTAATTTGCTTTTCAGTTTTTTTTTTGTTGTTGTTGCTGTTGGTTGTCATTTTCATTTTAGTTTGTCTAGTTTATTTATTTAATAGTTTATGTAAAAATACAAATGGAGATTAGTGCTTCTAGAAAGAAGCCATCAGTAGCTCGTGCCTTGATTATTTATTTATTTGCATGAATTTCACTGATTCGTTTGGAACTATAGAGTAGTTTTAAGTTTGTTTTCCCGATTAAGATTAAACAATCACTTGAGGACAAATGATAATCAACCTTCCGGAGTCGTATTTCACGACGAGATATGAATTGAGATTTACGTTATTATATTTTGTTTGATGCTTGATTATCGAATATTTTTTGTTTTTGATTTTATAAACGTTTTAAAAACTATTTTAACTATTAGGAAATATTTGAACTAATTAAAATTAGAATAATGACGAAATAAAAATAAGCTAAGAATATTATAGAAAAAAGCTATGCTTGTCAAATGAGGTGAAAAGGTAAATAAGTGTTAACAATCTATTAAACCCTTGTAATTAATACCCGTCGAAATAAAACTATTTTCTCACAATGTTGGCTTATATTGAAAATAATCATTTTTCTCTTGGTAATAATCACTAGATTTAAATAATCAATTATTTCCACGGCTTTTGCCCGTTAAAACAACCAACTAATTATATCTAAAAATAATCCGGAAACTATTAATCAATAATCTTCAATAACCGTTTAAAAAACTATTTTCTCACAACGTTGGTTTATTTTGAAAACAATTCTTTATCTAGGTAAAATTACTAGATTTAATTAATTACCCTAACGGCTTTTGCCCGTCAAAACAACAAATTTCAATCCAAGTAACCGAAGATTATTAATCAACAATTTTTAAGTTTTCACACTTTATTCACGTATCATCATCACTTAAAAAGCATATAAAAATCTACTCAATAAACATAACTACCAAGCCAACAATAACAATCTCAACAATAATAAACATTTTATGAACTATAATAGAAGCTAAAGAGAAAGTAAAGAAAATAGAACCCGATCTAATGAGACGAGAATAATAAACCACCCGATTTTATAAACTTATCAAACCACAAAGTTTATTTCTTTATTAGCTTTTATATTACCAAATAGCTAATAAAGCTTGTGACTTTAATAACTAATTAGTTTTATAAAAGCTAGAAAAGCTCTAAACTTTAGTAATAAGCTAGCTTATAAAACCCTTAAGCTCCTCGTCTTAGGTTGGAATGATGATAAACTAAGAAAAAATCAAAACTTTATCAAAGGTTAGGACAAATAATCTATAATATGGATCAAATAAGCTATGGAAAAGCTTATTGAATAAAAAAAACTAAGAAAGATTAAAACTTTTTTAATTAAAAATACTAGATCTAGAGTAATAAGCTAATGAAAAACTTTTTATAAAAGAAAAACTAATAAAATTCAAAATTTTTTGAGTTTTTATAAAATATTTAGTAAAATAAAGAGTAGATCTAAGTTTATAAAAGCTTTTAAGATAAAATAGAAAAAGAGTGCTTAATAAATGGGGCAATTCCATATTTATTCAACTTAAACATGATAATGTCATATTTACCCAAAACATGCTTTAAATGCATTGTACATCATGCATTCAAAAGTTGTATTTTGGGCATATATGACATTTTCATGTTTAGATTGGGTAAATATGAAATTATCCCTTAATAAATAAGCTAGATCTAAATAAGCTTTTATTACTTATTAGATAAGATAAGAAAAAGAAAAAGAAGAAAGTAGAAAAAGAAAAAATAAATACTAAGTAACAAACATCTTCTTCATAAATAAGCTAAAAATAAATTGATACAATAAGCACTTAAAAATAAGCTAAAAAACTATTACAAAAAATAAGCAATATATAAAACTACTACAAATATTCTACTCCTACTCCTAAAATAACACTGAAAAGCATACTACTTTTAAGAAAAAAAAACATAGAAAAAACATTTATCAAACGTTTACATATTTGATGAAAGAATTTAAACACACATATATATTTTTTATGACCACATATTTAACTTTTATCGACAGAAACTAAAATGAGTAGAAAATTGAAAAATGATATACCTTAATTTAAAGCTAGCCAGGTTCTTGCGACCAACAAATCTACACAAAATTTTAGTAAAAAATGTTAGACGAGTAACATTTCAAAACTGTAAAATGAATATGGATGTATAAAAAATCTTCAAACAATAAAGATATATAAGAAACACTACCTTTAAAAACCAAGTATTTTGAGATGAGATGAGACTGTTTTTATTACCCGTAGATATGTGCACATAATTGTATACATTATAGTATTATTATTGATCTTCCAAATTTTGTAGGTATACATTCCTATCCATGGGTACTAGCCAGTCGTATCTTGCAAAGTTGGATCTACACAAGTTTCATGTGACTATTTATGACGGCCTTCGTGGTTGCGTGTGAAAGAAATAATAGAGTGTTCTCAGGGAGAAGTGGTCCAAGAAGCTTTAATGAATATTTGAATGAGATGAAACTTTGTGAAAAATCTCAACACGGGGATCCAAAAATCTTGAAGATTATAGTGGAGCTTGATGAGATTATACCTTTACAAGAAGGAGGGGGGAGACTGCAGGGTGATGGTTTGCAGAAACCTTGAGATGTTGGTAAGGGTTTTCGCAAACATATTAACCGGTGGTGGGTCCGTTGTTAGGAAATCAGTGTTTGCTTGTTGTTGGTAGGAAAATTGTATTTGCTGTGCAAAAAACCAACAAGGTGATTAAAAAGACAACAAAGTGTTAAACTTTAATGCAAGTTAACATCTTTAAATATTGGTAGATGAAAGTAAATATTCAAAGATGAAAGTCGTGAGGTTGTTGAAAGTCTTTAATGTTGGTCAAATAAATCAACATAAAAACTCTTTTAACATAAAAACTAGGAGTGGCAATTTGGGTCGGGTTCGAGTTGGTAGGTTCGGGTTGGCAGGTTGACGGGTCAGAAACCCCAACTCGAACCTGACTCATTTAAATAATCGGGTCAGGTATGTCAACCCTAACCTGTTTACACATAACCCGAACCAGACCCATGTAACCTGTATATATACTTGGGTTGGCGGGTTAAATAGGTTACACATGTTGAATAGGTTAAACGGGTTTTGAGTTGACCCATTTAACCCGTTTTATATACAAAAGTTGACACATTACATGAGTTAATCAGGTTAAATGGGTTTGCGGGTCGACCCGTTTAACCCATATAATAAAATATAAATAAATTTTAATTTAAGAAAAAAAATCTTAAACGGGTTGACGGGTCGACCCGCTTAATTTATTCTCAACCCGAACCTGACCTGTTTAATTAACGGGTTAGATGGGTCGACCCAAACCCGTCCCGAAATCTATTGAGACTCAACCTGAAACTGTTAATTTTCGTGTCGGGTCAGAAATTTTCACCCCTAATAAAAACTATTCTTGTATTAAAAATAAAAATAAGAATAGTGGACATTCTTTCAAGAAAGAATAAAACCAACATAAAAACATACTTTCTTATCTAAAACTTCAACATAAAAACTCTTATAACATGAAAACATAAATTATTTTTCTTTAAAAACAGTACATTCTTTAAAATAAATAAAAAAGACAGATTAATCAGCCATAAAACAAACTAAAAAAAAAAACAGATAGATCTACAAAAACCAAACACACATAAACACAGAGATTTATTTATTTAACCTACAACAAACAAAAGCACACTAGTTTCTTTTAAGGGAAAAAAAAAAAAGCATTTATCCACAAAGAATTAAACACACTTAACTTTTAACAACAAATTTATCAACAACTTTTTTAAAAATAAACCATACATTTCCAGCAGTGACGTTATAACATTTCAAATCTGTAAAACAAATATGAATCTATTAAATAGAATCTTCAAAAAAATAAAAAGTAAAGATATATAAGAAACACTACCTTAAAAAACCAAGTTTTGAGATGAGATGAGAGTGTGTTTTATTTAGTGTGTGTGTGTTTGAGTTTTGTAACTTTTGTTTGTTTGCTTGTGTTTATGAGGGAGAAGTATAGTAGGTAGCTCATATTTATAATTCCTAAAGCTGCACAAGAAGGAAAGTGTCAAGGAGTTATTTAGCATGTTTCACGCCGGCGTGGAGAATTTTAAATAATATCGGGTTGAAAATGTTTGACTAACTTGATTTCGGGTTAACCTAGGGAACTTATTTTAATAAAAATTTAATAAATTATTTATGTAAACTTATTAAACTAGCTAGGCAATTTTTATATTATTCATATTCGGGTTGGCCTGAATCCGAATTCACTCGACCCAAACCTGACTAACCCGAGACCTTAACAGGGTCGGGTTTGGGTATACTTATTTTAGCCTCAACCTGAATTGACCCGAAACCGACCAACACCCTTGCTCATGATATAATGATGTTAAATGATTTGAAGATAAAATGTTATTATGCATAAGTGTTTTATAGAATGTATATAGCTTAACTTGTTTTTAAAATACAAATAGTACTTAATTTTGCAAAGAGCTTGCAATTTTTTATAAAAAAAGGTGTAATTTGCCGTATGTAAATCAATTGCCAAAGACTTAAACCGTTGTGGACGCAAAAAAGAATTATTTTTTTGTGACTTTTTTGTCAATTGCTTGTTGATTTACAATTTTGTGGCTAGTTCTATATATCATGTTGCTTTTATAGTTTTGTGGATTGCTCTAAAGTTCACGTTTTGAAGCGGTTAAATAGGTTTGTTCTTTCAAGTTCACCTTTGTTCGTTCAAGTTTAACAGTTTTGGATGTTATAAATTCATGCATCGATATGAAATATGCAAATTTGGCCTTTTGGTCAGAATCATTTAGTTCTCACAAGGGCCAAAATTATAGGAACAAAAATCTATAACTCATTTGGCATGCGGTATGTTGGTGGATGTTATACCTTTTATGTGTGTGCCCAATAAAAAAAAGGTGTTTGAAAATAGAGTGACAAACCTATTTACTATCTGTGATGAGCTCCAAGTTGTCTCGTTTATTTGGTGTCCAATAGCACTAAAGGTGTGACTACTTCGCGGGTTGATTGGAGCGCGAGTCCCTATAATGCTTGCAAGAGTTTACATGGTTCCCACAACTCATGAGATTGTGTCTTCTATCCCTAAGAATACTTCAAAGTTTGTGTTCCTTTGTTACAAAAAGTTGCGGTTTGGTCCTGTTAAGGGTGTCAAATAGGTCAATCCGACCCAGACCAAACCCGATAAGGCCTTATAAGGAGTTGATTCTGGTCTTACTTGGCTTATCAGGTTTATCAACCCGATACTCATTATTGTAGAATACTTCAACATTTATCATTCAAGAAAAGGTAATGGTTTCATCTTTAGTTGTACTTGTATATTAAACTTTGCATATTAAAATGAATGAATGCTTGGGTATTGATGTGTTTCATCTTTAGTTGTAACTTAATTTATTAATTTGGTATTCCAACAATTGTTAAATAAGTTAGTTTTCTCACTGTAACATAATTTATTGAGGAATTTTAGTGTTGTAAATTTGTAAGTTAATTTCATGTTGAATGGTAATTTGAGTGAATGAATTAAATTGTCGGATGAGATTAGCATTTAGCTCGATAACTCGCTAACCATACCCGATAGACTCGATACCTTATAGGGTCGGGTTGCGAGTTAGTTTTTATTTTTTCAAAACTCGATAAACCAGACATGATAACCCGATCGACACCCGTATATGGGATTGGTTCTTTTTGGTCTACCTTCACTTTTACCTGAACATAAAACTTACTTTATATGCCCATAAATTTGGATGCAACTGATTTCTCTTTAATTTTTCTTTCTCCATCAATTTCTTTTCCAACTTTTCACATACTAGGCATCTACACTTACCATCTTGGTGATTGAAGTGAGTAGTCACACCAAGAGGTAAACATCATTGCTTTGTCACATCCTCATTTACAATTTCCTCCAAAGATACAACAACTCTTTATGTAACACTGCAAATTAAGTACATTTATTTCTTTCTTATTCTTTGCAACGTCTCTTTCTTGTCTTAAAGCACAAGTTTAAATGTTCAAAACTTGTGGTAGTTGTGGTTATGGCATCCACAATAGTATGACTTGATTACAGTACTATTTAAGAGACAATGGTTTAGTTATGTCTTTATGAATAGCTAGATATTCTTGATATTCAGTTTTATCCTCTCAAAGTAAATAGTAGATCGATCGACACTATAAAAAAATGATAGTACAAGAGTATATGAAAAAAGAATGATTAGGTTGACAAACATCACAAATAACAACAATGAATACTTGAATAAAAGCAAATCAAACAAGATCAAACTAGGGTTTGTGAAACTTTAAGAGAGAAACGTATTTCAGTATTTTGGGATATGAGAAGACTTTCTCACTCATCAGCTTTCATACACCAACATCTGGAACTTATCTCCACTTGACACAATCAGCCCTCCAACTTCCAACTCTTGCACATAACTTTCAACAAGCTCAAAACTAAGATAACTGAGAATATCAAATATACACAATAAGTCCCTGACATATATAAAAGAAAGAATAAGACTATCTTTTCAACATGAGCAATGACAACTAAATGGCTAAAGCAAATGCAATGTCACAAGAGTAGACGACTCAGCATCAACAACTAGCTTATATTAGCTTAGCTTAGCTTCTTACTCTAATTTTTAGATAGGCTTATCGTCGTTATTATGTAACCTATATAACCTTATTCTGTCTCATTCTTTTGAATAGATAGCAATTAGCACTATTCCTTACGATGTTATCATATATATATCATTAACTGAACATCTTTATAACGGAGCACTAAAAAGAATATGCTCGTTCATGTTCCAACTAGTTTGCTTCTTCGATGTTGCTGATGTTTAATGTCGATGCATACATGTTCATTTAGATATGACATCGGAGTAATTCATTGATTCTTTTTGTGATTGTCTCTCTGAATTAATTGTTCAAAATATATGACATTTGTATAAATTGTTCAACTAAGACCGATAGTAATTAATACGGGGCACGCGTCCGGTTATGTTCGTTTTTGGGTAGACCGAATGGGTAACACCCCTTATTTAATGTCCCCGTATGCATTAAACAAACAAAGTCAAACAGTGTGTGTACTGGTGTACTAGTAGTGTACTTGTTGGTTTTTTCTTACCTCTTTTAGTTTAAAAAAGGTCAATATGTCAAGCGGGAATATTAACATGTCTGGGCTTTGGGTTGGGCTGGAGTTTACGAAGCTATAAATCTTTTATATAATAAAACAAAACCCCTAGTGGGAATTTTTCATTTCAAAAAAATCAAACCATACCTTATTTAGTAATAATTATAATATTTGTTTTTAATTTTTTAAAAATTATAAATAAGAAAACCTTTAATATTTCCTTATTTAGCAAAATAAGTTATAAATTCGTTTTGCATATACTTAATTATAGAATAAACAAAATAAACACATGTACTCAACAGATCATGTTTAAAAGTTTTGGACCTAAGTGAAAATTCAAAAACAAGAATACGCTCCTCATGGTTCAGAAACACACAACCCTCTTCGCAATTTTCTTTCTCTCATCGATACTCTAAGCAGCCACCTCACTCCGACGAAATTCTCAGCCAAGACCAATGTTGTAAGATTTAACACAATGAGGTTTGATGGTGTACATGGTCTTGGTAAGATTTATCTTATAGTTCTTCAATTTTTTTATAATTAAATGTTTATAATCCTGTTAAGCGAAACCCTAATCCAATTTTGCAAACTGATTTTCTATAACTTTGATTTTGTTTGTAGTTTCAATTATTAAATTAGTTGATTATTTATTTTGTTTGTTAGTTTATCCTCCCACAAATCATCAACCATTCCCAGAAAGTTTCTACATTCGGAGATGGATGGTACACACTCTCCCTCACTCACTGAGAACTGATATAAAACCCATCTAACATAGGTAATCTGATCTATAGTTGTATATTTTGGCTCGTGTTTAGAGGCATCAAGTGAATACCTTGACTTAATTAAATTTTACGATCATAATACTCACACTTGCTCAATGTATTATACGAGGTGGAGAATGATTGATGAAAATGTATAAGAATCATGCCTTAAAAAACCCTTTTTCATTAGAGAATCTGTCACGTATATTGGCGCAACCTAATTGTGCGGGTTGATCCATTATAGGAATGTATTACATTATTTAATATTACTCCATGAATTTAGGGTTTTAGTTTTGAATCATGATTGTAGGTCTGAGTAATTTTTTATTTTGATTCGTTAGGTAACTCATTTTTGTATATTATCATATCAAGGTTAGTGAATGTAATTTCAGTAAAATTTTCGGTTATAGTTTTGAATAATTTTTAGGGCTTTTGGATTATTTGGTACTAAGATGATGATATGGGTAATGGTATTTTGTTGATAAATGCTATTTTGTGTGTTTCCATATGTTTTGTTAGTTTTCAATATGTCCCATCATTTATCTTTCATTTTCGTTACCCATTTTTTTGAATTTGTAAATTACATTAGAAGTTTTGAGCCTTTAAGGGTGTTTGGACGACTGTCACTTATTCGTTTAGATGTTTTTCATTCATGTGGAAGATTTGCCATCGTGGCTTACACACCAATGGTAGCTAATGGTTACCAATGTAGAATTTTTTCCCCCGACTGAACTATTATAAGATGTTATGTTTAGATATATAATTTTATTATTGATTTTTTGGAAACACTGATGTTCAAATCTTATGATTAAATTGTAACCATTTTTATTAGTATATGGGAATAGATTATGAATACGTGGGTTTTTTTGTCAACACCAAATAATTTTTATTTTGGCTTTGGTGAATACTATTTTGGTCTACTGGATATAAAATTTGATAACCAGCTAACAAATGATCATAAAAATTATGGCATGTGTTTTATTTTTAAGAAAGAAGATGTAAAAATATGGGTCTTTAGCGTTTATAACTTGGGTAATGTTTCAGCTATAGGTTGCAATTTTGATGCACTTACTTAGTTATGTGTCGCTTTAGGTTATGGTTTATTCCTAACGGCTCAAATGAGTATTCAAATGAATTTAGCTTATAAGGATCATACGGGTCAAATGGGAATTATTTAGGATGGAGTGAGTTTAAAAATTATGTATGCAGTTGCAAATGAGAAAGTGAAAAGTTGTTGGTGAGTCACATTTTATACACTAATACCTGATGTATGATTTGTTTTATTATAAGATTTTGGGGTTCGAGTAAATTGGGGTACTGCCCATTAGCTATTGAAACCTTAAGGGCCTTTGTTAGTTTAGAGCCATTTAGGCGCATTTGAGAAATTTTTCGGAATATAGATAATGAATACTTATGAACTTTGATAAGCTATAATCGGGATAAGCTCATAAGCCCAAAATTGCAACCTTATTAGTCTTTCAAAAACTCCATAAGCCCATAAGCTAAATAAGCTAAAACAAGCACCTCTGATGGTTGGTTCTTCGTTTTAATAAACGACTTTCAGATGTTATCTCAGCAGACAATCTGTCATCGGCCGAATGGTTGTAGGCTTATCTTATTGCCCAGAAACAACGGTCACTTACACGACACAAGGTAACTTCAAGGATGTTGGAGGCATTTTCCATGCCATAAACCATCACAAACGGACTATAGATGCAGGTCACGAGTGATTAGAAATTGTTGATGGAAAAGGTAATGCACCTAGGTGGATATTCGGGGATATAGCATATGCGGGATGTTGTGGTACTCGGAAAAATTACTATTAAGCAGTGGAGAATGGTAGCTCAAGGTGCTTGATGCATACGTAATTTCTTTTACAGGTATGAATGCAGAATGGGACTTTTGTTACCCAATGGATCAACTATTTCTCATATTTTTGCTATGATCGTGTATTAGGTAGAAGACAATGGGTTAAATGAGTATCCTTTTATAAACCAAGTGTAATTAAGTTGTGACTTAAGAAAATTGATAGGGTATGAGATTGGAACACTCGAGCTAATACTTACCCTTATTAGGTAAAGCGTCAAATTGGATCAGTAGGTGTTGTATGCCCATTTCGTTAGAGGAACCGATAACTCCGCCTATCAAGGTTGAATATACCCAGCTTTTCGTACGCCGAATCATAAGTTCCTAACTTAATCACCGAATAACAGTTAGCCAAGTGAACTCCCACCTGGTAACTCCTTAAGCAATTTCTCAACTCGAATGGTTGGGATGGCATATATCATATACTTGTCATACATACAAGGGGTTCATTATTGACCAACAAATGATGGCAACATAGCGAGGCACTAATTTTGTTGCATTCTTCAGTTTTTAATATATTTTATTAGCATAAAATGGTACTTTAGAGGTTCATAAAAAATGCAGTTTTATGCACTTTATGGGTTTTTGCAGTCCTTGGTTGGTTCAATGTGAGCAGTCATGACTTGAAATGTTTTTGGGTAGGAAAATTAGTGTGAGTTCAGTGGTATTCATAAATCAAGTGGAGATCACTACTTTTAAGATTTACAGACAGCCTAATCAAATATCTGGGTCAAAATTTACTTTTTTATTAATTATATGTAGGGAGCCAAGAGGGTTTGGCTATGTACAATTTCTAGACCATACTGATGCTGCAGAAGCAAAATATCAGATGGATGGTCAGGTTCTTCAAGGCCAACAACTGATTTTTGTCCAATGGGATAGAAAAGAACTTGGTTTAGTGGGTCTTATACTACCCCAAAATCTTAAAGGTGTATTCTCATACTAGACAAAAAGTTAATGTAACTTGTGAAAGATAAGCAGTTTGAGACCTTGAAAGAATAAGAGTTTTGATCTCATACCAACTTCAATAGGAAATTGGATTATTTTGTCAAATATCTAAATATTTGTTTCATGATGGCTTGATTAGTTTGCATTTATAAAATTGCCAGAGATGGAATAAGATCCCATGTTCAATCTTACAAGCTGTAACCATCATAATTAACAAGGAAATTTCAACTAATTACTTATAACTTGGAAGGTTAAGAGGCCTAATTCAATTCAGAGGAGCTAAACAATCATTTGCTATCATATTTTTTTGGCGTTAATTCCATGTTATTCTCATATTTTATAAACTCAAAGAAGATGCATCTTTTTAATTATAAGCTTTTTAGTTGATTATAATGTATGTTTTAGCTATTTGATGAGACTTCCATGTAAACCTTCCAAAATTAAGATTATAATAATTAATTACGCATAACCTTTGAAAAACTATTATTCTTGAAAGGTGAAAAGGGATAAGTCATAAAATATGTTTGACTACAATACCAACTAAAATGTTAATATGTTTATATAATAAGTTGCTAACATTGCTATGTTTATACAATAACCCACCATACCCAAATAAAATTTAAACTATTTTAAAACGTGTGATTGAATTTAAATATACCAGCTTCCTAAATTTGTATTTAAATTTTTTTGTGCAGAGTATCAGCATGGAAGGATGATCAAAGCGAGGAACCTCAAAGATGAGAACTCTTAAGCAAGCAAATCAAACGTGCACTTACTACTTACCACATGTACTAATGGTCAAACACATCTTTGAGTATTCTTCATATAAAACAGTTCTATTTTTAAAAGATTACTAAAGCAAATTTTTTAGTGTAACACTTTCGCGACTAATGTTGGCGCACCTAATTAACCGTTGCTAGAATGATGCTACTTCATGGTAATCGAAGCCCGTGCATCGCACGTGCCATGCTGCCTCATATTAGAAAAAAGAAAAAATACTCATAAATATTCTTTACACGAAAAAGTATTATGCTTAAAATTTATGAGTCGATTTTCTTTATAATCGTAAATGTATGCTGATTTTTTCAAAATCAAATTATTAGAAAAAACCCCATGTGCGCACGGGTATTATAACTAGAACTGGATATAAGTCCGATCAAGATTGTCTCATGAAATTCCAACGATAATTATATGTATTGTCTATACAGTTTAATAGATATACGCATTTAGAAAATTTATTGGATTACTTTTGTACAATTTGAGACACTTGAACCATTTGTCACGTTTTGTCACGTTTCGTATATGATTATTTGAAAATAGACATATTATAGCAAATACTCTTTAAATATGACCCACATTAACCGATTTATGTTAGACTTTAAATTAAACCTGGTCAAAATACAATATTCAAAAAATTAGAAAAAACCCTGCGCGTGCGCGGGTATTATAACTAGTACATACTAAAGATTAATCAGAAACCTAAAGATATGATGGCCGATGATGTTGTTGAGGATATACTTACAAGATCGGATGTGAAAGATCTTGTCCGTTGCAAAAGTGTTTGTAAGTCATGGTATTCTTTGATATCAAGCCCTTGTTTTGTTAAAGCTCATCTTAAACATCATAAGCATAATTGCAATACTATAATTAATAATAATGATGTTGGGCATACAAGGATAGCCATGCCAAGAATCTGGAAAATACCTAATGATTATTTAGGAGTTGAGGATATGTATCAATTCAATAAATGGAAGCTTGTTGGTTCTTCCAATGGCCTTGTATGCGTCTCGTTCTTACTACGTGTACGAAAGTATCAGCAACAATAGATAAAACAATAGAACTTTTATTCAAACCTAAGCCTCAATAGTCGGCTTAGATTAAATCAACAATAGTATCCAAAGTGTTACAAGGTTAGATTAATGTCAATGAGACAGTAACCATACAAATACAAAGAAGAGACAAGATCAATGTAGTGATCGGAAAAAGAGAATGTGAGACAATGATCGCACACACAGTTGTTTCTAACCCTAGATTAAGGGACTTATTAAATAGGAGATAAAGATACACAAGACCCTTCTAACGGCTATAAATGACTCATCGTGAGAAATGAGAAATGCTTCATGAAATGACCTTCTTGGAACTTTAAACCATTTATGCTTTGACCATGATTAACCCACGTAATAAGCCCTGCTTTGAACATAACTTGAAAACTATTAGCAATTGATAGAATGACATGTTTGCCACAGATTAATACCCAAAATTTAACATTCCCCTTAATTTGATGGACAAACATATCAAACAATATCAATTTTCACACAAGAATTTATCTTGATAAACAGGAGGTTTTAGTAAGTATGTCTGCAGTTTGGTTTGAAGAGCCAATTTTTTGGCATTTATAACACCTCTTGCAATTTTTCCACGATGAAGTGAACATCAATTTCAAAGTGTTTTGATCTTTCATGGAAAAGCAGGATTGATGACAAGTTGTAAAGCATTTGTTATCACAAAAAGATTAACAGGAGATTGATATCAACTTTTAGATCTTTTAAGATTTTTGAATCCAAATAATTTCCACAGCAAGCAGAGACATAGATCTATACTGCTTGTGGAAGATTTTGAAAGAGTGTTTTGTTTTTACTTTTCCATGAGATCAAACAATCATTAAAGAAAACACAATAACTTTGTGATGATTTCCGGTTTTCTTGCATTTAGCCCATCTGCATCACTATATCCTTCAAGATGATTTTCGAGTTCTTTGAAATTGTACCTTAGACCTTTTCCCGGAGCTCCTTTTAGATATCTCGAACATTGAGGCACATTCTAGATGAGATTTCAAGGAGAATGCATATATTGTGCCGCATAATGAACCGAGTATGATGTCGGTCTTGTATGGGTGAGATAGATAAGTTTCCCAAGTAACCCGATAACCGGTGATGTTGACAAGTAAGGGATCATCGTGGTGGGAATGTATGGAAGAACGAGTTGGGTTCCATAGGGTGGACAGGTTTGCACCAAGAAGACCAAATTCTTTGAGGAGTTCAAGACAATATTTTCTTTGGGTGAGACATATGTCATTCCCGCTTTTAAAACCTCAATGCCAAGAAAATATTTTAAGTTTCCCAAGTCTTTGATATGAAATTTTGATTTTAGAAACTCTTTGAATAGGTTTATCTCATCAATACAATTTCCAGAAGGACAATATCATCCACATAAACAAGCAAAGCAATAAACTTGTTATTCTCTTTTGGTGAACAAAGAGTGATCATTGATGATTGAACAAAGTTATTTCCTTTAAAACACTAACAAGTTTTTCATTCCATTTCCTAGGAGCTTGTTTGAGGCCATATAGAGACTTGACAAGTTTACAAACTTTATTCTTATTATTCTCATTCTGAGAACCCTTAGGGATGGTCATATAGACATCCTCATCAAGGTCTCCATACGTAAAAGCATTGTTAACATCAAGTTGGAAAAGAGGCCATTTGTTTTTCACAAAATAAGGCAATAAGACATCTAACAAGTGACATTTTCACAAGCAGGAAAAGTTTCATCATAGTCTATTCCTTCCCTTTGGTTGTAACCTTTAGCAACTAATCTAGCCTTGTATCTATCAACTTCACCATTGGCTTTATATTTGATTTTAAAGATCCATTTGTAACCAATGGGAGTTCTATTAGGTGGAAGATCAGTTATATCCCAAGCATGATTTTCATTTAAGGCCTCAATTTCAGAGTTCATAGCATCAACCCAATTACTATCAAGGATAGCTTCTTCATAACATGTAGGTTCAATACTTCTATTAAGACTAGAAGCAAAGCAGTAATTATCTTTGTTAAGGTTAGAGTAATTAACAACCTTTTCAACACCATATTTGACTTTCCCTTCTACAATAAAGTCATTAAGATTCTTGGGCAACTTAGAAACTCGGTTGACCTTCTAGCGATGGTGGTGGCAAGCCTCCTTCTTGTTCGTAGTTCGATTTGAATAAGATGATGTATCGCGAATCGAGAAGATGCATCAGCAGGATGTGATTCATGTGATATGGTGCCCTCGTGGTGTGTATTATCATCTATAGACATTGCAACAGTTCATCATCCCTAGTAGGATGACTCAACACCGTGCCATCATCATAGGATGTCACTCTCCTTCATCATTGAGACTTATTTGTGAGTCAAATAAATTTTTGTGATTTAAATCTTTAGGCACATAAGTTTCAACAAAGGTTTTGACAAAGTATTTTTCATTTTGAAGGAAAAATGTTTCATAAAATTTGACATCTCGGAATAAAAGATATTTTTTGTTTCTAAGCTCAAAAGTTTATAACATTTTTCTCATTTGAATAACCAATAAAGACACTTTTCTCGGACCTACTACCAAATTTATCGAGATGTTGAGAATGGTAGCATAGCATAAGCAGCCAAAGACTCTAAGGAGAGAGAGTGAAGGGTCATGTCCATACACAAGGGAGAAGGGGACTTGCAGAGAATCAAGAAGAGGTAACTGTTTATGACATAGGCGCAGTTAGAACACATTCGGGCCAAAGATATAGAGGTAATTCCCACGAAACATAAGGGATCTAGCCACATTAAGCGGATGCCTATGTTTCCTTTCTGCAATACCATTTTGTTGTGGTGTATAAACACAAGAGGTTTGATGTAAAATTCCTTTTCATGAAAGAAGTGTTGAAGTTTATTATTGACAAATTACATCCCATTATCACTTCGAAAATCTTAACATTGTGTTCAAATTGATTTGATAGCATATGAGTAAAGTTAACAATGGAAACATAAACATCATCTTTTCCTTAAGCATATAAACCCACACCGCCTAGAATAGTCATCAACAATAGTTAAAAATATTTGTAACCATCTCTGCTAGTGACTTTATATGGTCCCCATACATCTAGATGAACAAGTTGACCAATTTTAGTTGATTTATGTTCACTTGAGGAATGGTTCCCTGGTTTGTTTAGCTTTGTTGCAAGTATCACAAAGATGGTCGATTCGGATGAACTATCAAGTTTAAGAGTGGATTTAAGTATATGTAGGACTTGGTCGGAGGATGACCAAGTCTTTGATGCCGTGATTTCTAGAAACATGACAAATGCAATGCGTTATTAGAAGTAATCTTACATGTAGAATCAATATCAAACATATATAACCCATTGCATTGTTTACCAATCCCACAATCCTTTTGATCTAAATCAGATATAGCAATTAGATTCATTAAACCCAATAAACATCTTATTGTCTCTAGCAATCTTATGAGCAGACGAAAGAACCGACATTGTACTCGGGAACAACGAACATCAAAAGAGTTAGGTCATTATTGACCTTTAAGTCACCAATCTTAGTAATTAGGGCACGAGTACCATTGGGATGTCCAACAGTTAGACCAAGATTTGAAACGTCAACAACATTAATTAAAAATTGGCGGATACTGATCATGTCTTTGATTTGCACAGAGTCAATAATCCAACCAAGACCGATGTTTCTAGATAAGGTTTTGTGTTGTTGTTAAAAATTTGTTGAAGTTTATGTTAAACTTGACACCGCCATTAAAGAAGGTTCTAAAAATATCTTACCCGCCATGTTGGCATTAGCGAAGACACATTGTTGTCATTAAGAAGACTCATAAGTCCGGAGAGTGCTCATTAGACAAAGAGACGGAGAGTTGCTAGCTCTATTATCGGTGATATGATTAGTATCGGTGGAAACATTATTATCTTGCTGAAGGTTTAGCATTAAAGCTCTTTTAACATGTCCAAAGGATAACCAACAAGATCATAACATCTATCAACAGTGTGACGTGTTTTTGCAGTTAGTACATTTGAGATTCATGTTTGGTCCTCATTATTAGAGTCATTACCGGCATTAAAACCGGACCCTTTATTGAAATTGTTGTTGATAGATCCTTTTTGTTATCAACAAATTTTCCACTATCAAAAGTTTTTTGCACAAAAAGCGTTGGCATTGGGTTTAGCGAGCTATTCCCGGATGACACATTTTGTGAGATTCTTCTCGAGACAACAGAGAAAGCGGTTTTGACATTAGGCAATGTATCTCGGTTAGAATATTACTCGATAGGAACATAAGTGTCATCAAGACCCATAAGAAATTGCATTAATTTGATTAGTGATTGTGTTTTCAAAAGTTTTGCGACCTCACAAGTGCGGGAGGCAAGCTAATCATACAATCAAATTGTTTCCATAAAGAGTTGAGGTTGTTGTAATAATCAGCAAGAAGACCCATTTTGACTAAGAGAGTTTATATTTTTATGCAAATTAAAAATAGTTGAACCATCAACCTTATCATAATTATCTTTAAGATCATTCCACATTTCATAAGCGCTTTTAGCATAGATAGCACCAAAGAAATAGTTCGGATCGAGAGTTAAGAATCCAGTAACCACAACAAAGTTACAAGTATCCCATTGATTAGCAAGACTAGGGTTTGAGTCATCTCTTATGCAAGTACCATCAATAAACCTTAACTTATTATGATTCCTTAAGGCAAAGGTCATGGCCATATTCCATATTTTATAATTTTCGGTTCAAAGGAGTTTGATAGAAATAATGGGAGTACCATTGGTTTTATTGGGGTGTAAATACAAAGCATCACCAAAGGATAAGCTTTTCTCGATGGAAGAACCACCACCACCACCAAGATATCATCACCAACAGCCATAATGCAAACAATAAGTCGGACAAATAACACGAGACAAAGATAACGACAGAAGCGGATAAACGGATAAAGAAATAAATAAGACTTTGTAATTAAGAAACAACAAGCACCAAGCCTGTGGACCGTAAAACCAGCAGGTATTCATACCACACAGAGGTGGCGAGATCAAGATGTTAGTCTACCGTTGCACCCACAAAGACTTAAGTCTTGCTTTGTTTGAAGAAGAGATTAGACTTAGACTTACAGAGCAATATGCAGCGGAAAGAACAAATCACAATAGGAAATAACCAGTGATTATGCCAATAGCAATAACCCAAAACCACTAATTTGTTGCTGAAGAGATGTCCCCAAGTTTCAATGAAGAAACCCTTGGATGGTGAATCAATAATGATTATGAGCCTGAAGCTCTGATACCATGTACGAAAGTATCAGCAACAATAGAACTTTGTGAAGATCGTTGTAACTCTTAGACTAGGTCTAATATTATATCTAGGAACACATAATAATAAAGGTGGAATATTCAAACATAGAATCAATATTATTATGAACAAGGTTTTTCATTCACCATCTCTAACTAAACAATAATAAAGATCAAAGATTTGACCTAACACTAACTAACTAATAACCACTAAACCCTAGGCGTTTTCCCAAATCCCTACGCCTAGGTTCCCACACACACACACACCTTTGGTGTTTACATCTTATACGTACTATGAAACTAATGACCCTATGTCTTTTATATACTAGAGACATCTAGGGTTTACAAGAGAATCATAATATAATTAGGAAACTAAATATTCTTTAAGCATATCTTCTAGAATCTTCCAAATCCTCCATCTTTTGTAGTTTCTCTTGTCACTTTTAGTCCTTCATGTTTCATTCTTCTTGTTTTGTATCATCAAATCTATAATAGACCCAACAATCTTCCCTATTTGATGGTAACAAAACAACCACGAATCTTGTACGAACTTCCCTAGACGAAGTAGAGAAATTGAGATAATTAAATCTCACCATGAATGAAACAATCTTGTCTTCCATGCTTCCCCTTGACTTGAACATGTCACTCAAACATCTCTTCCCTTTTGTTATCAACAAATAGGAACGATGCAAATAATGATCTTGACCACCACGAACCAATATCGTACTTCAATATAAGACTTCCAATGCTTCAAATCGCCCACCATTACGCATCATAGGAAAATGGATCCAAAGCAGAGAAAACCCAACCAGCGTAGTAATAATGATCAACATGAGTAAAATCAAACACTTCCCTTGAGTGATGCATGTAGATGGTTAAACATTTAACAATAAGCTTCCCTAAAACCCATATGTTAACCATCTTCTTGATTCTTCAAATCGAGAAGCTCCTTTGTAATGATCACTTGTGAAGAAAACCAAATATAACGAATTTGATGAAGAAGTAGAATTTCCCAAACTTGTGTCTTAAATCTTGTACTATCCACGGAACTCCATACTTATACGAATCACCAAATATAAGTAGACCGCAATCCCTTGACAAAATCCTCAACTAATATGAGACATCGAGCACTACAATGTAACTCCTTTAAGTGATAGCCAATGTGTGCATAGAGCATCATAAGAAAAATCACACATTGCTAGATTCATCAAGCTATATGATAAGAACACAAACCCGTGAAACTCAACTACAACATTAAATAAATGATATTCAACCTTCTTCAGAATCAATTAATCCATAAGAATCAAATACGAGCCTTTTGAATCCTTTAAGAACAAATCACCAAAATCCTTGTGTGTATGAACAATAACTCGTGTGTGTGTCGTCAAAAACCATAACAATAATTATGATCGACTTCCCTTAATTCCAAATCTCCTCGTAATAAACCATTAGATCGCCAATCCAAATAAATTTAGCCTTGTGAAAACCTTGAGCGAGATTTTGAGAAGAATCGGTGCCTTGAGCAAGATTTTGGACAAGGAGCAAGATTTCAATAAAATATGTCACAAACCGCCTTTGAATCGCCAAATAACCTTGTCTTCAACAAGACTTTGACTACCACCGATTTAACCATGAGTATCTTGTCAAATAGTCAAACAAATAATATCACGTGCACCCCAAATCACATAAATTAGGACCAAGATTTGAGCGGTTCTTGACGGTAGTAATAATCACAATATTAGTATTAAAATTCCCATTCATGACCAATCATCACGTCTCCACCATATGTATAATAATAAACGATACCCCACATGACCCATATCCATTCAACTTCTCGTTCAACAAAATACCAAATCAAACAAAGAAAGAACGAATGAAATAATTATATTAGCACATCACCGACCCACGATCTTGAATGAATTAATTGGATCATTATGATATAAACAACAAGTATCTATTTATTGCATCAAACCTCTCAGTACGAGGTTAAAAAAATAATAAGTACCCAATCAAAGCGAATCGTCCAATATGTATATCATTCACATCCACTATACTTGCAAAAGACGACAACCACAATAAATTGCTTCAGTTAATGACACCAATCATAATGACGTTAAGTCCCATGTAAATATGCCCATGTGCATACATTCACAATAGTCACTATCACAATCAATTAAGTAGCCAATCAATATTAATACACCAATCAGTATTAATTTGACTTTTAAAACTCCTTCAGCAGCCATATTCGACTGCCTATATCTTTTTATTGAAAGCTCAGATCGAAGATCCCTTCGTGGAAAGTTAGATGGGTATATAGAGAACATCCACCCAAAATTTCGTTCGATCCAACAGTTAACGAAAAGTTATCACCGCTTCAAAGCAAATTGCGAAACCTTACGAAAATTTTGAAATACGAATTTTTCTTCCTTTTCTTCAAAAACCTTGTAGATCCTTAGATATCACGAGCCCCTGTGCTCGATACCACTTGTTGGATCGATGTACTCTAACCAAACTAACTTAAATAGCTTGTTAAGGTTTAACAACCTCGGATAAATCCTAAGTTATTAACAATGAAACATCGAGTAATCTTTATTAAGTATGCGGAATTTACTTAACAAATCTAAGAAGAATAACTTTTATTAATAACTCTAAATCTGCTTATTATGCAGATACTTTTAACAACTCTAAGAATGTCGAACTTCTCTCTAAAACTCTAATAATACGCGTATCTCTAATGCCAATTTAGGGGTCCTTTTATAGGCTCAAGGATAACCCTAGTCGGTTTACAATTTGTATCCTTGTACGACAAGTAATCTAATACAGAATATTCTAGAATTACAAGACTTTCTATAAATGAATAAAACAGTTCTTTTGGTCTTGCAGTACTTTGACTTTATCTTTAGCGAGACTTTGACTCTTGCAAGCGTAACTTACAAACTTCGACCAATTGAATAGGTAGTTGTGAATCGCTAGCATTGTTCGCCGCTTCAATCAAAGTCCTATTCTTCCTCTCTCGCAACACCATTCTCCGTGGTGTTCTCTGCAACAAACTTGCTTTGAAGACGATGCTCTAATATTGTTAATTAATCCTTGACTAGAGAGGTGAGAGAACTGCCAATGCCTACCCTACCTCCCAAAGAAGTCACACGTGAACATCATCTATCTCTGAGTTTTGGGTATGATTCATCAACTGATGATTACAAGCTCCTTATGGGAATCAATAAGGAGCATGTGGAAGGGTCAATTGTTCAAGTTTTTCATTGAAAGCAATGACTTGAAACTAATCGGACACGTAAACTATTGCATAACTTATGGAAAGCCTGGTGTTTTACTCAATGGGGCATTTCATTGGTTTGCGTATGATTATAGCATCAACTTCAAGAAGAGCCGGTTAGTAATCCTTTCTTTTGATTTATCTCGGGAGGAGTACAAAGTAATCCGCCTGCCTGATGACTCAAGATATGTGGTACCATATAGCACATTGGGGATTTTCCAAAACAACCTATGCTTTTCTTGTGTTGACGAAAAACTATCCTATTATGGTGTTTGGGTAATGCCAAACTACAACTCATGGGAATTTTTTCCAAATGATTACGAGATCAAGTCTCCTGATGCCATATATTATATGAAATTATATGATTACACTTCACCAACGAAGAAGAGGATGGGTTTCTTTTGTGATGATGAACCTTGTATTTTAAGGTCTGTGAAAGATATAATTAGTTATCCTATATATGCTCAAAGCCTTGTATCTCCTTATGTTAATACCGAGATACCACGCCACGCGGGGAGTGCTAAGGTTTGTTTTCATTATATATCATGTTTTTTATTAATCATTTTGTGTAGTATGTAACTTGGTTTAAAATTGCGCGCATTGTTGCGCTCGCATCGCAGATCGTGAGTGATGCGTTTGAGAAACGCAACGCGAAACCTGATGCGAGGTTGTTCCAGGATGCGCCTAATGCTAACGCATCAGGTCGCAGTAGCGTTAGCATCCGAGCTTGATTCTGACCTGCCTCCTTTTCTAAATGATGATCAATAGATGTTGTAAACCATGGATATAAGTCACACTTAACAGCCCTTTGCATCCTGCTCAAGTAAGTAAGTCTTTAAGCAAATCTGGTACCCTAGCAACAACCTGATACTTATATCTCCCACCCGAGTTTCCATAATTGCAAGTTCAGTTCCTACGCCGGTGTCTATCAGGTTAGGTACTAGTTCATGTAATTCAATGTCAGTGTCAAGTTCAGTCTCTTCACTGTTTCCTTCGTGCCCACTCGCTTATATACTAGATCAGGTACTTCAATGTCCACTTCATTGACCAACTGTCATCCCTCAAACAGAAACCTTGTTCCTCACTTCTTCTACACCATTTGTATGTACCTGATCCAGCCTTCTCATATCTTCCACATTTCTGAACTAGCTGAATACAACACAACTAAACCATCATCATGATTCCTATTAAGCTGTACACCAACATATTCTACTCCAAATTCACACATCAACTGCTTGAATCAGTTGAAAACTTTTTCATATCACAAAACCATTGGTACGCCTAACCAGAAATCACTTAAGAAATGAGGTCTAGATCCGTAAAACAACTAATATATTAATTGGTGCAATGGTGAAAATTATATTAATCTCCAAATGATTTACATCATAAAGATAAGAGGTTGTTTTGGACAAGTCCCAAAACACCTTCTAAAGCACCTAAAGTACAATCATCCTATCTCTGATGCAACTATAGATATATCAGATACTACTATTTCTTAGACAAACATGTCACATACAGAAGATCTCCCACGTAGCTGCTACCATTCAAACAAGAACTGAATTCACCATTATAAATGCACCTACCATCTAGCTACATTTCCATTCTCCCTCCACCAAGACCACTCAACCCGCCACCACAAAGGATCAAAGTAGATAAGGAGAATGGCATCACTAGGTACCGTATCCCTTCCAATCAAGGGCTATGCCAAACATCTTACATTTCCATCTCTAAGAATGGCTTCAGGTGTTTGGGAACGCACACCTTGAGGGAAGCCCATCCATGTCCTCCTGTGACAATGTATTGGTTATAGACCAAGAAGGTCCATCTTTCATACACTCTCTATTCCACCCATCATACATTGTCCCCCCGGCCATATTCCCTACACAATAGAAAGCCCTACTTTATGGTACATTTTATCTAATTAGACCTCCTTTTCACCCAAAATAGATACTTGATTCCTCCCAAGGCCAACCAAGTAGAGCTATAAAGATTACTAACGTACAGTCATACCAGAATAGACTTCAAGGTACAAGGAACTTTCCCATTGTTATGGCCTAAAAAACAATGATCTTTGTAAGAGAAGGATCAATCATGCGGTTAGTATTCCAAACAAACTCACTTAGGGTGCGCTTGGTTCAAAATGGGGAAAGGAAAGGCAAAGGAATGCAAAGGAATGGAATGAAGATTATCATTATCTTTGATAGTGCTTGGTTTAAGAAAACACATTAACTTCCAAAGTGGTGGTGGTGGTGGTGGTGGTACTTGGCTACTACTTGTGTGGTCTTGCTAGTGGTGGTGGGTAATCATTACCATACCTCCCAATTTATCGGGTAATGCCTCATTACCCAATACTAAACAATGATTGCATTCCTAGTTCTAACCGGGCATGTTTAATCATTACCTTTGCCATTCCCCACCCCTCATTACCCCAACCAAGCACCCCTTAGTCCCATGCCATCTTGCTTTATTTTCAAAACCAAACACCACCTTAATCGACAGAGTGAGAAAGAGAAACAGAACTGCTATTCAACTCATCAATCCAGATATCTTTGTCTTTCTAATCATAATATTGAATCACTTCAGAACACTTTACTGGTTGGCATATTGGAATTTAATATTCCAAATTTCTTCAACTTTATATGTCTGAGTAGATTTCTTGACTTTAATACTTATCAGCTGCATTCTTACATTATCTTTTAGATTTAGCAACACCTCTTCAACAGTCTTTGGGTTATGAGAGAAAAGTCTTTCATTTCTTTATTTCCAGATGTAGTTCACAGCAGAAGCAATTATAATTCTGTTCAATACACTCCATATGGTGTTGTCACATTTGTTACTTCATGATTCTGTCTTGGGTTTGCAGTCTTTTATTAACAGCCAACCACAAAATGAATGCACATCTTGGGTTGCAATAAGAAAACCATACAGCCTTCCACCATTTAACAATAGGATATTCCTCCTTAAGATCTTTCCATACACCTCCTTAACAACTAATATATTAAGAATTGAACTTGAAATTGGATTACAACGGAATAATTTGTTACAATTGAATGTTTAGAGAGTTGCAGAGTGAAAGAAAAATGTTTACAATTTGATAGCTAATGAAATAAACAACTAGTTTGAGTATTTATACAAATATAGAATAGTATGATATCTTTATTCCTTCTACAATACTGCCACAAATTGTACATTCAATCTGCTTTGTTTAGTTAACTTTCTCATGTTTTGTGTAGTCTCCTGAGTGCGAGTATGAGTATGAGTATGAATGAATGTTTGTATGCATACTTAACCCCGCTATATATCAACTCATCTGATATTTCCAATATCAAGCATTCCAATGTACCATACAATTAGTAATTCTGCAAAGTGTTGGGTTATAGTGTCCTAACATGCTAGTGGTTATAGGGCTGTTAGAGATAAAGCAGCGAGATATTAGGTCATTGTGAAATTAAGAGGTGTTTCAGATATTTTTTTTAGACCGAATTAAGAGATGTTTTGAAGATTTTCAGATAATATAATAGCGCAACTCAAAAATCAATCAAACACTCTAAATAGCCCAACATCTCACCGCTTCATACAATTTAGTCCTATTCAGATCTTAAAAAAAAAACCCCGACCCCCTAGTAGGTGTTTTGGCTTTCTTAAAGCATGTGTAAAAGCCTAAATTCTAGTCCTTCTCTCCTCTCTTTTGAGATGTAAAAAGATAAGAACCCAGACAACGTAACCTGTCCAATTTACCAAAATGTCACTAATATATATTGTTTTTGACTACTAATTACTTTATGTTTTGTATCATTAAGTGAAATAGTTATACAGTCACTACAAAAAATATTTCAAATCTACACATCTTGTTTCCACTTTTAAAAAGTGTGTAAAATTTTATGGGTTTAATATTGGCACGCAGTAATGTATAAAATATGGTTATATTAGTAAGTGTTAAAAAAAATTTACTCAGAGAAATGAAAATGTAAATCGATCCAAACTGATTCTAAAGGTGGGTTCTTTAGTTATAATGTTACTCATAATATAGACAATAGATTAACGTGCATTTCAGACCAATGACTTAATGTGTGGTAAATTGAATATTGATCATCTTAGTTGACCGTCTTTTATATACTTTGCAAAGGTTGCTGAACGAGAGCGACGAGAGATGCATATGTTTGTAAGTTCGAGAAAGAGAAATGGTTTTAAACATGATGAAAAGGTAAATTAATTTACTTTTATTGTATTTTATTCTAGAACTCTGCTTATCAGATCTTGAGGAACTTTATAATACAATTGTAGCTATTGAGGGACATGGTGGAAGTTTATAAGCGGGAAGGTGGAGAGAATGAGAAATCTTATTTGCGCGAAGATGGTGAGACTAAGAAGAAAGAAAATAGTAACGTAAACATGTCTAAGGTACAACTTATACGAGTTTTACGTGGTTTAGAACTTTAATTTTTTTAATCTAATTACCTTTTTTTCCCCCCTTTTTTAATCAATTTTAGAAAATTCATGTGCAGGGAAAGAGAAAGATAGTGGAAATCCTTGCTAAAGAAGAGTGTGCGACTCAAATAAGCCTGTTTGCAGAAAGCGGATGAATAAGAGAAGTGTGACTCATCTCTTTGCAGAAGATTAAGAGAAAGAGTTGGAAGTAAAATAATTACTAATCAAATAAGAAGTGTCTTGTTTTTATATTTCGTACAATTTGTGATTGCTGTAATCGACCAACTCATTTGTGTTTCTTCCTTTCAGTATTCATTAGTTTTGTGTGTGATGTTGTGTAGTGTGTACAAGGAAGAGTATTTAAGTCAGTATTATTGCTGGAAATCGTCAGATTTACATATGATACAACCCAGTTGATCATGCGCCTGTGCAGACTTTAGAAATTGATAACATACGTCTATGCTTAATACAACACATATACACATGCTATAAATACAACTTATAAGTTGGTTGATTGTTTTTGGCTTTGTCTTGTGGCTGAGTTAGAACTTATGTCAACTATGAAACAGGCCTACCAGGACTAAGTGTGGGACATGGATCATTTTCTTTGAGCATTATCGAATAGCTATGAAGGGCCAAGCAACCATATGAATTGCCTGTTGCTTTTCATGCACTGATGTTATATGAAAGTGCATATGTTTTTAGTTCTAATGTAACGATGTTTTATGTTTAGTTCTGATTCAAGGGTGTATTTGTGTTTTGTGTTTTAAGGTTGTACTAATTTCTTAAAGAAGTAAAAAATATGGACTCGTGTGCACAAGTCGGAAATACATTATGCATATGTGTTTTGTTATTTGTTATGATTAAATACTTCATTTATTAATTGGTTGTAGTTACACGTACGAGTATGATGAGCTATTTTAAGAGTGCACATGTGTTTTGTACATACCATCTAGCGAGAAGATACTTATGATAAAGAAGTAAAGAGTAAAGGCACAGTGCATGCAGTAGATACAAGTACACATAAACTAACTTGAGTACGTATATATAAGGACATGATACAGAGACAGAGAATCAAGAATCTCTAATAAGAAAAAATACATGTGCAGCAAAACCAAATAAAGTTTTGTTTTTTTCTTAAAATTGTATATCACATGATTTTAGATCTTGTATACAATGCTTTTGTTTTGAAATGTATACGGTACATATAAAATAGTTTTGTTTGTTATTCCATGCACTTGTGTAAATATTTGTGATTAAAACACATTAGGGGTTTAAGTAATTAAATACTAAAAATATATGTAAATTTACATTATATAAAGAAAAAAAACACATATGCACCTTACTTTTTGAAATCATGCATGTTGGAAAAATAAATTATATAAAAAAAAAACCTAAAATTAGGAACCGAAACACGTTTTTATTTAAGAAATTCAAAAGAAAATAAAAATATAAGTTTACAATTATACCCTTTTGAGTTAAAAATAATAAATATTAAAAAAATCGATTGGTTGATCTTTGGTTCTCGCATTTTCGATATTTTTTGGTTATAAAAGAACCTACCATATATATATAAAAGTGTTAGAAAAATTTACTCGATAAATGTAAATCGATCCAAACGGATTCTAAGGTGAAGGCTAAAAGCCTCCTTTGAACGTCATCGATGGAATCTCCACCGATGCGCTCATCGTGTTTGGGGTTATTTAGTTATGATGTTACTCATTATATAGACAATAGATTAACTTGCATTTCAGATCAATGACTTAATGCGTAGTAAATTGAATATTGAACATCTTAGTTGATCGTCTTTTATATAGTTTGCAAAGGTTGTTGAAAGAGAGCGTCAATAGATGCGTAGATTTGTAACTAGTTCGAGAGGGAGAAATTATTTTATTCATGATGAAAAGGTAAATTAATTTACTTTTATTGTATTTTATTCTAGAACTCTACTTATGAGATCTTGAGGAACTTTATAATACAATTGTTTTTTATTGAGGAAGATGGTGGGAATTTATAAGCGGGAAGGTGGAGAGAATGAGAAATCTTATTTGCGCGAAGATGGTGAGACTAAGAAGAAGAAAGAAAATAGTAACGTAAACATGTCCAAGGTACAACTTATACGAGTTTTACCTAGTTTAGATATTGGGTTAATTTAAAAAGGAAAACTAATTTATCATTTTTTTCTCGTTTTGTAGAATTAATTCATTGTCGATGGTGTTTGGAGAGTTGATCCTCTACGCCCAATTGTCAACCACGATGGGTACGAGAATAATCTTCTCATCATATGAGCAATGACAACTAAATGGCTAAAGCAAATGCAATGGCACAAGAGTAGACGACTCATAAAGAAGCAACTCAATCACCTTCATCACATGGACATGCTACAATCAACTCTACAAGAAGATATAGTCCACATGGAATGCAGATTCTACACAGAAAGAGTTTGATTCAATGTAACACAATGTAATAGCTAGATTTCTATTCCATGTAACAATAGTAGAAGTAGTGTAGATGATAGTAGCATAGTTGTAGCATAGTTGACTTTTACCTTTGACTTACATCTTGTAACTACTATGTAGTATCATTTCAGTTTAATGAGAAATCACAATTTCATTCACTTCATTCATAATTTAATATGGTATTAGAGCACAATTAGCTCTGGCCATCGTGTAACAAACTCCGGCCACCACTCAACAAACTTTGACCATCATCTAACAAACTTTGACCACCGTCCAACCACCATGAATCATCCAAAACACAAATTTTATCATCACAACACTCAAATCATCATTCTAATCACAATCATACAATCGAAATCGATCAAAACAATCAAAATACATTCAAGATCCATCAAAACTCATCAAAATTCATCATAATCACTTTTCCCGCCAAAACTTATAACCACCTTTCTTGATCATTTTCTGCCACTAACATCTTCACAATCATCATGACAAACTCAAATAACAACACAAACAGTCCATCTTCATCACTGCAGCAACCAAACACTAATGATGTCAACTCCATTCACCATCCCTTGTATTTTCACCAAAATGATCATTCTGGTTTGATTTTGATCTCAAAGAAACTAACACGATCAGAAAACTATAGCAGTTGGAGGCGTTCTATGATGATAGCCTTGAATGCTAGGAACAAGTTAAAACTGATCAACGGAGAATTTGATGAACCTTCAACAACTTCACCTATGAGATCCCTATGGGAGAGGGCAAATGTGTGACACACGGTAATTTTTCACCTATTATTAATTAGCAAATGATAATTTATTATTGCTAAGCATATTTAATTAAGCACACATTAGCTTGCATAGCCAATTTGAGTAGTTAACTCGCACACTATAGCTTACTGATAGCCTTTGCATTCATGATCTAATCGATCATAAATTTGTGAATTTATAATTTAATATAAATTTCTAATGATAAATTTTATATAACGAGAGGTTATCTCGTTACCACCAAAACCCAACACCAACGCTGCATCGACACTATAGTAAAGGCAAAATAAACATATAGTAAATTCCTAATAGAAAACTTTGTCTTATAATAAATTTGGACAAAGCATGTTCAGAAACATCATCTCGCAAATTTATCACCAAGCCAAAATAATACGATTACAGTTGGCTCAGCGAGACGCAGGGAACAAAAATACAATAAATTCTCCCTTAACATTATCAAACTTATCACATAAAATTTTTACCTATCTCTTTCTTTTGTCTGTTCAGCCTTTCCTCGTTCCCCACCAGGCCTCAAAGTCTACCTATAACACTTTTTTTTTATCTAAAACCTAACTAAAGCTAAACACTAAAAAGCAGAAATCATAAGAATGGATCCTTAGTGTGGACGTATGGTCCGGACTGGGCCAGGAATGGGTCGGAGCCCGGCGATGCGCCCACTCTACGCCTAAACCCTAATCCATCCCTTATAAATACATGACAAAGTTATCTCTAACCTAACTAACTTATGTTATGCTACATCGATACTAACTTGATTGTCCGAGGCGGACCCCGGCTTCGCCTCGGGTCCACTCCTAACGGGTTCTCTTTGTTGACAGTCTACTAGGGCTCGAGAAGACGACTAACGACCAAGGAGAGTCGTTGAATCCCTGCGCCCGATTATGCATCAACAAGTTGGCGCCATCCGGGGACCACGAATAAACTATGTTTCGTGTTCTCGATTACCAAAAAGCGTAAATCAATTTCTAAAGTCGGTAACTCTAAAACCTTTGCATCATGCCATGCCAATACAAAACAAGCAAGTTTACATTAATTTGTGTTACCTCGTTAATAAAAAGATTCATATGTAGAGCATGACTATGCGACGTTAAAACCAAACCGTATGTCGAGTTTCATCTCCTTATGTCATATATAAATATGAAACAATAGAAGTTTGATCATGCATAAACTGATGTTGAGATAAAATATTATAATTATCATTATTAGTTGTTTAATTCACGTGAACCAACATCTAATATAACATGTATACGATTCATGATTTTCTTTACATAAGATACAAGAATAAGTCCGCACGATCGGACCTAAGAAAATATCCGCACGATCGGAGCTATTTTATTTTTAGCAACAAATTAATTCGCAGCAGACATCGCTTTTACGGTTGCTATACGCTTGTTTGCGCCGAACAACGCAATCGCGATAAATCTACCCGCGTAAGACCGCAGGCTCGAGACATCTTCGCAGAACGCGTGACGCGAACACCACGATGCTAGTCAATCGCCATGATGCGACCGACAAAGGCCGTGGTATATACATCTGCGATCATCCACAAACGCTCGAGTCTACGCGGTTACGATAAATCCATCTCAAGGCCTATTAGTCGCGGTCACGGTACATCCATCCGAGTTTTATTTTAGGAAAATTCTAAGAATGCATTTTTCGCTAAGGTGTCATCACTTTTAGGAAAAAGTTTGGGTATTTCCAAAATACACTTTGAGACTTCATGACTTTATCCTTCCAATGTAATAGTGACACGTGTCTCGATAGCTTTCGAGAGTCCAATCATTTTCGTACCTATGAATTTTAGTCGACTAATATCCGCGACTTTTTAAGATTCGCGTTGATTTTTTTTATATTTTCGAGAAAAAGTCAAACTTTAAAAGTAATATTTTATTCCTTTGCTCCTTCCCAATGTCGAGCGACTTAAGCGAATTAATTTTAGCGGTTTTGGCCAAATAGTAGTTTTGTACTTTTTCCCAATTTTACACCACGTAAAAATACTTTTACTTATCACATATCTTTCCTAACCAATGAATTAGAATAACACATACATTACACCCCATTACAAAATTACTCCTACAAGTCAAGAACATCGTCTTCTCGAACTCGCAAAAAATGTTTCAGATTCGGTATGTTTTTTATGTTTATATATATAAATTGTT